>JAUIMM010001021.1:0-532500 GCA_031769625.1 Taudactylus pleione
GATGTTACCCTTGTATACGCAGGACTGTGTGGTATTACAGATGTGAGATAGCAGTAGTGGGTGTCTCTATGCTGGCTGAGCTGTGGCTGATGTTACTGATGTATACACAGGACTGGGAGGTATTACAGATGTGAGATAGCAGTAGTGGGCGTCTCTATGCTGGCTGAGCTGTGGCTGATGTTACTGATGTATACACAGGACTGGGAGGTATTACAGATATGAGATAGCAGTAGTAGGTGTCTCTATGCTGGCTGACCTGTGTATGATGTTACAGATGTATATACAGGACTGTGAGGTATTACAGATGTGAGTTAGCAGTAGTGGGTGTCTCTATGCTGGCTGTGCTGTGACTGATGTTACAGATGTATACACAGGACTGTGAGGTATTACAGATGTGAGATAGCAGTAGTGGGTGTCTCTATGCTGGCTGAGCTGTGGCTGATGTTACTGATGTATACACAGGACTGGGAGGTATTACAGATATGAGATAGCAGTAGTAGGTGTCTCTATGCTGGCTGACCTGTGTATGATGTTACAGATGTATATACAGGACTGTGAGGTATTACAGATGTGAGATAGCAGTAGTGGGTGTCTCTATGCTGGCTGAGCTGTGGCTGATGTTACAGATGTATACACAGGACTGTGAGGTATTACAGATATGAGATAGCAGTAGTGGGCGTCTCTATGCTGGCTGTGCTGTGGCTGATGTTACAGATGTATACACAGGACTGTGAGGTATTACAGATGTGAGATAGGAGTAGTGGGCGTCTCTATGCTGGCTGAGCTGTGGCTGATGTTACTGATGTATACACAGGACTGTGAGATATTACAGATGTGAGATAGCAGTAGTGGGTGTCTCTATGCTGGCTGAGCTGTGGCTGATGTTACAGATGTAAACACAGGACTGTGAGGTTTTACAGATGTGAGATAGCAGTAGTGGGTCTCTCTATGCTGGCTGTGCTGTGGCTGATGTTACCGATGTATACACAGGACTGTGAGGTATTACAGATGTGAGATAGCAGTAGTGGGTGTCTATGCTGGCTGAGCTGTGGCTGATGTTACAGATGTATACACAGGACTGTGAGGTATTACAGATGTGAGATAGCAGTAGTGGGTCTCTCTATGCTGGCTGTGCTGTGGCTGATGTTACAGATGTATACACAGGACTGTGAGATATTACAGATGTGAGATAGCAGTAGTGGGTCTCTCTATGCTGGCTGTGCTGTGGCTGATGTTACAGATGTATACACAGGACTGTGAGGTATTACAGATGTGAGATAGCAGTACTGGGTCTCTCTATGCTGGCTGTGCTGTGGCTGATGTTACAGATGTATACACAGGACTGTGAGGTATTACGGATGTGAGATAGCAGTAGTGGGCGTCTCTATGCTGCCTGAGCTGTGGCTGATGTTACTGATGTATACACAGCACTGTGAGGTATTACAGATGTGAGATAGCAGTAGTGGGTGTCTCTATGCTGGCTGTGCTGTGGCTGATGTTACAGATGTATACAGAGGACTGTGAGGTATTACAGATGTGAGATAGCAGTAGTGGGCGTTTCTATGCTGGCTGTGCTGTGGCTGAAGTTACAGATGTATACACAGGACTGTGAGGTATTACAGATGTGAGATAGCAGTAATGGGCGTCTCTATGCTGGCTGAGCTGTGGCTGATGTTACAGATGTATACACAGGACTCTGAGGTATTACAGATGTGAGATAGCAGTAGTGGGCGGCTCTATGCTGGCTGAGCTGTGGCTGATGTTACAGATGTATACACAGGACTGTGAGGTATTACAGATGTGAGATAGCAGTAGTGGGCGTCTCTATGCTGGCTGTGCTGTGGCTGATGTTACTGATGTATACACAGGACTGTGAGGTATTACAGATGTGAGATAGCAGTAGTGGGCCTCTCTATGCTGGCTGAGCTATGGCTGGTGTTACAGATGTATACAGAGGACTGTGAGGTATTACAGATGTGAGATAGCAGTAGTGGGTGTCTCTATGCTGGCTGAGCTGTGTTCAATGTTACAGATGTATACACAGGACCGTGAGGTATTACAGATGTGAGATAGCAGTAGTGGGCGTCTCTATGCTGGCTGAGCTGTGTTCAATGTTACAGATGTATTCACAGGACTGTGAGGTATTACATATGTGAGATAGCAGTAGTGGGTGTCTCTATGCTGGCTGAGCTGTGGCTGATGTTACAGATATATACACAGGACTGTGAGGTATTACAGATGTGAGATAGCAGTAGTGGGCGTCTCTATGATGGCTGAGCTGTGGCTGATGTTACAGATGTATACACAGGACTGTGAGGTATTACAGATGTGAGATAGCAGTAATGGGTGTCTCTATGCTGGCTGAGCTGTGGCTGATGTTACAGATGTATACACAGGACTGTGAGGTATTACACTTATGAGAAAGCAGTAGTGGGTGTCTCTATGCTGGCTGACCTGTGGCTGATGTTACAGATGTATACACAGGACTGTGAGGTATTACAGATGTGAGATAGAAGTAGTGGGGCTCTCTATGCTGGCTGTGCTGTGGCTGATGTTACAGATGTATATACAGGACTGTGAAGTATTACAGATGTGAGTTAGCAGTATTGGGTGTCTCTATGCTGGCTGTGCTGTGACTGATGTTACAGATGTATACACAGGACTGTGAGGTATTACAGATGTGAGATAGCAGTAGTGGGTGTCTATGCTGGCTGAGCTGTGGCTGATGTTACAGATGTATACACAGGACTGTGAGATATTACAGATGTCAGATAGCAGTAGTGGGCGTCTCTATGCTGGCTGAGCTGTGGCTGATGTTACAGATGTATACACAGGACTGTGAGGTATTACAGATGAGAGATAGCAGTAGTGGGTGTCTCTATGCTGGCTGTGCTGTGGCTGATGTTACAGATGTATACACAGGACTTTGAGGTATTACAGATGTCAGATAGCAGTAGTGGGCGGCTCTATGCTGGCTGTGCTGTGGCTGATGTTACAGATGTATACACAGGACTGTGAGGTATTACAGATGAGAGATAGCAGTAGTGGGCGGCTCTATGCTGTCTGAGCTGTGACTGATGTTACAGATGTATACACAGGACTGTTAGGTATTACAGATGTGAGATAGGAGTAGTGGGCGTCTCTATGCTGGCTGAGCTGTGGCTTATGTTACAGATGTATACACAGGACTGTGAGATATTACAGATGTGAGATAGCAGTAGTGGGTTTCTCTATGCTGGCTGAGCTGTGTCTGATGTTACAGATGTAAACACAGGACTGTGAGGTATTACAGATGTGAGATAGCAGTAGTGGGTGTCTATGCTGGCTGTGCTGTGGCTGATGTTACCGATGTATACACAGGACTGTGAGGTATTACAGATGTGAGATAGCAGTAGTGGGTGTCTATGCTGGCTGAGCTGTGGCTGATGTTACAGATGTATACACAGGACTGTGAGGTATTACATATGTGAGAAAGCAGTGGTGGGTGTCTCTATGCTGGATGTGCTGTGGCTGATGTTACAGATGTATGCGCAGGACTGTGAGGTATTACAGATGTGAGATAGCAGTAGTGGGTGTCTATGCTGGCTGTGCTGTGGCTGATGTTACAGATGTATACACAGGACTGTGAGGTATTACAGATGTGAGATAGAAGTAGTGGGCGTCTCTATGCTGGCTGAGCTGTGGCTGATGTTACAGATGTATACACAGGACTGTGAGGTATTACACATGTGAGATAGCAGTGGTGGGCGTCTCTATGCTGGCGGTGCTGTGGATGATGTTACTGATGTATACACAGGACTGTGAGGTATTACAGATGTGAGATAGCAGTTGTGGGCCTCTCTATGCTGGCTGAGCTATGGCTGATGTTACAGATGTATACACAGGACTGTGAGGTATTACAGATTTGAGATAGCAGTAGTGGGTGTCTCTATGCTGGCTGAGCTGTGTTCAATGTTACAGATGTATACACAGGACTGTGAGGTATTACAGATGTGAGATAGCAGTAGTGGGCGTCTCTATGCTGGCTGAACTGTGGCTGATGTTACAGATGTATACACAGGACTGTGAGGTATTACATATGTGAGATAGCAGTAGTGGGTGTCTCTATGCTGGCTGAGCTGTGGCTGATGTTACAGATATATACAGAGGACTGTGAGGTATTACAGATGTGAGATAGCAGTAGTGGGCGTCTCTATGCTGGCTGAGCTGTGGCTGATGTTACAGATGTATATACAGGACTGTGAGGTATTACAGATGTGAGATAGCAGTAGTGGGTGTCTCTATGCTGGCTGAGCTGTGGCTGATGTTACAGATATATACAGAGGACTGTGAAGTATTACAGATGTGAGATAGCAGTAGTGGGCGTCTCTATGCTGGCTGACCTGTGGCTTATGTTACAGATGTATACACAGGACTCTGAGGTATTACAGATGTGAGATAGCAGTAGTGGGCGGCTCTATGCTGGCTGAGCTGTGGCTGATGTTACAGATGTATACACAGGACTGTGAGGTATTACAGATGTGAGATAGCAGTAGTGGGCGTCTCTATGCTGGCTGTGCTGTGGCTGATGTTACTGATGTATACACAGGACTGTGAGTTATTACAGATGTGAGATAGCAGTAGTGGGCCTCTCTATGCTGGCTGAGCTATGGCTGATGTTACAGATGTATACAGAGGACTGTGAGGTATTACAGATGTGAGATAGCAGTAGTGGGTGTCTCTATGCTGGCTGAGCTGTGTTCAATGTTACAGATGTATACACAGGACCGTAAGGTATTACAGATGTGAGATAGCAGTAGTGGGCGTCTCTATGCTGGCTGAGCTGTGTTCAATGTTACAGATGTATTCACAGGACTGTGAGGTATTACATATGTGAGATAGCAGTAGTGGGTGTCTCTATGCTGGCTGAGCTGTGGCTGATGTTACAGATATATACACAGGACTGTGAGGTATTACAGATGTGAGATAGCAGTAGTGGGCGTCTCTATGATGGCTGAGCTGTGGCTGATGTTACAGATGTATACACAGGACTGTGAGGTATTACAGATGTGAGATAGCAGTAATGGGTGTCTCTATGCTGGCTGAGCTGTGGCTGATGTTACAGATGTATACACAGGACTGTGAGGTATTACACTTATGAGAAAGCAGTAGTGGGTGTCTCTATGCTGGCTGACCTGTGGCTGATGTTACAGATGTATACACAGGACTGTGAGGTATTACAGATGTGAGATAGAAGTAGTGGGGCTCTCTATGCTGGCTGTGCTGTGGCTGATGTTACAGATGTATATACAGGACTGTGAAGTATTACAGATGTGAGTTAGCAGTATTGGGTGTCTCTATGCTGGCTGTGCTGTGACTGATGTTACAGATGTATACACAGGACTGTGAGGTATTACAGATGTGAGATAGCAGTAGTGGGTGTCTATGCTGGCTGAGCTGTGGCTGATGTTACAGATGTATACACAGGACTGTGAGGTATTACAGATGTCAGATAGCAGTAGTGGGCGTCTCTATGCTGGCTGAGCTGTGGCTGATGTTACAGATGTATACACAGGACTGTGAGGTATTACAGATGTGAGATAGCAGTAGTGGGTGTCTCTATGCTGGCTGTGCTGTGGCTGATGTTACAGATGTATACACAGGACTTTGAGGTATTACAGATGTCAGATAGCAGTAGTGGGCGGCTCTATGCTGTCTGAGCTGTGACTGATGTTACAGATGTATACACAGGACTGTGAGGTATTACAGATGTGAGATAGGAGTAGTGGGCGTCTCTATGCTGGCTGAGCTGTGGCTTATGTTACAGATGTATACACAGGACTGTGAGATATTACAGATGTGAGATAGCAGTAGTGGGTTTCTCTATGCTGGCTGAGCTGTGTCTGATGTTACAGATGTAAACACAGGACTGTGAGGTATTACAGATGTGAGATAGCAGTAGTGGGTGTCTATGCTGGCTGTGCTGTGGCTGATGTTACCGATGTATACACAGGACTGTGAGGTATTACAGATGTGAGATAGCAGTAGTGGGTGTCTATGCTGGCTGAGCTGTGGCTGATGTTACAGATGTATACACAGGACTGTGAGGTATTACATATGTGAGAAAGCAGTGGTGGGTGTCTCTATGCTGGATGTGCTGTGGCTGATGTTACAGATGTATGCGCAGGACTGTGAGGTATTACAGATGTGAGATAGCAGTAGTGGGTGTCTATGCTGGCTGTGCTGTGGCTGATGTTACAGATGTATACACAGGACTGTGAGGTATTACAGATGTGAGATAGAAGTAGTGGGCGTCTCTATGCTGGCTGAGCTGTGGCTGATGTTACAGATGTATACACAGGACTGTGAGGTATTACACATGTGAGATAGCAGTGGTGGGCGTCTCTATGCTGGCTGTGCTGTGGATGATGTTACTGATGTATACACAGGACTGTGAGGTATTACAGATGTGAGATAGCAGTAGTGGGCCTCTCTATGCTGGCTGAGCTATGGCTGATGTTACAGATGTATACACAGGACTGTGAGGTATTACAGATTTGAGATAGCAGTAGTGGGTGTCTCTATGCTGGCTGAGCTGTGGCTGATGTTACAGATATATACAGAGGACTGTGAGGTATTACAGATGTGAGATAGCAGTAGTGGGCGTCTCTATGCTGGCTGAGCTGTGGCTGATGTTACAGATGTATATACAGGACTGTGAGGTATTACAGATGTGAGATAGCAGTAGTGGGTGTCTCTATGCTGGCTGAGCTGTGGCTGATGTTACAGATATATACAGAGGACTGTGAAGTATTACAGATGTGAGATAGCAGTAGTGGGCGTCTCTATGCTGGCTGACCTGTGGCTTATGTTACAGATGTATACACAGGACTGTGAGGTATTACAGATATGAAATAGGAGTAGTGGGCGTCTCTATGCTGGCTGAGCTGTGGCTGATGTTACAGATGTATACACAGGATTGTGAGGTATTACAGAGGTGAGATAGCAGTAGTGGGCGTCTCTATGCTGGCTGAGCTGTGGCTGATGTTATAGATGTATATACAGGACTGTGAGGTATTACAGATGTGAGATAGTAGTAATGGGCGTCTCTATGCTGGCTGAGCTGTGGCTGATGTTACAGATGTATACACAGGACTGTGAGGTATTACAGATGTGAGATAGCAGTAGTGGGCCTCTCTATGCTGGCTGAGCTATGGCTGATGTTACAGATGTATACACAGGAGTGTGAGGTATTACAGATGTGAGATAGCAGTAGTGGGTGTCTCTATGCTGGCTGAGCTGTGTTCAATGTTACAGATGTATACACAGGACTGTGAGGTATTACAGATGTGAGATAGCAGTAGTGGGCGTCTCTATGCTGGCTGAGCTGTGGCTGATGTTATAGATGTATATACAGGACTGTGAGGTATTACAGATGTGAGATAGTAGTAATGGGCGTCTCTATGCTGGCTGAGCTGTGGCTGATGTTACAGATGTATACACAGGACTGTGAGGTATTACAGATGTGAGATAGCAGTAGTGGGCGTCTCTATGCTGGCTGAGCTGTGGCTGATGTTATAGATGTATATACAGGACTGTGAGGTATTACAGATGTGAGATAGTAGTAATGGGCGTCTCTATGCTGGCTGAGCTGTGGCTGATGTTACAGATGTATACACAGGACTGTGAGGTATTACAGATGTGAGATAGCAGTAGTGGGCCTCTCTATGCTGGCTGAGCTATGGCTGATGTTACAGATGTATACACAGGAGTGTGAGGTATTACAGATGTGAGATAGCAGTAGTGGGCGTCTCTATGCTGGCTGAGCTGTGGCTGATATTACAGATGTATGCGCAGGACTGTGAGGTATTACAGATGTGAGATATCAGTAGTGGGTGTCTATGCTGGCTGTGCTGTGGCTGATGTTACAGATGTAGACACAGGACTGTGAGGTATTACAGATGTGAGATAGCCGTTGTGGGCGTCTCTATGCTGGCTGAGCTGTGGCTGATGTTACAGATGTATACACAGGACTGTGAGGTATTGCAGATGTGAGATAGTAGTAGTGGGCGTCTCTATGCTGGCTGACCTGTGGCTGATGTTACAGATGTATACACAGGACTGTGAGGTATTACAGATGTGAGATAGCAGTAGTGGGCGGCTCTATGCTGGCTGAGCTGTGGCTGATGTTACAGATGTATACACAGGACTGTGAGGTATTGCAGATGTGAGATAGCAGTGGTGGGCGTCTCTATGCTGGCTGTGCTGTAGCTGATGTTACTGATGTATACACAGGACTGTGAGGTATTACAGATGTAAGATAGCAGTAGTGGGTGTCTATGCTGGCTGAGCTGTGGCTGATGTTACAGATGTATACACAGGACTGTGAGGTATTACAGATGTGAGATAGCAGTAGTGGGCGTCTCTATGCTGTCTGAGCTGTGGCTGATGTTACAGATGTATACACAGGACTGTGAGGTATTACACTTATGAGAAAGCAGTAGTGGGTGTCTCTATGCTGGCTGACCTGTGGCTGATGTTACAGATGTATACACAGGACTGTGAGGTATTACAGATGTGAGATAGAAGTAGTGGGGCTCTCTATGCTGGCTGTGCTGTGGCTGATGTTACAGATGTATATACAGGACTGTGAAGTATTACAGATGTGAGTTAGCAGTATTGGGTGTCTCTATGCTGGCTGTGCTGTGACTGATGTTACAGATGTATACACAGGACTGTGAGGTTTTACAGATGTGAGATAGCAGTAGTGGGTGTCTATGCTGGCTGAGCTGTGGCTGATGTTACAGATGTATACACAGGACTGTGAGGTATTACAGATGTCAGATAGCAGTAGTGGGCGTCTCTATGCTGGCTGAGCTGTGGCTGATGTTACAGATGTATACACAGGACTGTGAGGTATTACAGATGTGAGATAGCAGTAGTGGGTGTCTCTATGCTGGCTGTGCTGTGGCTGATGTTACAGATGTATACACAGGACTTTGAGGTATTACAGATGTCAGATAGCAGTAGTGGGCGGCTCTATGCTGTCTGAGCTGTGACTGATGTTACAGATGTATACACAGGACTGTGAGGTATTACAGATGTGAGATAGGAGTAGTGGGCGTCTCTATGCTGGCTGAGCTGTGGCTTATGTTACAGATGTATACACAGGACTGTGAGATATTACAGATGTGAGATAGCAGTAGTGGGCCTCTCTATGCTGGCTGAGCTATGGCTGATGTTACAGATGTATACACAGGAGTGTGAGGTATTACAGATGTGAGATAGCAGTAGTGGGCGTCTCTATGCTGGCTGAGCTGTGGCTGATATTACAGATGTATATACAGGACTGTGAGGTATTACAGATGTGAGATAGTAGTAATGGGCGTCTCTATGCTGGCTGAGCTGTGGCTGATGTTACAGATGTATACACAGGACTGTGAGGTATTACAGATGTGAGATAGCAGTAGTGGGCGTCTCTATGCTGGCTGAGCTGTGGCTGATATTACAGATGTATGCGCAGGACTGTGAGGTATTACAGATGTGAGATATCAGTAGTGGGTGTCTATGCTGGCTGTGCTGTGGCTGATGTTACAGATGTAGACACAGGACTGTGAGGTATTACAGATGTGAGATAGCCGTTGTGGGCGTCTCTATGCTGGCTGAGCTGTGGCTGATGTTACAGATGTATACACAGGACTGTGAGGTATTGCAGATGTGAGATAGTAGTAGTGGGCGTCTCTATGCTGGCTGACCTGTGGCTGATGTTACAGATGTATACACAGGACTGTGAGGTATTACAGATGTGAGATAGCAGTAGTGGGCGGCTCTATGCTGGCTGAGCTGTGGCTGATGTTACAGATGTATACACAGGACTGTGAGGTATTGCAGATGTGAGATAGCAGTGGTGGGCGTCTCTATGCTGGCTGTGCTGTAGCTGATGTTACTGATGTATACACAGGACTGTGAGGTATTACAGATGTAAGATAGCAGTAGTGGGTGTCTATGCTGGCTGAGCTGTGGCTGATGTTACAGATGTATACACAGGACTGTGAGGTATTACAGATGTGAGATAGCAGTAGTGGGCGTCTCTATGCTGTCTGAGCTGTGGCTGATGTTACAGATGTATACACAGGACTGTGAGGTATTACACTTATGAGAAAGCAGTAGTGGGTGTCTCTATGCTGGCTGACCTGTGGCTGATGTTACAGATGTATACACAGGACTGTGAGGTATTACAGATGTGAGATAGAAGTAGTGGGGCTCTCTATGCTGGCTGTGCTGTGGCTGATGTTACAGATGTATATACAGGACTGTGAAGTATTACAGATGTGAGTTAGCAGTATTGGGTGTCTCTATGCTGGCTGTGCTGTGACTGATGTTACAGATGTATACACAGGACTGTGAGGTATTACAGATGTGAGATAGCAGTAGTGGGTGTCTATGCTGGCTGAGCTGTGGCTGATGTTACAGATGTATACACAGGACTGTGAGGTATTACAGATGTCAGATAGCAGTAGTGGGCGTCTCTATGCTGGCTGAGCTGTGGCTGATGTTACAGATGTATACACAGGACTGTGAGGTATTACAGATGTGAGATAGCAGTAGTGGGTGTCTCTATGCTGGCTGTGCTGTGGCTGATGTTACAGATGTATACACAGGACTTTGAGGTATTACAGATGTCAGATAGCAGTAGTGGGCGGCTCTATGCTGTCTGAGCTGTGACTGATGTTACAGATGTATACACAGGACTGTGAGGTATTACAGATGTGAGATAGGAGTAGTGGGCGTCTCTATGCTGGCTGAGCTGTGGCTTATGTTACAGATGTATACACAGGACTGTGAGATATTACAGATGTGAGATAGCAGTAGTGGGTTTCTCTATGCTGGCTGAGCTGTGTCTGATGTTACAGATGTAAACACAGGACTGTGAGGTATTACAGATGTGAGATAGCAGTAGTGGGTGTCTATGCTGGCTGTGCTGTGGCTGATGTTACCGATGTATACACAGGACTGTGAGGTATTACAGATGTGAGATAGCAGTAGTGGGTGTCTATGCTGGCTGAGCTGTGGCTGATGTTACAGATGTATACACAGGACTGTGAGGTATTACATATGTGAGAAAGCAGTGGTGGGTGTCTCTATGCTGGATGTGCTGTGGCTGATGTTACAGATGTATGCGCAGGACTGTGAGGTATTACAGATGTGAGATAGCAGTAGTGGGTGTCTATGCTGGCTGTGCTGTGGCTGATGTTACAGATGTATACACAGGACTGTGAGGTATTACAGATGTGAGATAGAAGTAGTGGGCGTCTCTATGCTGGCTGAGCTGTGGCTGATGTTACAGATGTATACACAGGACTGTGAGGTATTACACATGTGAGATAGCAGTGGTGGGCGTCTCTATGCTGGCTGTGCTGTGGATGATGTTACTGATGTATACACAGGACTGTGAGGTATTACAGATGTGAGATAGCAGTAGTGGGCCTCTCTATGCTGGCTGAGCTATGGCTGATGTTACAGATGTATACACAGGACTGTGAGGTATTACAGATTTGAGATAGCAGTAGTGGGTGTCTCTATGCTGGCTGAGCTGTGGCTGATGTTACAGATATATACAGAGGACTGTGAGGTATTACAGATGTGAGATAGCAGTAGTGGGCGTCTCTATGCTGGCTGAGCTGTGGCTGATGTTACAGATGTATATACAGGACTGTGAGGTATTACAGATGTGAGATAGCAGTAGTGGGTGTCTCTATGCTGGCTGAGCTGTGGCTGATGTTACAGATATATACAGAGGACTGTGAAGTATTACAGATGTGAGATAGCAGTAGTGGGCGTCTCTATGCTGGCTGACCTGTGGCTTATGTTACAGATGTATACACAGGACTGTGAGGTATTACAGATATGAGATAGGAGTAGTGGACGTCTCTATGCTGGCTGAGCTGTGGCTGATGTTACAGATGTATACACAGGACTGTGAGGTATTACAGATGTGAGATAGCAGTAGTGGGCGTCTCTATGCTGGCTGAGCTGTGGCTGATGTTATAGATGTATATACAGGACTGTGAGGTATTACAGATGTGAGATAGTAGTAATGGGCGTCTCTATGCTGGCTGAGCTGTGGCTGATGTTACAGATGTATACACAGGACTGTGAGGTATTACAGATGTGAGATAGCAGTAGTGGGCCTCTCTATGCTGGCTGAGCTATGGCTGATGTTACAGATGTATACACAGGAGTGTGAGGTATTACAGATGTGAGATAGCAGTAGTGGGTGTCTCTATGCTGGCTGAGCTGTGTTCAATGTTACAGATGTATACACAGGACTGTGAGGTATTACAGATGTGAGATAGCAGTAGTGGGCGTCTCTATGCTGGCTGAGCTGTGGCTGATATTACAGATGTATGCGCAGGACTGTGAGGTATTACAGATGTGAGATATCAGTAGTGGGTGTCTATGCTGGCTGTGCTGTGGCTGATGTTACAGATGTAGACACAGGACTGTGAGGTATTACAGATGTGAGATAGCCGTTGTGGGCGTCTCTATGCTGGCTGAGCTGTGGCTGATGTTACAGATGTATACACAGGACTGTGAGGTATTGCAGATGTGAGATAGTAGTAGTGGGCGTCTCTATGCTGGCTGACCTGTGGCTGATGTTACAGATGTATACACAGGACTGTGAGGTATTACAGATGTGAGATAGCAGTAGTGGGCTGCTCTATGCTGGCTGAGCTGTGGCTGATGTTACAGATGTATACACAGGACTGTGAGGTATTGCAGATGTGAGATAGCAGTGGTGGGCGTCTCTATGCTGGCTGTGCTGTAGCTGATGTTACTGATGTATACACAGGACTGTGAGGTATTACAGATGTAAGATAGCAGTAGTGGGTATCTATGCTGGCTGAGCTGTGGCTGATGTTACAGATGTATACACAGGACTGTGAGGTATTACAGATGTGAGATAGCAGTAGTGGGCGTCTCTATGCTGTCTGAGCTGTGGCTGATGTTACAGATGTATACACAGGACTGTGAGGTATTACAGATGTGAGATAGCAGTAGTGGGTGTCTCTATGCTGTCTGTGCTGTGGCTGATGTTACAGATGTATACACAGGACTTTGAGGTATTACAGATGTGAGATAGCAGTAGTGGGCGTCTCTATGCTGGCTGAGCTGTGGCTGATGTTACAGATGTATACACAGGACTGTGAGGTATTACAGATGTGAGATAGCAGTAGTGGGTGTCTCTATGCTGGCTGAGCTGTGGCTGATGTTACAGATCTATACACAGGACTGTGAGGTATTACAGATGTGAGATAGCAGTAATGGGCGTCTCTATGCTGGCTGAGCTGTGGCTGATGTTACAGATGTATACACAGGACTCTGAGGTATTACAGATGTGAGATAGCAGTAGTGGGCGGCTCTATGCTGGCTGAGCTGTGGCTGATGTTACAGATGTATACACAGGACTGTGAGGTATTACAGATGTGAGATAGCAGTAGTGGGCGTCTCTATGCTGGCTGTGCTGTGGCTGATGTTACTGATGTATACACAGGACTGTGAGGTATTACAGATGTGAGATAGCAGTAGTGGGCCTCTCTATGCTGGCTGAGCTATGGCTGATGTTACAGATGTATACAGAGGACTGTGAGGTATTACAGATGTGAGATAGCAGTAGTGGGTGTCTCTATGCTGGCTGAGCTGTGTTCAATGTTACAGATGTATACACAGGACTGTGAGGTATTACAGATGTGAGATAGGAGTAGTGGGCGTCTCTATGCTGGCTGACCTGTGGCTGATGTTACAGATGTATACACAGGACTTTGAGGTATTACAGATGTGAGATAGCAGTAGTGGGTGTCTCTATGCTGTCTGTGCTGTGGCTGATGTTACAGATGTATACACAGGACTGTGAGGTATTACATATGTGAGATAGCAGTAGTGGGTGTCTATGCTGGCTGAGCTGTGGCTGATGTTACAGATGTATACACAGGACTGTGAGGTATTACAGATGTGAGATAGCAGTAGTGGGCGTCTCTATGCTGTCTGAGCTGTGGCTGATGTTACAGATGTATACACAGGACTTTGAGGTATTACAGATGTGAGATAGCAGTAGTGGGTGTCTCTATGCTGTCTGTGCTGTGGCTGATGTTACAGATGTATACACAGGACTGTGAGGTATTACAGATGTGAGATAGCAGTAGTGGGCGTCTCTATGCTGGCTGAGCTGTGGCTCATGTTACAGATGTATACACTGGACTGTGAGGTATTACAGATGTGAGATAGCAGTAGTGGGTGTCTCTATGCTGGCTGAGCTGTGGCTGATATTACAGATCTATACACAGGACTGCGAGGTATTACAGATGTGAGATAGCAGTAGTGGGTGTCTCTATGCTGGCTGAGCTGTGGCTGATGACTGTGAGGTATTACAGATTTGAGATAGCAGTAGTGGGTGTCTCTATGCTGGCTGAGCTGTGTTCAATGTTACAGATGTATACACAGGACTGTGAGGTATTACAGATGTGAGATAGCAGTAGTGGGCGTCTCTATGCTGGCTGAACTGTGGCTGATGTTACAGATGTATACACAGGACTGTGAGGTATTACATATGTGAGATAGCAGTAGTGGGTGTCGCTATGCTGGCTGAGCTGTGCCTGATGTTACAGATATATACAGAAGACTGTGAGGTATTACAGATGTGAGATAGCAGTAGTGGGCGTCTCTATGCTGGCTGAGCTGTGGCTGATGTTACAGATGTATATACAGGACTGTGAGGTATTACAGATGTGAGATAGCAGTAGTGGGTGTCTCTATGCTGGCTGAGCTGTGGCTGATGTTACAGATATATACAGAGGACTGTGAAGTATTACAGATGTGAGATAGCAGTAGTGGGTGTCTCTATGCTTGCTGAGCTGTGTTCAATGCTACAGATGTATACACAGGACCGTGAGGTATTACAGATGTGAGATAGCAGTAGTGGGCGTCTCTATGCTGGCTGAGCTGAGGCTGATGTTACAGATGTATATACCGGACTGTGAGGTATTACAGATGTGAGATAGCAGTAGTGGGTGTCTCTATGCTGGCTGAGCTGTGGCTGATGTTACAGATATATACACAGGACTGTGAAGTATTACAGATGTGAGATAGCAGTAGTGGGTGTCTCTATGCTGGCTGTGGAGTGGCTGATGTTACAGATGTTTATACAGGACTGTGAGGCATTACAGATGTGAGATAGCAGTAGTGGGCATCTCTATGCTGGCTGAGCTGTGGCTGATGTTACAGATGTATACACAGGACTGTGAGGTATTACAGATGTGAGATAGCAGTAGTGGGCATCTCTATGCTGGCTGAGCTGTGGCTGATGTTACAGATGTATACACAGGACTGTGAGGTATTACAGATGTGAGATAGCAGTAGTGGGTGTCTCTATGCTGGCTGAGCTGTGGATGATGTTACAGATGTATACACAGGACAGTGAGGTATTACAGATGTCAGATAGCAGTAGTGGGCGTCTCTATGCTGGCTGTGCTGTGGCTGATGTTACTGATGTATACACAGGTCTGTGAGGTATTACAGATGTGAGATAGCAGTAGTGGGCTTCTCTATACTGGCTGAGCTGTGGCTGATGTTACAGATCTATACACAGGACTGTGAGGTATTACAGATGTGAGATAGCAGTAGTGGGTGTCTCTATGCTGGCTGAGCTGTGGCTGATGTTACAGATGTATACACAGGACTGTGAGGTATTACAGATGTGAGATAGCAGTAGTGGGTGTCTCTATGCTGGCTGAGCTAAGGCTGATGTTACAGATGTATACACAGCACTGTGAGGTATTACAGATGTGAGATAGCAGTAGTGGGTGTCTCTATGCTGGCTGTGCTGTGGCTGATGGTACCGATGTATACACAGGACTGTGAGGTATTACAGATGTGAGATAGCAGTAGTGGGTGTCTATGCTGGCTGAGCTGTGGCTGACGTTACAGATGTATACACAGGACTGTGAGGTATTACAGATGTGAGATAACTGTAATGGGTGTCTCTATACTGGCTGAGCTGTGGCTGATGTTACAGATGTATACACATGACTGTGAGGTATTACAGATATGAGAAAGCAGTAGTGGGTGTCTCTATGCCGGCTGAGCTGTGGCTGATGTTACAGATGTATTCACAGGACTGTGAGGTATTACAGATGTGAGAAAGCAGTGGTGTGTGTCTCTATGCTGGCTGTGCTGTGGCTGATGTTACAGATGTATGCGCAGGACTGTGAGGTATTACAGATGTGAGATAGCAGTAGTGGGTGTCTATGCTGGCTGAGCTGTGGCTGATGTTACAGATGTATACACAGGACTGTGAGGTATTACCGATGTGAGATAGCAGTAGTGGGCGTCTCTATGCTGGCTGTGCTGTGGCTGATGTTACAGATGTATACACAGGACTCTAAGGTATTATAGATGTGAGATAGCAGTAGTGGGTCTCTCTATGCTGGCTGTGCTGTGGCTGATGTTACAGATGTATACACAGGACTGTGAGGTATTACAGGTGTGAGATAGCAGTAGTGGGTCTCTCTATGCTGGCTGAGCTATGGCTGATGTTACAGATGTATACACAGGACTGTGAGGTATTACAGATGTGAGATAGCAGTAGTGGGTGTCTCTATGCTTGCTGAGCTGTGTTCAATGTTACAGATGTATACACAGGACCGTGAGGTATTACAGATGTGAGATAGCAGTAGTGGGCGTCTCTATGCTGGCTGTGCTGTGTTCAATGTTACAGATGTATACACAGAACTGTGAGGTATTACAGATGTGAGATAGCAGTAGTGGGCGTCTCTATGCTGGCTGAGCTGTGGCTGATGTTACAGATGTATACACAGGACTGTGAGGTATTACAGATGTGAGATAGCAGTAATGGGTGTCTCTATGCTGGCTGAGCTGTGGCTGATGTTACAGATGTATACACAGGACTGTGAAGTATTACAGATGTGAGATAGCAGTAGTGGGTCTCTCTATGCTGGCTGTGCTGTGGCTGATGTTACAGATGTATACACTGGATTGTGAGGTATTACGGATGTGAGATAGCAGTAGTGGGCGTCTCTATGCTGCCTGAGCTGTGGCTGATGTTACTGATGTATACACAGGACTGTGAGGTATTAGAGATGTGAGATAGCAGTAGTGGGCGTCTCTATGCTGGCTGAGCTGTGGCTGATGTTACAGATGTATACACAGGACTGTGAGGTATTACAGATGTGAGATAGCAGTAGTGGGCGTCTCTATGCTGGCTGAGCTGTGGCTGATGTTATAGATGTATATACAGGACTGTGAGGTATTACAGATGTGAGATAGCAGTAATGGGCGTCTCTATGCTGGCTGAGCTGTGGCTGATGTTACAGATGTATACACAGGACTGTGAGGTATTACAGATGTGAGATAGCAGTAGTGGGCGTATCTATGCTGGCTATGCTGTGGCTGATGTTACTGATGTATACACAGGACTGTGAGGTATTACAGATGTGAGATAGCAGTAGTGGGCCTCTCTATGCTGGCTGAGCTATGGCTGATGTTACAGATGTATACACAGGAGTGTGAGGTATTACAGATGTGAGATAGCAGTAGTGGGTGTCTCTATGCTGGCTGAGCTGTGTTCAATGTTACAGATGTATACACAGGACTGTGAGGTATTACAGATGTGAGATAGCAGTAGTGGGCGTCTCTATGCTGGCTGAGCTGTGGCTGATATTACAGATGTATGCGCAGGACTGTGAGGTATTACAGATGTGAAATATCAGCAGTGGGTGTCTATGCTGGCTGTGCTGTGGCTGATGTTACAGATGTAGACACAGGACTGTGAGGTATTACAGATGTGAGATAGCAGTTGTGGGCGTCTCTATGCTGGCTGAGCTGTGGCTGATGTTACAGATGTATACACAGGACTGTGAGGTATTGCAGATGTGAGATAGTAGTAGTGGGCGTCTCTATGCTGGCTGACCTGTGGCTGATGTTACAGATGTATACTCAGGACTGTGAGGTATTACAGATGTGAGATAGCAGTAGTGAGCGTCTCTATGCTGGCTGAGCTGTGGCTGATGTTACAGATGTATACACAGGACTGTGAGGTATTACAGATGTGAGATAGCAGTAGTGGGCGGCTCTATGCTGGCTGAGCTGTGGCTGATGTTACAGATGTATACACAGGACTGTGAGGTATTGCAGATGTGAGATAGCAGTGGTGGGCGTCTCTATGCTGGCTGTGCTGTAGCTGATGTTACTGATGTATATACAGGACTGTGAGGTATTACAGATGTGAGATAGCAGTAGTGGGTGTCTCTATGCTGGCTGAGCTGTGTTCAATGTTACAGATGTATACACAGGACTTTGAGGTATTACAGATGTGAGATAGCAGTAGTGGGCGTCTCTATGCTGGCTGAGCTGTGGCTGATGTTACAGATGTGTACACAGGACTGTGAGGTATTACATATGTGAGATAGCAGTAGTGGGTGTCTATGCTGGCTGAGCTGTGGCTGATGTTACAGATGTATACACAGGACTGTGAGGTATTACAGATGTGAGATAGCAGTAGTGTGCGTCTCTATGCTGTCTGAGCTGTGGCTGATGTTACAGATGTATACACAGGACTGTGAGGTATTACAGATGTGAGATAGCAGTAGTGGGTGTCTCTAAGCTGTCTGTGCTGTGGCTGATGTTACAGATGTATACACAGGACTGTGAGGTATTACAGATGTGAGATAGCAGTAGTGGGCGTCTCTATGCTGGCTGAGCTGTGGCTGATGTTACAGATGTATACACAGGACTGTGAGGTATTACAGATGTGAGATAGCAGTAGTGGGTGTCTCTATGCTGGCTGAGCTGTGGCTGATGTTACAGATCTATACACAGGACTGTGAGGTATTACAGATGTGAGATAGCAGTAATGGGCGTCTCTATGCTGGCTGAGCTGTGGCTGATGTTACAGATGCATACACAGGACTCTGAGGTATTACAGATGTGAGATAGAAGTAGTGGGCGGCTCTATGCTGGCTGAGCTGTGGCTGATGTTACAGATGTATACACAGGACTGTGAGGTATTACAGATGTGAGATAGCAGTAGTGGGCGTCTCTATGCTGGCTGTGCTGTGGCTGATGTTACTGATGTATACACAGGACTGTGAGGTATTACAGATTTGAGATAGCAGTAGTGGGCCTCTCTATGCTGGCTGAGCTATGGCTGATGTTACAGATGTATACAGAAGACTGTGAGGTATTACAGATGTGAGATAGCAGTAGTGGGTGTCTCTATGCTTGCTGACCTGTGTTCAATGTTACAGATGTATACACAGGACTGTGAGGTATTACAGATGTGAGATAGCAGTAGTGGGCGTCTCTATGCTGGCTGACCTGTGGCTGATGTTACAGATGTATACACAGGACTGTGAGGTATTACAGATGTGAGATAGCAGTAGTGGGCGTCTCTATGCTGGCTGAGCTGTAGCTGATATTACAGATGTATGCGCAGGACTGTGAGGTATTACAGATGTGAGATAGCAGTAGTGGGTGTCTATGCTGGCTATGCTGTGGCTGATGTTACAGATGTATACACAGGACTGTGAGGTATTACAGATGTGAGATAGCAGTAGTGGGCGTCTTTATGCTGGCTGAGCTGTGGCTGATGTTACAGATGTATACACAGGACTGTGAGGTATTACAGATGTGAGATAGCAGTACTGGGCGTCTCTATGCTGGCTGACCTGTGGCTGATGTTACAGATGTATACACAGGACTGTGAGGTATTACAGATATGAGATAGGAGTAGTGGGCGTCTCTATGCTGGCTGAGCTGTGGCTGATGTTACAGATGTATACACAGGACTGTGAGGTATTACAGATGTGAGATAGCAGTAGTGGGCGTCTCTATGCTGGCTGAGCTGTGGCTGATGTTACAGATGTGTACACAGGACTGTGAGGTATTACATATGTGAGACAGCAGTAGTGGGTGTCTATGCTGGCTGAGCTGTGGCTGATGTTACAGATGTATACACAGGACTGTGAGGTATTACAGATGTGAGATAGCAGTAGTGGGTGTCTCTATGCTGGCTGAGCTGTGGCTGATATTACAGATCTATACACAGGACTGCGAGGTATTACAGATGTGAGATAGCAGTAGTGGGTGTCTCTATGCTGGCTGAGCTGTGGCTGATGACTGTGAGGTATTACAGATTTGAGATAGCAGTAGTGGGTGTCTCTATGCTGGCTGAGCTGTGTTCAATGTTACAGATGTATACACAGGACTGTGAGGTATTACAGATGTGAGATAGCAGTAGTGGGCGTCTCTATGCTGGCTGAACTGTGGCTGATGTTACAGATGTATACACAGGACTGTGAGGTATTACATATGTGAGATAGCAGTAGTGGGTGTCTCTATGCTGGCTGAGCTGTGCCTGATGTTACAGATATATACAGAGGACTGTGAGGTATTACAGATGTGAGATAGCAGTAGTGGGCGTATCTATGCTGGCTGAGCTGTGTCTGATGTTACAGATGTATATACAGGACTGTGAGGTATTACAGATGTGAGATAGCAGTAGTGGGTGTCTCTATGCTGGCTGAGCTGTGGCTGATGTTACAGATATATACAGAGGACTGTGAAGTATTACAGATGTGAGATAGCAGTAGTGGGTGTCTCTATGCTTGCTGAGCTGTGTTCAATGTTACAGATGTATACACAGGACCGTGAGGTATTACAGATGTGAGATAGCAGTAGTGGGCGTCTCTATGCTGGCTGAGCTGAGGCTGATGTTACAGATGTATATACAGGACTGTGAGGTATTACAGATGTGAGATAGCAGTAGTGGGTGTCTCTATGCTGGCTGAGCTGTGGCTGATGTTACAGATATATACACAGGACTGTGAAGTATTACAGATGTGAGATAGCAGTAGTGGGTGTCTCTATGCTGGCTGTGGTGTGGCTGATGTTACAGATGTTTATACAGGACTGTGAGGTATTACAGATGTGAGATAGCAGTAGTGGGCATCTCTATGCTGGCTGAGCTGTGGCTGATGTTACAGATGTATACACAGGACTGTGAGGTATTACAGATGTGAGATAGCAGTAGTGGGTGTCTCTATGCTGGCTGTGCTGTGGTTGATGGTACCGATGTATACACAGGACTGTGAGGTATTACAGATGTGAGATAGCAGTAGTGGGTGTCTATGCTGGCTGAGCTGTGGCTGACGTTACAGATGTATACACAGGACTGTGAGGTATTACAGATGTGAGATAACTGTAATGGGTGTCTCTATACTGGCTGAGCTGTGGCTGATGTTACAGATGTATACACGGGACTGTGAGGTATTACAGATATGAGAAAGCAGTAGTGGGTGTCTCTATGCCGGCTGAGCTGTGGCTGATGTTACAGATGTATTCACAGGACTGTGAGGTATTACAGATGTGAGAAAGCAGTGGTATGTGTCTCTATGCTGGCTGTGCTGTGGCTGATGTTACAGATGTATGCGCAGGACTGTGAGGTATTACAGATGTGAGATAGCAGTAGTGGGTGTCTATGCTGGCTGAGCTGTGGCTGATGTTACAGATGTATACACAGGACTGTGAGGTATTACAGATGTGAGATAGCAGTAGTGGGCGTCTCTATGCTGGCTGAGCTGTGGCTGATGTTTCAGATGTATACACAGGACTGTGAGGTATTACAGATGTGAGATAGCAGTAGTGGGCGTCTCTATGCTGGCTGAGCTGTGGCTGATGTTACAGATGTATACACAGGACTGTGAGGTATTACAGATGTGAGATAGCAGTAATGGGTGTCTCTATGCTGTCTGAGCTGTGGCTTATGTTGCAGATGTATACACAGGACTGAGAGGTATTAGAGATTTGAGATAGCAGTAGTGGGTGTCTTTATGCTGGCTGTGCTGTGGCTGATGTTACAGATGTATACACAGGACTCTAAGGTATTATAGATGTGAGATAGCAGTAGTGGGTCTCTCTATGCTGGCTGTGCTGTGGCTGATGTTACAGATGTATACACAGGACTGTGAGGTATTACAGATGTGAGATAGCAGTAGTGGGCCTCTCTATGCTGGCTGAGCTATGGCTGATGTTACAGATGTATACACAGGACTGTGAGGTATTACAGATGTGAGATAGCAGTAGTGGGTGTCTCTATGCTTGCTGAGCTGTGTTCAATGTTACAGATGTATACACAGGACCGTGAGGTATTACAGATGTGAGATAGCAGTAGTGGGCGTCTCTATGCTGGCTGTGCTGTGTTCAATGTTACAGATGTATACACAGGACTGTGAGGTATTACATATGTGAGATAGCAGTAGTGGGTGTCTCTATGCTGGCTGAGCTGTGGCTGATGTTACAGATATATACACAGGACTGTGAGGTATTACAGATGTGAGATAGCAGTAGTGGGCGTCTCTATGCTGGCTGAGCTATGGCTGATGTTACACATGTATACACAGGACTGTGAGGTATTACAGATGTGAGATAGCAGTAATGTGTGTCTCTATGCTGGCTGAGCTGTGGCTGATGTTACAGATGTATACACAGGACTGTGAGGTATTACAGATGTGAGATAGCAGTAATGGGTGTCTCTATGCTGGCTGAGCTGTGGCTGATGTTACAGATGTACACACAGGACTGTGAGGTATTACAGATGTGAGATAGCAGTAGTGGGTCTCTCTATGCTGGCTGTGCTGTGGCTGATGTTACAGATGTATACACTGGACTGTGAGGTATTAGAGATGTGAGATAGCAGTAGTGGGCGTCTCTATGCTGGCTGTGCTGTGGCTGATGTTACAGATGTATACACAGGACTGTGAGGTATTACAGATGTGAGATAGCAGTAATGGGCGTCTCTATGCTGGCTGAGCTGTGGCTGATGTTACAGATGTATACACAGGACTCTGAGGTATTACAGATGTGAGATAGCAGTAGTGGGTGGCTCTATGCTGGCTGAGCTGTGGCTGATGTTACAGATGTATACACAGGACTGTGAGGTATTACAGATGTGAGATAGCAGTAGTGGGCGTCTCTATGCTGGCTGTGCTGTGGCTAATGTTACTGATGTATACACAGGACTGTGAAGTATTACAGATGTGAGATGGCAGTAGTGGGCCTCTCTATGCTGGCTGAGCTATGGCTGATCTTACAGATGTATACAGAGGACTCTGAGGTATTACAGATGTGAGATAGCAGTAGTGGGCAGCTCTTTGCTGGCTGAGCTGTGGCTGATGTTACAGATGTATACACAGGACTGTGAGGTATTACAGATGTGAGATAGCAGTAGTGGGTGGCTCTATGCTGGCTGAGCTGTGTTCAATGTTACAGATGTATACACAGGACCGTGAGGTATTACAGATGTGAGATAGCAGTAGTGGGCGTCTCTATGCTGGCTGAGCTGTGTTCAATGTTACAGATGTATACACAGGACTGTGAGGTATTACATATGTGAGATAGCAGTAGTGGGTGTCTCTATGCTGGCTGAGCTGTGGCTGATGTTACAGATATATACACAGGACTGTGAGGCATTACAGATGTGAGATAGCAGTAGTGGGCGTCTCTATGCTGGCTGAGCTGTGGCTGATGTTACAGATGTATACACAGGACTGTGAGGTATTACAGATATGAAATAGCAGTAGTGGGCCTCTCTATGCTGGCTGAGCTATGGCTGATGTTACAGATGTATACAGAGGACTGTGAGGTATTACAGTTGTGAGATAGCAGTAGTGGGTGTCTCTATGCTGGCTGAGCTGTGTTCAATGTTACAGATGTACACACAGGACTGTGAGGTATTACAGATGTGAGATAGCAGTAGTGGGCGTCTCTATGCTGGCTGACCTGTGGCTGATGTTACAGATGTATACACAGGACTGTGAGGTATTACAGATGTGAGATAGCAGTAGTGGGCGTCTCTATGCTGGCTGAGCTGTGGCTGATATTACAGATGTATGCGCAGGACTGTGAGGTATTACAGATGTGAGATAGCAGTAGTGGGTGTCTATTTTGGCTATGCTGTGGCTGATGTTACAGATGTATACACAGGACTGTGAGGTATTACAGATGTGAGATAGCAGTAGTGGGCGTCTCTATGCTGGCTGAGCTGTGGCTGATATTACAGATGTATGCGCAGGACTGTGAGGTATTACAGATGTGAGATAGCAGTAGTGGGTGTGTATGCTGGCTATGCTGTGGCTGATGTTACAGATGTATACACAGGACTGTGAGGTATTACAGATGTGAGATACCAGTAGTGGGCATCTTTATGCTGGCTGAGCTGTGGCTGATGTTACAGATGTATACACAGGACTGTGAGGTATTACAGATGTGAGATAGCAGTAGTGGGCGTCTCTATGCTGGCTGACCTGTGGCTGATGTTACTGATGTATACACAGGACTGTGAGGTATTACAGATATGAGATAGCAGTAGTGGGCCTCTCTATGCTGGCTGAGCTATGGCTGATGTTACAGATGTATACACCGGACTGTGAGGTATTACAGATGTGAGATATATCAGTAGTGGGTGTCTCTATGCTGGCTGAGCTGTGTTCAATGTTACAGATGTATACACAGGACTGTGAGGTATTACAGATGTGAGATAGCAGTAGTGGGCGTCTCTATGCTGGCTGAGCTGTGGCTGATATTACAGATGTATGCGCAGGACTGAGAGGTATTACAGATGTGAGATAGCAGTAGTGGGTGTCTATGCTGGCTGTGCTGTGGCTGATGTTACAGATGTAGACACAGGACTGTGACGTATTACAGATGTGAGATAGCAGTTGTGGGCGTCTCTATGCTGGCTGAGCTGTGGCTGATATTACAGATGTATACACAGGACTGTGAGGTATTGCAGATGTGAGATAGTAGTAGTGGGTGTCTCTATGCTGGCTGAGCTGTGGCTGATGACTGTGAGGTATTACAGATGTGAGATAGCAGTAGTGGGTCTCTCTATGCTGGCTGTGCTGTGGCTGATGTTACAGATGTATACACAGGACTGTGAGGTATTCCGGATGTGAGATAGCAGTAGTGGGCGTCTCTATGCTGCCTGAGCTGTGGCTGATGTTACTGATGTATACACAGGACTGTGAGGTATTACAGTTGTGAGATAGCAGTAGTGGGTGTCTCTATGCTGGCTGTGCTGTGGCTGATGTTACAGATGTATACACCGGACTGTGAGGTATTACAGATGTGAGTTAGCAGTAGTGGGCGTCTCTATGCTGGCTGTGCTGTGGCTGATTTTACAGATGTATACACAGGACTGTGAGGTATTACAGATGTGAGATAGCAGTAATGGGCGTCTCTATGCTGGCTGAGCTGTGGCTGATGTTACAGATGTATACACAGGACTCTGAGGTATTACAGATGTGAGATAGCAGTAGTGGGCGGCTCTATGCTGGCTGAGCTGTGGCTGATGTTTCAGATGTATACACAGGACTGTGAGGTATTACAGATGTGAGATAGCAGTAGTGGGCGTCTCTATGCTGGCTGTGCTGTGGCTGATGTTACAGATGTATACACAGGACTGTGAGGTATTACAGATGTGAGATAGCAGTAGTGGGTGTCTCTGTGCTGGCTGAGCTGTGTTCAATGTTACAGATGTATACACAGGACTGTGAGGTATTACAGATGTGAGATAGCAGTAGTGGGCGTCTCTATGCTGGCTGACCTGTGGCTGATGTTACAGATGTATACACAGGACTGTGAGGTATTACAGATGTGAGATAGCAGTAGTGGGTTTCTCTATGCTGGCTGTGCTGTGGCTGATGTTACAGATGTATACACAGGACTGTAAGGTATTACAGATGTGAGATAGCAGTAGTGGGCGTCTCTATGCTGGCTGTGCTGTGGCTGATGTTACAGATGTATACACAGGACTGTGAGGTATTACAGATGTGAGATAGCAGTAATGGGTGTCTCTATGCTGGCTGAGCTGTGGCTGATGTTACAGATGTATACACAGGACTCTGAGGTTTTACAGATGTGAGATAGCAGTAGTGGGCGGCTCTATGCTGGCTGAGCTGTGGCTGATGTTACTGATGTATACACAGGACTGTGAGGTATTACAGATGTGAGATAGCAGTAGTGGGTGTCTCTATGCTGGCTGTGCTGTGGCTGATGTTACTGATGTATACACAGGACTGTGAGGTATTACAGATGTGCTATAGCAGTAGTGGGCCTCTCTATGCTGGCTGAGCTATGGCTGATGTTACAGATGTATACACAGGACTGTAAGGTATTACAGATGTGAGATAGCAGTAGTGGGCGTCTCTATGCTGGCTGTGCTGTGGCTGATGTTACAGATGTATACACAGGACTGTGAGGTATTACAGATGTGAGATAGCAGTAATGGGTGTCTCTATGCTGGCTGAGCTGTGGCTGATGTTACAGATGTATACACAGGACTCTGAGGTTTTACAGATGTGAGATAGCAGTAGTGGGCGGCTCTATGCTGGCTGAGCTGTGGCTGATGTTACTGATGTATACACAGGACTGTGAGGTATTACAGATGTGAGATAGCAGTAGTGGGCATCTCTATGCTGGCTGTGCTGTGGCTGATGTTACTGATGTATACACAGGACTGTGAGGTATTACAGATGTGCTATAGCAGTAGTGGGCCTCTCTATGCTGGCTGAGCTATGGCTGATGTTACAGATGTATACAGAGGACTGTGAGGTATTACAGATGTGAGATAGCAGTAGTGGGTGTCTCTATGCTGGCTGAGCTGTGTTCAATGTTACAGATGTATACACAGGACTGTGAGGTATTACAGATGTGAGATAGCAGTAGTGAGCGTCTCTATGCTGGCTGACCTTTGGCTGATGTTACAGATGTATACACAGGACTGTGAGGTATTACAGATGTGAGATAGCAGTAGTGGGAGTCTCTATGCTGGTTGAGCTGTGGCTGATATTACAGATGTATGCGCAGGACTGTGAGGTATTACAGATGTGAGATAGCAGTAGTGGGCGTCTCTATGCTGGCTATGCTGTGGCTGATGTTACAGATGTATACACAGGACTGTGAGGTATTACAGATGTGAGATAGCAGTAGTGGTGTCTCTATGCTGGCTGTGCTGTGGCTTTTGTTATAGATGTATATACAGGACTGTGAGGTATTACAGATATGAGATAGGAGTAGTGGGCGTCTCTATGCTGGCTGAGCTGTGGCTGATGTTACAGATGTATACAAAGGACTGTGAGGTATTACAGATGTGAGATAGCAGTAGTGGGTGTCTCTATGCTGGCTGAGCTGTGGCTGATGTTACAGATGTATACAAAGGACTGTGAGGTATTACAGATGTGAGATAGCAGTAGTGGGTGTCTCTATGCTGGCTGACCTGTGGCTGATGTTACAGATGTATACACAGGACTGTGAGGTATTACAGATGTGAGATAGCAGTAGTGAGCGTCTCTATGCTGGCTGAGCTGTGGCTGATGTTACAGATGTATACACAGGACTGTGAGGTATTACACTTATGAGAAAGCAGTAGTGGGCGTCTCTATGCTGGCTGAGCTGTGGCTGATGTTACAGATGTATACACAGGACTGTGAGGTATTACAGATGTGAGATCACAGTAGTGGGCGTCTCTATGCTGGCTGAGCTGTGGCTGATGTTACAGATCTATACACAGGACTGTGAGGTATTACAGATGTGAGATAGCAGTAGTGGGTGGCTCTATGCTGGCTGAGCTGTAGCTGATGTTACAGATCTATACACAGGACTGTGAGGTATTACAGATGTGAGATAGCAGTAGTGGGTGTATCTATGCTGGCTGAGCTGTGGCTGATGACTGTGAGGTATTACAGATGTGAGATAGCAGTAGTGGGTCTCTCTATGCTGGCTGTGCTGTGGCTGATGTTACAGATGTATACACAGGACTGTGAGGTATTACGGATGTGAGATCACAGTAGTGGGCGTCTCTATGCTGGCTGAGCTGTGGCTGATGTTACAGATCTATACACAGGACTGTGAGGTATTACAGATGTGAGATAGCAGTAGTGGGTGGCTCTATGCTGGCTGATCTGTGGCTGATGTTACAGATCTATACACAGGACTGTGAGGTATTACAGATGTGAGATAGCAGTAGTGGGTGTATCTATGCTGGCTGAGCTGTGGCTGATGACTGTGAGGTATTACAGATGTGAGATAGCAGTAGTGGGTCTCTCTATGCTGGCTGTGCTGTGGCTGATGTTACAGATGTATACACAGGACTGTGAGGTATTACGGATGTGAGATAGCAGTAGTGGGCGTCTCTATGCTGCCTGAGCTGTGGCTGATGTTACTGATGTATACACAGGACTGTGAGGTATTACAGATGTGAGATAGCAGTAGTGGGTGTCTCTATGCTGGCTGTGCTGTGGCTGATGTTACAGATGTATACACCGGACTGTGAGGTATTACAGATGTGAGTTAGCAGTAGTGGGCGTCTCTATGCTGGCTGTGCTGTGGCTGATGTTACTGATGTATACACAGGACTGTGAGGTATTACAGATGTGAGATAGCAGTAATGGGCGTCTCTATGCTGGCTGAGCTGTGGCTGATGTTACAGATGTATACACAGGACGGTGAGGTATTACACTTATGAGAAAGCAGTAGTGGGTGTCTCTATGCTGGCTGAGCTGTGGCTGATGTTACTGATGTATACACAGGACTGTGAGGTATTACAGATGTGAGATAGCAGTAGTGGGTCTCTCTATGCTGGCTGTGCTGTGGCTGATGTTACAGATGTATACACAGGACTGTGAGGTATTACAGATGTGAGATAGCAGTAGTGGGTCTCTCTATGCTGGCTGTGCTGTCGCTGATGTTACAGATGTATACACAGGACTGTGAGGTATTACAGATGTGAGATAGCAGTAATGGGCGTCTCTATGCTGGCTGAGCTGTGGCTGATGTTACAGATGTATACACAGTACTCTGAGGTATTACAGATGTGAGATAGCAGTAGTGGGCGGCTCTATGCTGGCTGAGCTGTGGCTGATGTTACAGATGTATACACAGGACTGTGAGGTATTACAGATGTGAGATAGCAGTAGTGGGCGTCTCTATGCTGGCTGTGCTGTGGCTGATGTTACTGATGTATACACAGGACTGTGAGGTATTACAGATGTGAGATAACAGTAGTGGGCCTCTCTATGCTGGCTGAGCTATGGCTGATGTTACAGATGTATACAGAGGACTGTGAGGTATTACAGATGTGAGATAGCAGTAGTGGGTGTCTCTGTGCTGGCTGAGCTGTGTTCAATGTTACAGATGTATACACAGGACTGTGAGGTATTACAGATGTGAGATAGCAGTAGTGGGCGTCTCTATGCTGGCTGACCTGTGGCTGATGTTACAGATGTATACACAGGACTGTGAGGTATTACAGATGTGAGATAGCAGTAGTGGGCGTCTCTATGCTGGCTGAGCTGTGGCTGATATTACAGATGTATGCGCAGGACTGTGAGGTATTACAGATGTGAGATAGCAGTAGTGGGTGTCTATGCTGGCTATGCTGTGGCTGATGTTACAGAAGTATACACAGGACTGTGAGGTATTACAGATGTGAGATAGCAGTAGTGGGTGTCTCTATGCTGGCTGAGCTGTGGCTGATGTTACAGATCTATACACAGGACTGTGAGGTATTACAGATGTGAGATAGCAGTAGTGGGTGTCTCTATGCTGGCTGAGCTGTGGCTGATGTTACAGATCTATACACAGGACTGTGAGGTATTACAGATGTGAGATATCAGTAGTGGGTGTATCTATGCTGGCTGAGCTGTGGCTGATGACTGTGAGGTATTACAGATGTGAGATAGCAGTAGTGGGTCTCTCTATGCTGGCTGTGCTGTGGCTGATGTTACAGATGTATACACAGGACTGTGAGGTATTACGGATGTGAGATAGCAGTAGTGGGCGTCTCTATGCTGCCTGACCTGTGGCTGATGTTACTGATGTATACACAGGACTGTGAGGTATTACAGATGTGAGATAGCAGTAGTGGGTGTCTCTATGCTGGCTGTGCTGTGGCTGATGTTACAGATGTATACACCGGACTGTGAGGTATTACAGATGTGAGTTAGCAGTAGTGGGCGTCTCTATGCTGGCTGTGCTGTGGCTGATGTTACTGATGTATACACAGGACTGTGAGGTATTACAGATGTGAGATAGCAGTAATGGGCGTCTCTATGCTGGCTGAGCTGTGGCTGATGTTACAGATGTATACACAGGACGCTGAGGTATTACACTTATGAGAAAGCAGTAGTGGGTGTCTCTATGCTGGCTGAGCTGTGGCTGATGTTACTGATGTATACACAGGACTGTGAGGTATTACAGATGTGAGATAGCAGTAGTGGGTCTCTCTATGCTGGCTGTGCTGTGGCTGATGTTACAGATGTATACACAGGACTGTGAGGTATTACAGATGTGAGATAGCAGTAGTGGGTCTCTCTATGCTGGCTGTGCTGTCGCTGATGTTACAGATGTATACACAGGACTGTGAGGTATTACAGATGTGAGATAGCAGTAATGGGCGTCTCTATGCTGGCTGAGCTGTGGCTGATGTTACAGATGTATACACAGTACTCTGAGGTATTACAGATGTGAGATAGCAGTAGTGGGCGGCTCTATGCTGGCTGAGCTGTGGCTGATGTTACAAATGTATAGACAGGACTGTGAGGTATTACAGATGTGAGATAGCAGTAGTGGGCGTCTCTATGCTGGCTGTGCTGTGGCTGATGTTACTGATGTATACACAGGACTGTGAGGTATTACAGATGTGAGATAACAGTAGTGGGCCTCTCTATGCTGGCTGAGCTATGGCTGATGTTACAGATGTATACAGAGGACTGTGAGGTATTACAGATGTGAGATAGCAGTAGTGGATGTCTCTGTGCTGGCTGAGCTGTGTTCAATGTTACAGATGTATACACAGGACTGTGAGGTATTACAGATGTGAGATAGCAGTAGTGGGCGTCTCTATGCTGGCTGACCTGTGGCTGATGTTACAGATGTATACACAGGACTGTGAGGTATTACAGATGTGAGATAGCAGTAGTGGGCGTCTCTATGCTAGCTGAGCTGTGGCTGATATTACAGATGTATGCGCAGGACTGTGAGGTATTACAGATGTGAGATAGCAGTAGTGGGTGTCTATGCTGGCTATGCTGTGGCTGATGTTACAGAAGTATACACAGGACTGTGAGGTATTACAGATGTGAGATAGCAGTAATGGGCGTCTCTATGCTGGCTGAGCTGTGGCTGATGTTACAGATGTATACACAGGACGGTGAGGTATTACACTTATGAGAAAGCAGTAGTGGGTGTCTCTATGCTGGCTGAGCTGTGGCTGACGTTACTGATGTATACACAGGACTGTGAGGTATTACTGATGTGAGATAGCAGTAGTGGGTCTCTCTATGCTGGCTGTGCTGTGGCTGATGTTACAGATGTATACACAGGACTGTGAGGTATTACAGATGTGAGATAGCAGTAATGGGCGTCTCTATGCTGGCTGAGCTGTGGCTGATGTTACAGATGTATACACAGGACTCTGAGGTATTACAGATGTGAGATAGCAGTAGTGGGCGGCTCTATGCTGGCTGAGCTGTGGCTGATGTTACAGATGTATACACAGGACTGTGAGGTATTACAGATGTGAGATAGCAGTAGTGGGCGTCTCTATGCTGGCTGTGCTGTGGCTGATGTTACTGATGTATACACAGGACTGTGAGGTATTACAGATGTGAGATAACAGTAGTGGGCCTCTTTCTGCTGGCTGAGCTATGGCTGATGTTACAGATGTATACAGAGGACTGTGAGGTATTACAGATGTGAGATAGCAGTAGTGGGTGTCTCTATGCTGGCTGAGCTGTGTTCAATGTTACAGATGTATACACAGGACTGTGAGGTATTACAGATGTGAGATAGCAGTAGTGGGCGTCTCTATGCTGGCTGACCTGTGGCTGATGTTACAGATGTATACACAGGACTGTGAGGTATTACAGATGTGAGATAGCAGTAGTGGGCGTCTCTATGCTGGCTGAGCTGTGTCTGATATTACAGATGTATGCGCAGGACTGTGAGGTATTACAGATGTGAGATAGCAGTAGTGGGTGTCTATGCTGGCTATGCTGTGGCTGATGTTACAGATGTATACACAGGACTGTGAGGTATTACAGATGTGAGATAGCAATAGTGGGCGTCTTTATGCTGGCTGAGCTGTGGCTGATGTTACAGATGTCTACACAGGACTGTGAGGTATTACAGATGTGAGATAGCAGTAGTGGGCCTCTCTATGCTGGCTGAGCTATGGCTGATTATTAAAGATGTATACACAGGATTGTGAGGTATTACAGATGTGAGATAGCAGTAGTGGGTGTCTCTATGCTGGCTGAGCTGTGTTCAATGTTACAGATGTATACACAGGACTGTGAGGTATTACAGATGTGAGATAGCAGTAATGGGCGTCTCTATGCTGGCTTAGCTGTGGCTGATGTTACAGATGTATTCACAGGACTGTGAGGTATTACAGATGTGAGATAGCAGTAGTGGGTGTCTCTATGCTGGCTGTGCTGTGGCTGATGTTACTGATGTATGCACAGGACTGTGAGGTATTACAGATGTGAGATAGCAGTAGTGGGCCTCTCTATGCTGGCTGAGCTATGGCTGATGTTACAGATGTATACACAGGACTGTGAGGTATTACAGATGTGAGATAGCAGTAGTGGGTGTCTCTATGCTGGCTGATCTGTGTTCAATGTTACAGATGTATACACAGGACTGTGAGGTATTACAGATGTGAGATAGCAGTAGTGGGCGTCTCTATGCTGGCTGAGCTGTGGCTGATATTACAGATGTATGCGCAGGACTCTGAGGTATTACAGATGTGAGATAGCAGTAGTGGGTGTCTATGCTGGCTGTGCTGTGGCTGATGTTACAGATGTAGACACAGGACTGTGACGTATTACAGATGTGAGATAGCAGTTGTGGGCGTCTCTATGCTGGCTGAGCTGTGGCTGATGTTACAGATGTATACACAGGACTGTGAGGTATTGCAGATGTGAGATAGTAGTGGTGGGCATCTCTATGCTGGCTGACCTGTGGCTGATGTTACAGATGTATACACAGGACTGTGAGGTATTACAGATGTGAGATAGCAGTAGTGGGCGGCTCTATGCTGGCTGAGCTGTGGCTGATGTTACAGATGTATACACAGGACTGTGAGGTATTGCTGATGTGAGATAGCAGTAGTGGGCGTCTCTATGCTGGCTGTGCTGTGGCTGATGTTACTGATGTATACACAGGACTGTGAGGTATTACAGATGTGAGATAGCAGTAGTGGGCCTCTCTATGCTGGCTGAGCTATGGCTGATGTTACAGATGTATACACAGGACTGTGAGGTATTACAGATGTGAGATAGCAGTAGTGGGTGTCTCTATGCTGGCTGAGCTGTGTTCAATGTTACAGATGTATACAGAGGACTTTGAGGTATTACAGATGTGAGATAGCAGTAGTGGCGTCTCTATGCTGGCTGAGCTGTGGCTGATGTTACAGATGTGTACACAGGACTGTGAGGTATTACATATGTGAGATAGCAGTAGTGGGTGTCTATGCTGGCTGAGCTGTGGCTGATGTTACAGATGTATACACAGGACTGTGAGGTATTACAGATGTGAGATAGCAGTTCTGGGCGTCTCTATGCTGTCTGAGCTGTGGCTGATGTTACAGATGTATACACAGGACTGTGAGGTATTACAGATGTGAGATAGCAGTTGTGGCTGTCTCTATGCTGGCTGAGCTGTGACTGATGTTACAGATCTATACTCAGGACTGTGAGGTATTACAGATGTGAGATAGCAGTAGTGGGTGTCTCTATGCTGGCTGAGCTGTGGCTGATGTTACAGATCTATACACAGGACTGTGAGGTATTACAGATGTGAGATAGCAGTAGTTGGTCTCTCTATGCTGGCTGTGCTGTGGCTGATGTTACAGATGTATACACAGGACTGTGAGGTATTACAGATGTGAGATAGCAGTAGTGGGCGTCTCTATGCTGGCTGAGCTGTGTCTGATATTACAGATGTATGCGCAGGACTGTGAGGTATTACAGATGTGAGATAGCAGTAGTGGGTGTCTATGCTGGCTATGCTGTGGCTGATGTTACAGATGTATACACAGGACTGTGAGGTATTACAGATGTGAGATAGCAATAGTGGGCGTCTTTATGCTGGCTGAGCTGTGGCTGATGTTACAGATGTCTACACAGGACTGTGAGGTATTACAGATGTGAGATAGCAGTAGTGGGCCTCTCTATGCTGGCTGAGCTATGGCTGATTATTAAAGATGTATACACAGGACTGTGAGGTATTACAGATGTGAGATAGCAGTAGTGGGTGTCTCTATGCTGGCTGAGCTGTGTTCAATGTTACAGATGTATACACAGGACTGTGAGGTATTACAGATGTGAGATAGCAGTAATGGGCGTCTCTATGCTGGCTTAGCTGTGGCTGATGTTACAGATGTATTCACAGGACTGTGAGGTATTACAGATGTGAGATAGCAGTAGTGGGTGTCTCTATGCTGGCTGTGCTGTGGCTGATGTTACTGATGTATGCACAGGACTGTGAGGTATTACAGATGTGAGATAGCAGTAGTGGGCCTCTCTATGCTGGCTGAGCTATGGCTGATGTTACAGATGTATACACAGGACTGTGAGGTATTACAGATGTGAGATAGCAGTAGTGGGTGTCTCTATGCTGGCTGATCTGTGTTCAATGTTACAGATGTATACACAGGACTGTGAGGTATTACAGATGTGAGATAGCAGTAGTGGGCGTCTCTATGCTGGCTGAGCTGTGGCTGATATTACAGATGTATGCGCAGGACTCTGAGGTATTACAGATGTGAGATAGCAGTAGTGGGTGTCTATGCTGGCTGTGCTGTGGCTGATGTTACAGATGTAGACACAGGACTGTGACGTATTACAGATGTGAGATAGCAGTTGTGGGCGTCTCTATGCTGGCTGAGCTGTGGCTGATGTTACAGATGTATACACAGGACTGTGAGGTATTGCAGATGTGAGATAGTAGTGGTGGGCATCTCTATGCTGGCTGACCTGTGGCTGATGTTACAGATGTATACACAGGACTGTGAGGTATTACAGATGTGAGATAGCAGTAGTGGGCGGCTCTATGCTGGCTGAGCTGTGGCTGATGTTACAGATGTATACACAGGACTGTGAGGTATTGCTGATGTGAGATAGCAGTAGTGGGCGTCTCTATGCTGGCTGTGCTGTGGCTGATGTTACTGATGTATACACAGGACTGTGAGGTATTACAGATGTGAGATAGCAGTAGTGGGCCTCTCTATGCTGGCTGAGCTATGGCTGATGTTACAGATGTATACACAGGACTGTGAGGTATTACAGATGTGAGATAGCAGTAGTGGGTGTCTCTATGCTGGCTGAGCTGTGTTCAATGTTACAGATGTATACACAGGACTTTGAGGTATTACAGATGTGAGATAGCAGTAGTGGCGTCTCTATGCTGGCTGAGCTGTGGCTGATGTTACAGATGTGTACACAGGACTGTGAGGTATTACATATGTGAGATAGCAGTAGTGGGTGTCTATGCTGGCTGAGCTGTGGCTGATGTTCCAGATGTATACACAGGACTGTGAGGTATTACAGATGTGAGATAGCAGTTGTGGGCGTCTCTATGCTGTCTGAGCTGTGGCTGATGTTACAGATGTATACACAGGACTGTGAGGTATTACAGATGTGAGATAGCAGTTGTGGCTGTCTCTATGCTGGCTGAGCTGTGACTGATGTTACAGATCTATACTCAGGACTGTGAGGTATTACAGATGTGAGATAGCAGTAGTGGGTGTCTCTATGCTGGCTGAGCTGTGGCTGATGTTACAGATCTATACACAGGACTGTGAGGTATTACAGATGTGAGATAGCAGTAGTTGGTCTCTCTATGCTGGCTGTGCTGTGGCTGATGTTACAGATGTATACACAGGACTGTGAGGTATTACGGATCTGAGATAGCAGTAGTGGGCGTCTCTATGCTGCCTGAGCTGTGGCTGATGTTACTGATGTATACACAGGACTGTGAGGTATTACAGATGTGAGATAGCAGTAGTGGGTGTCTCTATGCTGGCTGTGCTGTGGCTGATGTTACAGATCTATACACAGGACTGTGAGGTATTACAGATGTGAGTTAGCAGTAGTGGGCGTCTCTATGCTGGCTGTGCTGTGGCTGATGTTACTGATGTATACACAGGACTGTGAGGTATTTCAGATGTGAGATAGCAGTAATGGGCGTCTCTATGCTGGCTGAGCTGTGGCAGATGTTACAGATGTATACACAGGACTCTGAGGTATTACAGATGTGAGATAGCAGTAATGGGCGTCTCTATGCTGGCTGAGCTGTGGCTGATGTTACAGATGTATACACAGGACTGTGAGGTATTACAGATGTGAGATAGCAGTAGTGGGCCTCTCTATGCTGGCTGAGCTATGGCTGATGTTACAGATGTATACACAGGACTGTGAGGTATTACAGATGTGAGATAGCAGTAGTGGGTGTCTCTATGCTGGCTGAGCTGTGTTCAATGTTACAGATGTGTACACAGGACTGTGAGGTATTACAGATGTGAGATAGCAGTAGTGGGCCTCTCTATGCTGGCTGAGCTGTGGCTGATATTACAGATGTATGCGCAGGACTGTGAGGTATTACAGATGTGAGATAGCAGTAGTGGGTGTCTATGCTGGCTGTGCTGTGGCTGATGTTACAGATGTATACACAGGACTGTGAGGTATTACAGATGTGAGATAGCAGTAGTGGGCAGCTCTATGCTGGCTGAGCTGTGGCTGATGTTACAGATGTATACACAGGACTGTGAGGTATTGCTGATGTGAGATAGCAGTAGTGGGCGTCTCTATGCTGGCTGTGCTGTGGCTGATGTTACTGATGTATACACAGGACTGTGAGGTATTACAGATGTGAGATAGCAGTAGTGGGCCTCTCTATGCTGGCTGAGCTATGGCTGATGTTACAGATGTATACACAGGACTGTGAGGTATTACAGATGTGAGATAGTAGTAGTGGGCGTCTCTATGCTGGCTGACCTGTGGCTGATGTTACAGATGTATACACAGGACTGTGAGGTATTACAGATGTGAGATAGCAGTAGTGAGCGTCTCTATGCTGGCTGAGCTGTGGCTGATGTTACAGATGTATACACAGGACTGTGAGGTATTACAGATGTGAGACAGCAGTAGTGGGCGGCTCTATGCTGGCTGAGCTGTGGCTGATGTTACAGATGTATACACAGTACTGTGAGGTATTGCTGATGTGAGATAGCAGTAGTGGGCGTCTCTCTATGCTGGCTGTGCTGTGGCTGATGTTACAGATGTATACACAGGACTGTGAGGTATTACAGAGGTGAGATAGCAGTAGTGGGCCTCTCTATGCTGGCTGAGCTATGGCTGATGTTACAGATGTATACACAGGACTGTGAGGTATTACAGATGTGAGATAGCAGTAGTGGGTGTCTCTATGCTGGCTGAGCTGTGTTCAATGTTACAGATGTATACACAGGACTTTGAGGTATTACAGATGTGAGATAGCAGTAGTGGCGTCTCTATGCTGGCTGAGCTGTGGCTGATGTTACAGATGTGTACACAGGACTGTGAGGTATTACATATGTGAGAGAGCAGTAGTGGGTGTCTATGCTGGCTGAGCTGTGGCTGATGTTACAGATGTACACACAGGACTGTGAGGTATTACAGATGTGAGATAGCAGTAGTGGGCGTCTCTATGCTGTCTGAGCTGTGGCTGATGTTACAGATGTATACACAGGACTGTGAGGTATTACAGATGTGAGATAGCAGTAGTGGGTGTCTCTATGCTGTCTGTGCTGTGGCTGATGTTACAGATGTATACACAGGACTGTGAGGTATTACAGATGTGAGATAGCAGTAGTGGGCATCTCTATGCTGGCTGAGCTGTGGCTGATGTTACAGATGTATACACAGGACTGTGAGGTATTACAGATGTGAGATAGCAGTAGTGGGTGTCTCTATGCTGGCTGAGCTGTGGCTGATGTTACAGATCTATACTCAGGACTGTGAGGTATTACAGATGTGAGATAGCAGTAGTGGGTGTCTCTATGCTGGCTGTGCTGTGGCTGATGTTACAGATCTATACACAGGACTGTGAGGTATTACAGATGTGAGTTAGCAGTAGTGGGCGTCTCTATGCTGGCTGTGCTGTGGCTGATGTTACTGGTGTATACACAGGACTGTGAGGTATTACAGATGTGAGATAGCAGTAATGGGCGTCTCTATGCTGGCTGAGCTGTGGCTGATGTTACAGATGTATACACAGGACTGTGAGGTATTACAGATGTGAGATAGCAGTAGTGGGCGTCTCTATGCTGGCTGTGCTGTGGCTGATGTTACTGATGTATACACAGGACTGTGAGGTATTACAGATGTGAGATAGCAGTAATGGGCCTCTCTATGCTGGCTGAGCTATGGCTGATGTTACAGATGTATACACAGGACTGTGAGGTATTACAGATGTGAGATAGCAGTAGTGGGTGTCTCTATGCTGGCTGAGCTGTGTTCAATGTTACAGATGTGTACACAGGACTGTGAGGTATTACAGATGTGAGATAGCAGTAGTGGGCCTCTCTATGCTGGCTGAGCTGTGGCTGATATTACAGATGTATGCGCAGGACTGTGAGGTTTTACAGATGTGAGATAGCAGTAGTGGGTGTCTATGCTGGCTGTGCTGTGGCTGATGTTACAGATGTATACACAGGACTGTGAGGTATTACAGATGTGAGATAGCAGTAGTGGGCGGCTCTATGCTGGCTGAGCTGTGGCTGATGTTACAGATGTATACACAGGACTGTGAGGTATTGCTGATGTGAGATAGCAGTAGTGGGCGTCTCTATGCTGGCTGTGCTGTGGCTGATGTTACTGATGTATACACAGGACTGTGAGGTATTACAGATGTGAGATAGCAGTAGTGGGCCTCTCTATGCTGGCTGAGCTATGGCTGATGTTACAGATGTATACACAGGACTGTGAGGTATTACAGATGTGAGATAGCAGTAGTGGGCGTCTCTATGCTGGCTGACCTGTGGCTGATGTTACAGATGTATACACAGGACTGTGAGGTATTACAGATGTGAGATAGCAGTAGTGGGTGTCTCTATGCTGGCTGAGCTGTGTTCAATGTTACAGATGTATACACAGGACTTTGAGGTATTACAGATGTGAGATAGCAGTAGTGGCGTCTCTATGCTGTCTGAGCTGTGGCTGATGTTACAGATGTGTACACAGGACTGTGAGGTATTACATATGTGAGATAGCAGTAGTGGGTGTCTATGCTGGCTGAGCTGCGGCTGATGTTACAGATGTATACACAGGACTGTGAGGTATTACAGATGTGAGATTGCAGTAGTGGGTGTCTCTATGCTGTCTGTGCTGTGGCTGATGTTACAGATGTATACACAGGACTGTGAGGTATTACAGATGTGAGATAGCATTAGTGGGCATCTCTATGCTGGCTGAGCTGTGGCTGATGTTACAGATGTATACACAGGACTGTGAGGTATTACAGATGTGAGATAGCAGTAGTGGGTGTCTCTATGCTGGCTGAGCTGTGGCTGATGTTACAGATCTATACTCAGGACTGTGAGGTATTACAGATGTGAGATAGCAGTAGTGGGTGTCTCTATGCTGGCTGAGCTGTGACTGATGTTACAGATCTATACACAGGACTGTGAGGTAATACAGATGTGAAATAGCAGTAGTGGGTGTCTCTATGCTGGCTGAGCTGTGGCTGATGACTGTGAGGTATTACAGATGTGAGATAGCAGTAGTGGGTCTCTCTATGCTGGCTGTGCTGTGGCTGATGTTACAGATGTATACACAGGACTGTGAGGTATTACGGATGTGAGATAGCAGTAGTGGGCGTCTCTATGCTGCCTGAGCTGTGGCTGATGTTACTGATGTATACACAGGACTGTGAGGTATTACAGATGTGAGATAGCAGTAGTGGGTGTCTCTATGCTGGCTGTGCTGTGGCTGATGTTACAGATGTATACACAGGACTGTGAGGTATTACAGATGTGAGATAGCAGTAGTGGGTGTCTCTATGCTGTCTGTGCTGTGGCTGATGTTACAGATGTATACACAGGACTGTGAGGTATTACAGATGTGAGATAGCAGTAGTGGGCGTCTCTATGCTGGCTGAGCTGTGGCTGATGTTACAGATGTATACACAGCACTGTGAGGTATTACAGATGTGAGATAGCAGTAGTGGCTGTCTCTATGCTGGCTGAGCTGTGACTGATGTTACAGATCTATACTCAGGACTGTGAGGTATTACAGATGTGAGATAGCAGTAGTGGGTGTCTCTATGCTGGCTGAGCTGTGGCTGATGTTACAGATCTATACACAGGACTGTGAGGTATTACAGATGTGAGATAGCAGTAGTGGGTGTCTCTATGCTGGCTGAGCTGTGGCTGATGACTGTGAGGTATGACAGATGTGAGATAGCAGTAGTTGGTCTCTCTATGCTGGCTGTGCTGTGGCTGATGTTACAGATGTATACACAGGACTGTGAGGTATTACGGATGTGAGATAGCAGTAGTGGGCGTCTCTATGCTGCCTGAGCTGTGGCTGATGTTACTGATGTATACACAGGACTGTGAGGTATTACAGATGTGAGATAGCAGTAGTGGGTGTTTCTATGCTGGCTGTGCTGTGGCTGATGTTACAGATCTATACTCAGGACTGTGAGGTATTACAGATGTGAGATAGCAGTAGTGGGTGTCTCTATGCTGGCTGAGCTGTGGCTGATGTTACAGATCTATACACAGGACTGTGAGGTAATACAGATGTGAGATAGCAGTAGTGGGTGTCTCTATGCTGGCTGAGCTGTGGCTGATGACTGTGAGGTATTACAGATGTGAGATAGCAGTAGTGGGTCTCTCTATGCTGGCTGTGCTGTGGCTGATGTTACAGATGTATACACAGGACTGTGAGGTATTACGGATGTGAGATAGCAGTAGTGGGCGTCTCTATGCTGCCTGAGCTGTGGCTGATGTTACTGATGTATACACAGGACTGTGAGGTATTACAGATGTGAGATAGCAGTAGTGGGTGTCTCTATGCTGGCTGTGCTGTGGCTGATGTTACAGATGTATACACAGGACTGTGAGGTATTACAGATGTGAGATAGCAGTAGTTGGTGTCTCTATGCTGTCTGTGCTGTGGCTGATGTTACAGATGTATACACAGGACTGTGAGGTATTACAGATGTGAGATAGCAGTAGTGGGCGTCTCTATGCTGGCTGAGCTGTGGCTGATGTTACAGATGTATACACAGCACTGTGAGGTATTACAGATGTGAGATAGCAGTAGTGGCTGTCTCTATGCTGGCTGAGCTGTGACTGATGTTACAGATCTATACTCAGGACTGTGAGGTATTACAGATGTGAGATAGCAGTAGTGGGTGTCTCTATGCTGGCTGAGCTGTGGCTGATGTTACAGATCTATACACAGGACTGTGAGGTATTACAGATGTGAGATAGCAGTAGTGGGTGTCTCTATGCTGGCTGAGCTGTGGCTGATGACTGTGAGGTATGACAGATGTGAGATAGCAGTAGTTGGTCTCTCTATGCTGGCTGTGCTGTGGCTGATGTTACAGATGTATACACAGGACTGTGAGGTATTACGGATGTGAGATAGCAGTAGTGGGCGTCTCTATGCTGCCTGAGCTGTGGCTGATGTTACTGATGTATACACAGGACTGTGAGGTATTACAGATGTGAGATAGCAGTAGTGGGTGTCTCTATGCTGGCTGTGCTGTGGCTGATGTTACAGATCTATACACAGGACTGTGAGGTATTACAGATGTGAGTTAGCAGTAGTGGGCGTCTCTATGCTGGCTGTGCTGTGGCTGATGTTACTGATGTATACACAGGACTGTGAGGTATTACAGATGTGAGATAGCAGTAATGGGCGTCTCTATGCTGGCTGAGCTGTGGCAGATGTTACAGATGTATACACAGGACTCTGAGGTATTACAGATGTGAGATAGCAGTAATGGGCGTCTCTATGCTGGCTGAGCTGTGGCTGATGTTACAGATGTATACACAGGACTGTGAGGTATTACAGATGTGAGATAGCAGTAGTGGGCGTCTCTATGCTGGCTGTGCTGTGGCTGATGTTACTGATGTATACACAGGACTGTGAGGTATTACAGATGTGAGATAGCAGTAGTGGGCCTCTCTATGCTGGCTGAGCTATGGCTGATGTTACAGATGTATACACAGGACTGTGAGGTATTACAGATGTGAGATAGCAGTAGTGGGTGTCTATGCTGGCTGAGCTGTGTTCAATGTTACAGATGTGTACACAGGACTGTGAGGTATTACAGATGTGAGATAGCAGTAGTGGGCCTCTCTATGCTGGCTGAGCTGTGGCTGATATTACAGATGTATGCGCAGGACTGTGAGGTATTACAGATGTGAGATAGCAGTAGTGGGTGTCTATGCTGGCTGTGCTGTGGCTGATGTTACAGATGTATACACAGGACTGTGAGGTATTACAGATGTGAGATAGCAGTAGTGGGTGGCTCTATGCTGGCTGAGCTGTGGCTGATCTTACAGATGTATACACAGGACTGTGAGGTATTGCTGATGTGAGATAGCAGTAGTGGGCGTCTCTATGCTGGCTGTGCTGTGGCTGATGTTACTGATGTATACACAGGACTGTGAGGTATTACAGATGTGAGATAGTAGTAGTGGGCGTCTCTATGCTGGCTGACCTGTGGCTGATGTTACAGATGTATACACAGGACTGTGAGGTATTACAGATGTGAGATAGCAGTAGTGAGCGTCTCTATGCTGGCTGAGCTGTGGCTGATGTTACAGATGTATACACAGGACTGTGAGGTATTACAGATGTGAGACAGCAGTAGTGGGCGGCTCTATGCTGGCTGAGCTGTGGCTGATGTTACAGATGTATACACAGTACTGTGAGGTATTGCTGATGTGAGATAGCAGTAGTGGGCGTCTCTATGCTGGCTGTGCTGTGGCTGATGTTACTGATGTATACACAGGACTGTGAGGTATTACAGAGGTGAGATAGCAGTAGTGGGCCTCTCTATGCTGGCTGAGCTATGGCTGATGTTACAGATGTATACACAGGACTGTGAGGTATTACAGATGTGAGATAGCAGTAGTGGGTGTCTCTATGCTGGCTGAGCTGTGTTCAATGTTACAGATGTATACACAGGACTTTGAGGTATTACAGATGTGAGATAGCAGTAGTGGCGTCTCTATGCTGGCTGAGCTGTGGCTGATGTTACAGATGTGTACACAGGACTGTGAGGTATTACATATGTGAGATAGCAGTAGTGGGTGTCTATGCTGGCTGAGCTGTGGCTGATGTTACAGATGTACACACAGGACTGTGAGGTATTACAGATGTGAGATAGCAGTAGTGGGCGTCTCTATGCTGTCTGAGCTGTGGCTGATGTTACAGATGTATACACAGGACTGTGAGGTATTACAGATATGAGATAGCAGTAGTGGGTGTCTCTATGCTGGCTGTGCTGTGGCTGATGTTACTGATGTATACACAGGACTGTGAGGTATTACAGATGTGAGATAGCAGTAGTGGGCCTCTCTATGCTGGCTGAGCTATGGCTGATGTTACAGATGTATACACAGGACTGTGAGGTATTACAGATGTGAGATAGCAGTAGTGGGTGTCTATGCTGGCTGAGCTGTGTTCAATGTTACAGATGTGTACACAGGACTGTGAGGTATTACAGATGTGAGATAGCAGTAGTGGGCCTCTCTATGCTGGCTGAGCTGTGGCTGATATTACAGATGTATGCGCAGGACTGTGAGGTATTACAGATGTGAGATAGCAGTAGTGGGTGTCTATGCTGGCTGTGCTGTGGCTGATGTTACAGATGTATACACAGGACTGTGAGGTATTACAGATGTGAGATAGCAGTAGTGGGCGGCTCTATGCTGGCTGAGCTGTGGCTGATCTTACAGATGTATACACAGGACTGTGAGGTATTGCTGATGTGAGATAGCAGTAGTGGGCCTCTCTATGCTGGCTGAGCTATGGCTGATGTTACAGATGTATACACAGGACTGTGAGGTATTACAGATGTGAGATAGCAGTAGTGGGTGTCTCTATGCTGGCTGAGCTGTGTTCAATGTTACAGATGTGTACACAGGACTGTGAGGTATTACAGATGTGAGATAGCAGTAGTGGGCCTCTCTATGCTGGCTGAGCTGTGGCTGATATTACAGATGTATGCGCAGGACTGTGAGGTATTACAAATGTGAGATAGCAGTAGTGGGTGTCTATGCTGGCTGTGCTGTGGCTGATGTTACAGATGTAGACACAGGACTGTGAGGTATTACAGATGTGAGATAGCAGTTGTGGGCGTCTCTATGCTGGCTGAGCTGTGGCTGATGTTACAGATGTATACACAGGACTGTGAGGTATTACAGATGTGAGATAGCAGTAGTGGGTGTCTCTATGCTGGCTGAGCTGTGTTCAATGTTACAGATGTATACACAGGACTTTGAGGTATTACATATGTGAGATAGCAGTAGTGGGTGTCTATGCTGGCTGAGCTGTGGCTGATGTTACAGATGTATACACAGGACTGTGAGGTATTACAGATGTGAGATAGCAGTAGTGGGCATCTATATGCTGTCTGAGCTGTGGCTGATGTTACAGATGTATACACAGGACTGTGAGGTATTACAGATGTGAGATAGCAGTAGTGGGTGTCTCTATGCTGTCTGTGCTGTGGCTGATGTTACAGATGTATACACAGGACTGTGAGGTATTACAGATGTGAGATAGCAGTAGTGGGTGTCTCTATGCTGGCTGAGCTGTGGCAGATGACTGTGAGGTATTACAGATGTGAGATAGCAGTAGTGGGTCTCTCTATGCTGGCTGTGCTGTGGCTGATGTTACAGATGTATACACAGGACTGTGAGGTATTACGGATGTGAGATAGCAGTAGTGGGCGTCTCTATGCTGCCTGAGCTGTGGCTGATGTTACTGATGTATACACAGGACTATGAGGCATTACAGATGTGAGATAGCAGTAGTGGGTGTCTCTATGCTGGCTGAGCTGTGTTCAATGTTACAGATGTATACACAGGACTTTGAGGTATTACAGATGTGAGATAGCAGTAGTGGCGTCTCTATGCTGGCTGAGCTGTGGCTGATGTTACAGATGTGTACACAGGACTGTGAGGTATTACATATGTGAGATAGCAGTAGTGGGTGTCTATGCTGGCTGAGCTGTGGCTGATGTTACAGATGTACACACAGGACTGTGAGGTATTACAGATGTGAGATAGCAGTAGTGGGCGTCTCTATGCTGTCTGAGCTGTGGCTGATGTTACAGATGTATACACAGGACTGTGAGGTATTACAGATATGAGATAGCAGTAGTGGGTGTCTCTATGCTGTCTGAGCTGTGGCTGATGTTACAGATGTATACACAGGACTGTGAGGTATTACAGATGTGAGATAGCAGTAGTGGGCGTCTCTATGCTGGCTGAGCTGTGGCTGATGTTACAGATCTATACTCAGGACTGTGAGGTATTACAGATGTGAGATAGCAGTAGTGGGTGTCTCTATGCTGGCTGAGCTGTGGCTGATGTTACAGATCTATACACAGGACTGTGAGGTAATACAGATGTGAGATAGCAGTAGTGGGTGTCTCTATGCTGGCTGAGCTGTGGCTGATGACTGTGAGGTATTACAGATGTGAGATAGCAGTAGTGGGTCTCTCTATGCTGGCTGTGCTGTGGCTGATGTTACAGATGTATACACAGGACTGTGAGGTATTACGGATGTGAGATAGCAGTAGTGGGCGTCTCTATGCTGCCTGAGCTGTGGCTGATGTTACTGATGTATACACAGGACTGTGAGGTATTACAGATGTGAGATAGCAGTAGTGGGTGTCTCTATGCTGGCTGTGCTGTGGCTGATGTTACAGATGTATACACAGGACTGTGAGGTATTACAGATGTGAGTTAGCAGTAGTGGGCGTCTCTATGCTGGCTGTGCTGTGGCTGATGTTACTGATGTATACACAGGACTGTGAGGTATTACAGATGTGAGATAGCAGTAATGGGCGTCTCTATGCTGGCTGAGCTGTGGCTGATGTTACAGATGTATACACAGGACTCTGAGCTATTACAAATGTGAGATAGCAGTAATGGGCGTCTCTATGCTGGCTGAGCTGTGGCTGATGTTACAGATGTATACACAGGACTGTGAGGTATTACAGATGTGAGATAGCAGTAGTGGGCGTCTCTATGCTGGCTGTGCTGTGGCTGATGTTACTGATGTATACACAGGACTGTGAGGTATTACAGATGTGAGATAGCAGTAGTGGGCCTCTCTATGCTGGCTGAGCTATGGCTGATGTTACAGATGTATACACAGGACTGTGAGGTATTACAGATGTGAAATAGCAGTAGTGGGTGTCTCTATGCTGGCTGAGCTGTGTTCAATGTTACAGATGTGTACACAGGACTGTGAGGTATTACAGATGTGAGATAGCAGTAGTGGGCCTCTCTATGCTGGCTGAGCTGTGGCTGATATTACAGATGTATGCGCAGGACTGTGAGGTATTACAGATGTGAGATAGCAGTAGTGGGTGTCTATGCTGGCTGTGCTGTGGCTGATGTTACAGATGTAGACACAGGACTGTGAGGTCTTACAGATGTGAGATAGCAGTTCTGGGCGTCTCTATGCTGGCTGAGCTGTGGCTGATGTTACAGATGTATACACAGGACTGTGAGGTATTGCAGATGTGAGATAGCAGTAGTGGGCGTCTCTATGCTGGCTGACCTGTGGCTGATGTTACAGATGTATACACAGGACTGTGAGGTATTACAGATGTGAGATAGCAGTAGTGGGTGTCTATGCTGGCTGTGCTGTGGCTGATGTTACAGATGTAGACACAGGACTGTGAGGTATTACAGATGTGAGATAGCAGTTGTGGGCGTCTCTATGCTGGCTGAGCTGTGGCTGATGTTACAGATGTATACACAGGACTGTGAGGTATTACAGATGTGAGATAGCAGTAGTGAGCGGCTCTATGCTGGCTGAGCTGTGGCTGATGTTACAGATGTATACACAGGACTGTGAGGTATTACAGATGTGATATAGCAGTAGTGGGCGGCTCTATGCTGGCTGAGCTGTGGCTGATGTTACAGATGTATACACAGGACTGTGAGGTATTGCTGATGTGAGATTGCAGTAGTGGGCGTCTCTATGCTGGCTGTGCTGTGGCTGATGTTACTGATGTATACATAGGACTGTGAGGTATTACAGATGTGAGATAGCAGTAGTGGGCCTCTCTATGCTGGCTGAGCTATGGCTGATGTTACAGATGTATACACAGGACTGTGAGGTATTACAGATGTGAGATAGTAGTAGTGGGCGTCTCTATGCTGGCTGAGCTGTGGATGATGTTACAGATGTATACACAGGACTGTGAGGTATTACAGATGTGAGATAGCAGTAGTGAGCGTCTCTATGCTGGCTGAGCTGTGGCTGATGTTACAGATGTATACACAGGACTGTGAGGTATTACAGATGTGAGATAGCAGTAGTGGGCGGCTCTATGCTGGCTGAGCTGTGGCTGATGTTACAGATGTATACACAGGACTGTGAGGTATTGCTGATGTGAGATAGCAGTAGTGGGCGTCTCTATGCTGGCTGTGCTGTGGCTGATGTTACTGATGTATACACAGGACTGTGAGGTATTACAGATGTGAGATAGCAGTAGTGGGCCTCTCTATGCTGGCTGAGCTATGGCTGATGTTACAGATGTATACACAGGACTGTGAGGTATTACAGATGTGAGATAGCAGTAGTGGGTGTCTCTATGCTGGCTGAGCTGTGTTCAATGTTACAGATGTATACACAGGACTTTGAGGTATTACAGATGTGAAATAGCAGTAGTGGCGTCTCTTTGCTGGCTGAGCTGTGGCTGATGTTACAGATGTGTACACAGGACTGTGAGGTATTACATATGTGAGATAGCAGTAGTGGGTGTCTATGCTGGCTGAGCTGTGGCTGATGTTACAGATGTATACACAGGACTGTGAGGTATTACAGATGTGAGATAGCAGTAGTGGGCATCTATATGCTGTCTGAGCTGTGGCTGATGTTACAGATGTATACACAGGACTGTGAGGTATTACAGATGTGAGATAGCAGTAGTGGGTGTCTCTATGCTGTCTGTGCTGTGGCTGATGTTACAGATGTATACACAGGACTGTGAGGTATTACAGATGTGAGATAGCAGTAGTGGGCGTCTCTATGCTGGCTGAGCTGTGGCTGATGTTACAGATGTATTCACAGGACTGTGAGGTATTACAGATGTGAGATAGCAGTAGTGGGTGTCTCTATGCTGGCTGAGCTGTGGCTGATGTTACAGATCTATACTCAGGACTGTGAGGTATTACAGATGTGAGATAGCAGTAGTGGGTGTCTCTATGCTGGCTGAGCTGTGGCTGATGTTACAGATCTATACACAGGACTGTGAGGTATTACAGATGTGAGATAGCAGTAGTGGGTGTCTCTATGCTGGCTGAGCTGTGGCAGATGACTGTGAGGTATTACAGATGTGAGATAGCAGTAGTGGGTCTCTCTATGCTGGCTGTGCTGTGGCTGATGTTACAGATGTATACACAGGACTGTGAGGTATTACGGATGTGAGATAGCAGTAGTGGGCGTCTCTATGCTGCCTGAGCTGTGGCTGATGTTACTGATGTATACACAGGACTATGAGGCATTACAGATGTGAGATAGCAGTAGTGGGTGTCTCTATGCTGGCTGTGCTGTGGCTGATGTTACAGATGTATACACAGGACTGTGAGGTATTACAGATGTGAGTTAGCAGTAGTGGGCGTCTCTATGCTGGCTGTGCTGTGGCTGATGTTACTGATGTATACACAGGACTGTGAGGTATTACAGATGTGAGATAGCAGTAATGGGCGTCTCTATGCTGGCTGAGCTGTGGCTGATGTTACAGATGTATACACAGGACTCTGAGGTATTACAGATGTGAGATAGCAGTAATGGGCGTCTCTATGCTGGATGAGCTGTGGCTGATGTTACAGATGTATACACAGGACTGTGAGGTATTACAGATGTGAGATAGCAGTAGTGGGCGTCTCTATGCTGGCTGTGCTGTGGCTGATGTTACTGATGTATACACAGGACTGTGAGGTATTACAGATGTGAGATAGCAGTAGTGGGCCTCTCTATGCTGGCTGAGCTATGGCTGATGTTACAGATGTATACACAGGACTGTGAGGTATTACAGATGTGAGATAGCAGTAGTGGGTGTCTCTATGCTGGCTGAGCTGTGTTCAATGTTACAGATGTGTACACAGGACTGTGAGGTATTACAGATGTGAGATAGCAGTAGTGGGCCTCTCTATGCTGGCTGAGCTGTGGCTGATATTACAGATGTATGCGCAGGACTGTGAGGTATTACAGATGTGAGATAGCAGTAGTGGGTGTCTATGCTGGCTGTGCTGTGGCTGATGTTACAGATGTAGACACAGGACTGTGAGGTATTACAGATGTGAGATAGCAGTTGTGGGCGTCTCTATGCTGGCTGAGCTGTGGCTGATGTTACAGATGTATACACAGGACTGTGAGGTATTGCAGATGTGAGATAGCAGTAGTGGGCATCTCTATGCTGGCTGACCTGTGGCTGATGTTACAGATGTATACACAGGACTGTGAGGTATTACAGATGTGAGAAAGCAGTAGTGAGCGTCTCTATGCTGGCTGAGCTGTGGCTGATGTTACAGATGTATACACAGGACTGTGAGGTATTATAGATGTGAGATAGCAGTAGCGGGCGGCTCTATGCTGGCTGAGCTGTGGCTGATGTTACAGATGTATATACAGGACTGTGAGGTATTGCAGATGTGAGATAGCAGTAGTGGGCATCTCTATGCTGGCTGTACTGTGGCTGATGTTACTGATGTATACACAGGACTGTGAGGTATTACAGATGTGAGATTGCAGTAGTGGGCCTCTCTATGCTGGCTGAGCTATGGCTGATGTTACAGATGTATACACATGACTGTGAGGTATTACAGATGTGAGATAGCAGTAGTGGGTGTCTCTATGCTGGCTGAGCTGTGTTCAATGTTACAGATGTATACACAGGACTTTGAGGTATTACAGATGTGAGCAGTAGTGGGCGTCTCTATGCTGGCTGAGCTGTGGCTGATGTTACAGATGTGTACACAGGACTGTGAGGTATTACAGATGTGAGATAGCAGTAGTGGGCGTCTCTATGCTGGCTGAGCTGTGGCTGATGTTACAGATGTATACACAGGACTGTGAGGTATTACAGATGTGAGATAGCAGTAGTGGGTGTCTCTATGCTGGCTGAGCTGTGGCTGATGTTACAGATGTATACACAGGACTGTGAGGTATTACAGATGTGAGATAGCAGTAATGGGCGTCTCTATGCTGGCTGAGCTGTGGCTGATGTTACAGATGTATACACAGGACTGTGAGGTATTACAGATGTGAGATAGCAGTAGTGGGCGTCTCTATGCTGGCTGTGCTGTGGCTGATGTTACTGATGTATACATAGGACTGTGAGGTATTACAGATGTGAGATAGCAGTAGTGGGCCTCTCTATGCTGGCTGAGCTATGGCTGATGTTACAGATGTATACACAGGACTGTGAGGTATTACAGATGTGAGATAGTAGTAGTGGGCGTCTCTATGCTGGCTGAGCTGTGGCTGATGTTACAGATGTATACACAGGACTGTGAGGTATTACAGATGTGAGATAGCAGTAGTGAGCGTCTCTATGCTGGCTGAGCTGTGGCTGATGTTACAGATGTATACACAGGACTGTGAGGTATTACAGATGTGAGATAGCAGTAGTGGGCGGCTCTATGCTGGCTGAGCTGTGGCTGATGTTACAGATGTATACACAGGACTGTGAGGTATTGCTGATGTGAGATAGCAGTAGTGGGCGTCTCTATGCTGGCTGTGCTGTGGCTGATGTTACTGATGTATACACAGGACTGTGAGGTAATACAGATGTGAGATAGCAGTAGTGGGCCTCTCTATGCTGGCTGAGCTATGGCTGATGTTACAGATGTATACACAGGACTGTGAGGTATTACAGATGTGAGATAGCAGTAGTGGGTGTCTCTATGCTGGCAGAGCTGTGTTCAATGTTACAGATGTATACACAGGACTTTGAGGTATTACAGATGTGAGATAGCAGTAGTGGCGTCTCTTTGCTGGCTGAGCTGTGGCTGATGTTACAGATGTGTACACAGGACTGTGAGGTATTACATATGTGAGATAGCAGTAGTGGGTGTCTATGCTGGCTGAGCTGTGGCTGATGTTACAGATGTATACACAGGACTGTGAGGTATTACAGATGTGAGATAGCAGTAGTGGGCGTCTCTATGCTGTCTGAGCTGTGGCTGATGTTACAGATGTATGCACAGGACTGTGAGGTATTACAGATGTGAGATAGCAGTAGTGGGTGTCTCTATGCTGTCTGTGCTGTGGCTGATGTTACAGATGTATACACAGGACTGTGAGGTATTACAGATGTGAGATAGCAGTAGTGGGCGTCTCTATGCTGGCTGAGCTGTGGCTGATGTTACAGATGTATACACAGGACTGTGAGGTATTACAGATGTGAGATAGCAGTAGTGGGTGTCTCTATGCTAGCAGAGCTGTGGCTGATGTTACAGATCTATACTCAGGACTGTGAGGTATTACAGATGTGAGATAGCAGTAGTGGGTGTATCTATGCTGGCTGAGCTGTGGCTGATCTTACAGATCTATACACAGGACTGTGAGGTATTACAGATGTGAGATAGCAGTAGTGGGTGTCTCTATGCTGGCTGAGCTATGGCTGATGTTACAGATGTATACACAGGACTGTGAGGTATTACAGATGTGAGATAGTAGTAGTGGGCGTCTCTATGCTGGCTGAGCTGTGGCTGATGTTACAGATGTATACACAGGACTGTGAGGTATTACAGATGTGAGATAGCAGTAGTGAGCGTCTCTATGCTGGCTGAGCTGTGGCTGATGTTACAGATGTATACACAGGACTGTGAGGTATTACAGATGTGAGATAGCAGTAGTGGGCGTCTCTATGCTGGCTGAGCTGTGACTGATGTTACAGATGTATACACAGGACTGTGAGGTATTACAGATGTGAGATAGCAGTACTGGGTGTCTCTATGCTGGCTGAGCTGTGGCTGATGTTACAGATGTATACACAGGACTCTGAGGTATTACAGATGTGAGATAGCAGTAGTGGGTGTCTCTATGCTAGCTGAGCTGTGGCTGATGTTACAGATCTATACTCAGGACTGTGAGGTATTACAGATGTGAGATAGCAGTAGTGGGTGTCTCTATGCTGGCTGAGCTGTGGCTGATGTTACAGATCTATACACAGGACTGTGAGGTATTACAGATGTGAGATAGCAGTAGTGGGTGTCTCTATGCTGGCTGAGCTATGGCTGATGTTACAGATGTATACACAGGACTGTGAGGTATTACAGATGTGAGATAGTAGTAGTGGGCGTCTCTATGCTGGCTGAGCTGTGGCTGATGTTACAGATGTATACACAGGACTGTGAGGTATTACAGATGTGAGATAGCAGTAGTGAGCGTCTCTATGCTGGCTGAGCTGTGGCTGATGTTACAGATGTATACACAGGACTGTGAGGTATTACAGATGTGAGATAGCAGTAGTGGGCGGCTCTATGCTGGCTGAGCTGTGGCTGATGTTACAGATGTATACACAGGACTGTGAGGTATTGCTGATGTGAGATAGCAGTAGTGGGCGTCTCTATGCTGGCTGTGCTGTGGCTGATGTTACTGATGTATACACAGGACTGTGAGGTAATACAGATGTGAGATAGCAGTAGTGGGCCTCTCTATGCTGGCTGAGCTATGGCTGATGTTACAGATGTATACACAGGACTGTGAGGTATTACAGATGTGAGATAGCAGTAGTGGGTGTCTCTATGCTGGCTGAGCTGTGTTCAATGTTACAGATGTATACACAGGACTTTGAGGTATTACAGATGTGAGATAGCAGTAGTGGCGTCTCTTTGCTGGCTGAGCTGTGGCTGATGTTACAGATGTGTACACAGGACTGTGAGGTATTACATATGTGAGATAGCAGTAGTGGGTGTCTATGCTGGCTGAGCTGTGGCTGATGTTACAGATGTATACACAGGACTGTGAGGTATTACAGATGTGAGATAGCAGTAGTGGGCGTCTCTATGCTGTCTGAGCTGTGGCTGATGTTACAGATGTATGCACAGGACTGTAAGGTATTACAGATGTGAGATAGCAGTAGTGGGTGTCTCTATGCTGTCTGTGCTGTGGCTGATGTTACAGATGTATACACAGGACTGTGAGGTATTACAGATGTGAGATAGCAGTAGTGGGCGTCTCTATGCTGGCTGAGCTGTGGCTGATGTTACAGATGTATACACAGGACTGTGAGGTATTACAGATGTGAGATAGCAGTAGTGGGTGTCTCTATGCTAGCTGAGCTGTGGCTGATGTTACAGATCTATACTCAGGACTGTGAGGTATTACAGATGTGAGATAGCAGTAGTGGGTGTCTCTATGCTGGCTGAGCTGTGGCTGATGTTACAGATCTATACACAGGACTGTGAGGTATTACAGATGTGAGATAGCAGTAGTGGGTGTCTCTATGCTGGTTGAGCTGTGGCAGATGACTGTGAAGTATTACAGATGTGAGATAGCAGTAGTGGGTCTCTCTATGCTGGCTGTGCTGTGGCTGATGTTACAGATGTATACACAGGACTGTGAGGTATTACGGATGTGAGATAGCAGTAGTGGGCGTCTCTATGCTGCCTGAGCTGTGGCTGATGTTACTGATGTATACACAGGACTATGAGGCATTACAGATGTGAGATAGCAGTAGTGGGTGTCTCTATGCTGGCTGTGCTGTGGCTGATGTTACAGATGTATACACAGGACTGTGAGGTATTACAGATGTGAGTTAGCAGTAGTGGGCGTCTCTATGCTGGCTGTGCTGTGGCTGATGTTACTGATGTATACACAGGACTGTGAGGTATTACAGATGTGAGATAGCAGTAATGGGCGTCTCTATGCTGGCTGAGCTGTGGCTGACGTTACAGATGTATGCACAGGACTGTGAGGTATTACAGATGTGAGATAGCAGTAGTGGGTGTCTCTATGCTGTCTGTGCTGTGGCTGATGTTACAGATGTATACACAGGACTGTGAGGTATTACAGATGTGAGATAGCAGTAGTGGGCGTCTCTATGCTGGCTGAGCTGTGGCTGATGTTACAGATGTATACACAGGACTGTGAGGTATTACAGATGTGAGATAGCAGTAGTGGGTGTCTCTATGCTAGCTGAGCTGTGGCTGATGTTACAGATCTATTCTCAGGACTGTGAGGTATTACAGATGTGAGATAGCAGTAGTGGGTGTCTCTATGCTGGCTGAGCTGTGGCTGATGTTACAGATCTATACACAGGACTGTGAGGTATTACAGATGTGAGATAGCAGTAGTGGGTGTCTCTATGCTGGCTGAGCTGTGGCAGATGACTGTGAGGTATAACAGATGTGAGATAGCAGTAGTGGGTCTCTCTATGCTGGCTGTGCTGTGGCTGATGTTACAGATGTATACACAGGACTGTGAGGTATTACGGATGTGAGATAGCAGTAGTGGGCGTCTCTATGCTGCCTGAGCTGTGGCTGATGTTACTGATGTATACACAGGACTATGAGGCATTACAGATGTGAGATAGCAGTAGTGGGTGTCTCTATGCTGGCTGTGCTGTGGCTGATGTTACAGATGTATACACAGGACTGTGAGGTATTACAGATGTGAGTTAGCAGTAGTGGGCGTCTCTATGCTGGCTGTGCTGTGGCTGATGTTACTGATGTATACACAGGACTGTGAGGTATTACAGATGTGAGATAGCAGTAATGGGCGTCTCTATGCTGGCTGAGCTGTGGCTGATGTTACAGATGTATACACAGGACTCTGAGGTATTACAGATGTGAGATAGCAGTAATGGGCGTCTCTATGCTGGATGAGCTGTGGCTGATGTTACAGATATATACACAGGACTGTGAGGTATTACAGATGTGAGATAGCAGTAGTGGGCGTCTCTATGCTGGCTGTGCTGTGGCTGATGTTACTGATGTATACACAGGACTGTGAGGTATTACAGATGTGAGATAGCAGTAGTGGGCCTCTCTATGCTGGCTGAGCTATGGCTGATGTTACAGATGTATACACAGGACTGTGAGGTATTACAGATGTGAGATAGCAGTAGTGGGTGTCTCTATGCTGGCTGAGCTGTGTTCAATGTTACAGATGTGTACACAGGACTGTGAGGTATTACAGATGTGAGATAGCAGTAGTGGGCCTCTCTATGCTGGCTGAGCTGTGGCTGATATTACAGATGTATGCGCAGGACTGTGAGGTATTACAGATGTGAGATAGCAGTAGTGGGTGTCTATGCTGGCTGTGCTGTGGCTGATGTTACAGATGTAGACACAGGACTGTGAGGTATTACAGATGTGAGATAGCAGTTGTGGGCGTCTCTATGCTGGCTGAGCTGTGGCTGATGTTACAGATGTATACACAGGACTGTGAGGTATTGCAGATGTGAGATAGCAGTAGTGGGCATCTCTATGCTGGCTGACCTGTGGCTGATGTTACAGATGTATACACAGGACTGTGAGGAATTACAGATGTGAGATAGCAGTAGTGAGCGTCTCTATGCTGGCTGAGCTGTGGCTGATGTTACAGATGTATACACAGGACTGTGAGGTATTATAGATGTGAGATAGCAGTAGCGGGCGGCTCTATGCTGGCTGAGCTGTGGCTGATGTTACAGATGTATACACAGGACTGTGAGGTATTGCAGATGTGAGATAGCAGTAGTGGGCATCTCTATGCTGGCTGTGCTGTGGCTGATGTTACTGATGTATACACAGGACTGTGAGGTATTACAGATGTGAGATTGCAGTAGTGGGCCTCTCTATGCTGGCTGAGCTATGGCTGATGTTACAGATGTATACACATGACTGTGAGGTATTACAGATGTGAGATAGCAGTAGTGGGTGTCTCTATGCTGGCTGAGCTGTGTTCAATGTTACAGATGTATACACAGGACTTTGAGGTATTACAGATGTGAGCAGTAGTGGGCGTCTCTATGCTGGCTGAGCTGTGGCTGATGTTACAGATGTGTACACAGGACTGTGAGGTATTACAGATGTGAGATAGCAGTAGTGGGCGTCTCTATGCTGGCTGAGCTTTGGCTGATGTTACAGATGTATACACAGGACTGTGAGGTATTACAGATGTGAGATAGCAGTAGTGGGTGTCTCTATGCTGTCTGTGCTGTGGCTGATGTTACAGATGTATACACAGGACTGTGAGGTATTACAGATGTGAGATAGCAGTAGTGGGCGTCTCTATGCTGCCTGAGCTGTGGCTGATGTTACTGATGTATACACAGGACTGTGAGGTATTACAGATGTGAGATAGCAGTAGTGGGTGTCTCTATGCTGGCTGTGCTGTGGCTGATGTTACAGATGTATACACAGGACTGTGAGGTATTACAGATGTGAGATAGCAGTAGTGGGCGTCTCTATGCTGGCTGTGCTGTGGCTGATGTTACAGATGTATACACAGGACTGTGAGGTATTACAGATGTGAGATAGCAGTAATGGGCGTCTCTATGCTGGCTGAGCTGTGGCTGATGTTACAGATGTATACACAGGACTCTGAGGTATTACAGATGTGAGATAGCAGTAATGGGCGTCTCTATGCTGGCTGAGCTGTGGCTGATGTTACAGATGTATACACAGGACTGTGAGGTATTACAGATGTGAGATAGCAGTAGTGGGCGTCTCTATGCTGGCTGTGCTGTGGCTGATGTTACTGATGTATACACAGGACTGTGAGGTATTACAGATGTGAGATAGCAGTAGTGGGCCTCTCTATGCTGGCTGAGCTATGGTTGATGTTACAGATGTATACACAGGACTGTGAGGTATTACAGATGTGAGATAGCAGTAGTGGGTGTCTCTATGCTGGCTGAGCTGTGTTCAATGTTACAGATGTATACACAGGACTGTGAGGTATTACAGATGTGAGATAGCAGTAGTGGGCGTCTCTATGCTGGCTGAGCTGTTGGCTGATATTACAGATGTATGCGCAGGACTGTGAGGTATTACAGATGTGAGATAGCAGTATTGGGTGTCTATGCTGGCTGTGCTGTGGCTGATGTTACAGATGTAGACACAGGACTGTGAGGTATTACAGATGTGAGATAGCAGTTGTGGGCGTCTCTATGCTGGCTGAGCTGTGGCTGATGTTACAGATGTATACACAGGACTGTGAGGTATTGCAGATGTGAGATAGCAGTAGTGGGCGTCTCTATGCTGGCTGACCTGTGGCTGATGTTACAGATGTATACACAGGACTGTGAGGTATTACAGATGTGAGATAGCAGTAGTGAGCGTCTCTATGCTGGCTGAGCTGTGGCTGATGTTACAGATGTATACACAGGACTGTGAGGTATTACAGATGTGAGATAGCAGTAGTGGGCGGCTCTATACTGGCTGAGCTGTGGCTGATGTTACAGATGTATACTCAGGACTGTGAGGTATTGCAGGTGTGAGATAGCAGTAGTGGGATTCTCTATGCTGGCTGTGCTGTGGCTGATGTTACTGATGTATACACAGGACTGTGAGGTATTACAGATGTGAGATAGCAGTAGTGGGCCTCTCTATGCTGGCTGAGCTATGGTTGATGTTACATATGTATACACAGGACTGTGAGGTATTACAGATGTGAGATAGCAGTAGTGGGTGTCTCTATGCTGGCTGAGCTGTGTTCAATGTTACAGATGTATACACAGGACTTTGAGGTATTACAGATGTGAGATAGCAGTAGTGGGCGTCTCTATGCTGGCTGAGCTGTGGTTGATGTTACAGATGTGTACACAGGACTGTGAGGTATTACATATGTGAGATAGCAGTAGTGGGTGTCTATGCTGGCTGAGCTGTGGCTGATGTTACAGATGTATACACAGGACTGTGAGGTATTACAGATGTGAGATAGCAGTAGTGGGCGTCTCTATGCTGTCTGACCTGTGGCTGATGTTACAGATGTATACACAGGACTGTGAGGTATTACAGATGTGAGATAGCAGTAGTGGGTGTCTCTATGCTGTCTGTGCTGTGGCTGATGTTACAGACGTATACACAGGACTGTGAGGTATTACAGATGTGAGATAGCAGTAGTGGGCGTCTCTATGCTGGCTGAGCTGTGGCTGATGTTACAGATGTATACACAGGACTGTGAGGTATTACAGATGTGAGATAGCAGTAGTGGGTGTCTCTATGCTGGCTGAGCTGTGGCTGATGTTACAGATCTATACACAGGACTGTGAGGTATTACAGATGTGAGATAGCAGTAGTGGGTGTCTCTATGCTGGCTGAGCTGTGGCTGATGTTACAGATGTATACACAGGACTGTGAGGTATTACAGATGTGAGATAGCAGTAGTGGGCATCTCTATACTGGCTGAGCTGTGGCTGATGTTACAGATGTATACACAGGACTGTGAAGTATTACAGATGTGAGATAGCAGTAGTGGGCATCTCTATGCTGGCTGAGCTGTGGCTGATGTTACAGATGTATACACAGGATTGTGAGGTATTACAGATGTGAGATAGCAGTAGTGGGCGTCTCTATGCTGGCTGAGCTGTGACTGATGTTACAAATGTATACACAGGACTGTGAGGTATTACAGATGTGAGATAGCAGTAGTGGGCATCTCTATGCTGGCTGTGCTGTGGCTGATGTTACAGATGTATACACAGGACTGTGAGGTATTACAGATGTGAGATAGCAGTAGTGGGTGTCTCTATGCTGGCTGAGCTGTGACTGATGTTACAGATCTATACACAGGACTGTGAGGTATTACAGATATGAGATAGCAGTAGTGGGCGTCTCTATGCTGGCTGAGCTGTGGCTGATGTTACAGATGTATACACAGGACTGTGAGGTATTACAGATGTGAGATAGCAGTAGTGGGCGTCTCTATGCTGGCTGACCTGTGGCTGATGTTACAGATGTATACACAGGACTGTGAGGTATTACAGATGTGAGATAGCAGTAGTGAGCGTCTCTATGCTGGCTGAGCTGTGGCTGATGTTACAGATGTATACACAGGACTGTGAGGTATTACAGATGTGAGATAGCAGTAGTGGGCGGCTCTATACTGGCTGAGCTGTGGCTGATGTTACAGATGTATACTCAGGACTGTGAGGTATTGCAGGTGTGAGATAGCAGTAGTGGGATTCTCTATGCTGGCTGTGCTGTGGCTGATGTTACTGATGTATACACAGGACTGTGAGGTATTACAGATGTGAGATAGCAGTAGTGGGCCTCTCTATGCTGGCTGAGCTATGGCTGATGTTACATATGTATACACAGGACTGTGAGGTATTACAGATGTGAGATAGCAGTAGTGGGTGTCTCTATGCTGGCTGAGCTGTGTTCAATGTTACAGATGTATACACAGGACTTTGAGGTATTACAGATGTGAGATAGCAGTAGTGGGCGTCTCTATGCTGGCTGAGCTGTGGTTGATGTTACAGATGTGTACACAGGACTGTGAGGTATTACATATGTGAGATAGCAGTAGTGGGTGTCTATGCTGGCTGAGCTGTGGCTGATGTTACAGATGTATACACAGGACTGTGAGGTATTACAGATGTGAGATAGCAGTAGTGGGCGTCTCTATGCTGTCTGACCTGTGGCTGATGTTACAGATGTATACACAGGACTGTGAGGTATTACAGATGTGAGATAGCAGTAGTGGGTGTCTCTATGCTGTCTGTGCTGTGGCTGATGTTACAGACGTATACACAGGACTGTGAGGTATTACAGATGTGAGATAGCAGTAGTGGGCGTCTCTATGCTGGCTGAGCTGTGGCTGATGTTACAGATGTATACACAGGACTGTGAGGTATTACAGATGTGAGATAGCAGTAGTGGGTGTCTCTATGCTGGCTGAGCTGTGGCTGATGTTACAGATCTATACACAGGACTGTGAGGTATTACAGATGTGAGATAGCAGTAGTGGGTGTCTCTATGCTGGCTGAGCTGTGGCTGATGTTACAGATGTATACACAGGACTGTGAGGTATTACAGATGTGAGATAGCAGTAGTGGGCGTCTCTATGCTGGCTGTGCTGTGGCTGATGTTACTGATGTATACACAGGACTGTGAGGTATTACAGATGTGAGATAGCAGTAGTGGGCCTCTCTATGCTGGCTGAGCTATGGTTGATGTTACAGATGTATACACAGGACTGTGAGGTATTACAGATGTGAGATAGCAGTAGTGGGTGTCTCTATGCTGGCTGAGCTGTGTTCAATGTTACAGATGTATACACAGGACTGTGAGGTATTACAGATGTGAGATAGCAGTAGTGGGCGTCTCTATGCTGGCTGAGCTGTTGGCTGATATTACAGATGTATGCGCAGGACTGTGAGGTATTACAGATGTGAGATAGCAGTATTGGGTGTCTATGCTGGCTGTGCTGTGGCTGATGTTACAGATGTAGACACAGGACTGTGAGGTATTACAGATGTGAGATAGCAGTTGTGGGCGTCTCTATGCTGGCTGAGCTGTGGCTGATGTTACAGATGTATACACAGGACTGTGAGGTATTGCAGATGTGAGATAGCAGTAGTGGGCGTCTCTATGCTGGCTGACCTGTGGCTGATGTTACAGATGTATACACAGGACTGTGAGGTATTACAGATGTGAGATAGCAGTAGTGAGCGTCTCTATGCTGGCTGAGCTGTGGCTGATGTTACAGATGTATACACAGGACTGTGAGGTATTACAGATGTGAGATAGCAGTAGTGGGCGGCTCTATACTGGCTGAGCTGTGGCTGATGTTACAGATGTATACTCAGGACTGTGAGGTATTGCAGGTGTGAGATAGCAGTAGTGGGATTCTCTATGCTGGCTGTGCTGTGGCTGATGTTACTGATGTATACACAGTACTGTGAGGTATTACAGATGTGAGATAGCAGTAGTGGGCCTCTCTATCCTGGCTGAGCTATGGTTGATGTTACATATGTATACACAGGACTGTGAGGTATTACAGATGTGAGATAGCAGTAGTGGGTGTCTCTATGCTGGCTGAGCTGTGTTCAATGTTACAGATGTATACACAGGACTTTGAGGTATTACAGATGTGAGATAGCAGTAGTGGGCGTCTCTATGCTGGCTGAGCTGTGGTTGATGTTACAGATGTGTACACAGGACTGTGAGGTATTACATATGTGAGATAGCAGTAGTGGGTGTCTATGCTGGCTGAGCTGTGGCTGATGTTACAGATGTATACACAGGACTGTGAGGTATTACAGATGTGAGATAGCAGTAGTGGGCGTCTCTATGCTGTCTGACCTGTGGCTGATGTTACAGATGTATACACAGGACTGTGAGGTATTACAGATGTGAGATAGCAGTAGTGGGTGTCTCTATGCTGTCTGTGCTGTGGCTGATGTTACAGACGTATACACAGGACTGTGAGGTATTACAGATGTGAGATAGCAGTAGTGGGCGTCTCTATGCTGGCTGAGCTGTGGCTGATGTTACAGATGTATACACAGGACTGTGAGGTATTACAGATGTGAGATAGCAGTAGTGGGTGTCTATGCTGGCTGAGCTGTGGCTGATGTTACAGATCTATACACAGGACTGTGAGGTATTACAGATGTGAGATAGCAGTAGTGGGTGTCTCTATGCTGGCTGAGCTGTGGCTGATGTTACAGATGTATACACAGGACTGTGAGGTATTACAGATGTGAGATAGCAGTAGTGGGCATCTCTATACTGGCTGAGCTGTGGCTGATGTTACAGATGTATACACTGGACTGTGAAGTATTACAGATGTGAGATAGCAGTAGTGGGCATCTCTATGCTGGCTGAGCTGTGGCTGATGTTACAGATGTATACACAGGATTGTGAGGTATTACAGATGTGAGATAGCAGTAGTGGGCGTCTCTATGCTGGCTGAGCTGTGACTGATGTTACAAATGTATACACAGGACTGTGAGGTATTACAGATGTGAGATAGCAGTAGTGGGCATCTCTATGCTGGCTGTGCTGTGGCTGATGTTACAGATGTATACACAGGACTGTGAGGTATTACAGATGTGAGATAGCAGTAGTGGGTGTCTCTATGCTGGCTGAGCTGTGACTGATGTTACAGATCTATACACAGGACTGTGAGGTATTACAGATATGAGATAGCAGTAGTGGGCGTCTCTATGCTGGCTGAGCTGTGGCTGATGTTACAGATGTATACACAGGACTGTGAGGTATTACAGATGTGAGATAGCAGTAGTGGGCGTCTCTATGCTGGCTGACCTGTGGCTGATGTTACAGATGTATACACAGGACTGTGAGGTATTACAGATGTGAGATAGCAGTAGTGAGCGTCTCTATGCTGGCTGAGCTGTGGCTGATGTTACAGATGTATACACAGGACTGTGAGGTATTACAGATGTGAGATAGCAGTAGTGGGCGGCTCTATACTGGCTGAGCTGTGGCTGATGTTACAGATGTATACTCAGGACTGTGAGGTATTGCAGGTGTGAGATAGCAGTAGTGGGATTCTCTATGCTGGCTGTGCTGTGGCTGATGTTACTGATGTATACACAGGACTGTGAGGTATTACAGATGTGAGATAGCAGTAGTGGGCCTCTCTATGCTGGCTGAGCTATGGCTGATGTTACATATGTATACACAGGACTGTGAGGTATTACAGATGTGAGATAGCAGTAGTGGGTGTCTCTATGCTGGCTGAGCTGTGTTCAATGTTACAGATGTATACACAGGACTTTGAGGTATTACAGATGTGAGATAGCAGTAGTGGGCGTCTCTATGCTGGCTGAGCTGTGGTTGATGTTACAGATGTGTACACAGGACTGTGAGGTATTACATATGTGAGATAGCAGTAGTGGGTGTCTATGCTGGCTGAGCTGTGGCTGATGTTACAGATGTATACACAGGACTGTGAGGTATTACAGATGTGAGATAGCAGTAGTGGGCGTCTCTATGCTGTCTGACCTGTGGCTGATGTTACAGATGTATACACAGGACTGTGAGGTATTACAGATGTGAGATAGCAGTAGTGGGTGTCTCTATGCTGTCTGTGCTGTGGCTGATGTTACAGACGTATACACAGGACTGTGAGGTATTACAGATGTGAGATAGCAGTAGTGGGCGTCTCTATGCTGGCTGAGCTGTGGCTGATGTTACAGATGTATACACAGGACTGTGAGGTATTACAGATGTGAGATAGCAGTAGTGGGTGTCTCTATGCTGGCTGAGCTGTGGCTGATGTTACAGATCTATACACAGGACTGTGAGGTATTACAGATGTGAGATAGCAGTAGTGGGTGTCTCTATGCTGGCTGAGCTGTGGCTGATGTTACAGATGTATACACAGGACTGTGAGGTATTACAGATGTGAGATAGCAGTAGTGGGCATCTCTATGCTGGCTGAGCTGTGGCTGATGTTACAGATGTATACACAGGACTGTGAAGTATTACAGATGTGAGATAGCAGTAGTGGGCATCTCTATGCTGGCTGAGCTGTGGCTGATGTTACAGATGTATACACAGGATTGTGAGGTATTACAGATGTGAGATAGCAGTAGTGGGCGTCTCTATGCTGGCTGAGCTGTGACTGATGTTACAAATGTATACACAGGACTGTGAGGTATTACAGATGTGAGATAGCAGTAGTGGGCATCTCTATGCTGGCTGAGCTGTGGCTGATGTTACAGATGTATACACAGGACTGTGAGGTATTACAGATGTGAGATAGCAGTAGTGGGCATCTCTATGCTGGCTGAGCTGTGGCTGATGTTACAGATGTATACACAGGACTGTGAAGTATTACAGATGTGAGATAGCAGTAGTGGGCATCTCTATGCTGGCTGAGCTGTGGCTGATGTTACAGATGTATACACAGGATTGTGAGGTATTACAGATGTGAGATAGCAGTAGTGGGCGTCTCTATGCTGGCTGAGCTGTGACTGATGTTACAAATGTATACACAGGACTGTGAGGTATTACAGATGTGAGATAGCAGTAGTGGGCATCTCTATGCTGGCTGTGCTGTGGCTGATGTTACAGATGTATACACAGGACTGTGAGGTATTACAGATGGGAGATAGCAGTAGTGGGTGTCTCTATGCTGGCTGAGCTGTGACTGATGTTACAGATCTATACACAGGACTGTGAGGTATTACAGATGTGAGATAGCAGTAGTGGGTGTCTATGCTGGCTGTGCTGTGGCTGATGTTACAGATGTATACACAGGACTGTGAGGTATTACAGATGGGAGATAGCAGTAGTGGGTGTCTCTATGCTGGCTGAGCTGTGACTGATGTTACAGATCTATACACAGGACTGTGAGGTATTACAGATGTGAGATAGCAGTAGTGGGTGTCTATGCTGGCTGTGCTGTGGCTGATGTTACAGATGTATACACAGGTCTGTGAGGTATTACAGATGTGAGATAGCAGTAGTGGGCGTCTATGCTGGCTGTGCTGTGGCTGATGTTACAGATGTATACACAGGACTGTGAGGTATTACAGATGTGAGATAGCAGTAGTGGGTGTCTCTATGCTGGCTGAGCTGTGGCTGATGTTACAGATGTATACACAGGACTGTGAGGTATACAATTATCTGTCAGATATCTGTCCAATCTGGCTGGTTGGAATGAAAACCTGGTAATGTATGGGAGCAACTGACAATAGTCCATTTGCTCACAAACGCTAAAAAAAATGGTTGTTCAGACAAATTGGAGAAAACACATGAATTTAACCAATTTGAACAATTTTTTGCCATTTTTTCAGTGTTTAAAACCATATGAATGACTGTCATTTGCTCCCTTACATTACCAGGTTTTCATTCCAACCAGCCGGATTGGACAGATATCCGACAGATAATTGTATGGTGGATGCCCAGCTTTACACTATATTATAAAATAGTTCTGCATATACAGACGAAGGATGTAACACAAAGCATCAGCCTAGATTGTTGCTAATGATTAAAGTCGGTGACTACGGGTACAGAAAGACTTTTACAGAAATAAGGCAGCATGCACTGAGCAACCGCATCCCAATTATCTGACTAGCAACAGTTGTTCTGCCATATAAGAAAGATATACTGTAACTAATTATAAAGTGTATCCTCCTGATCAACATACTGTATCAATATATTGGTCTTTTAGGCTTACTTACTCTATAAACCTTATACAGTATAATACCATTGTCATACTTTGTCTTTTGTGGGGTTTTTAACTTACTTTTACATTAATGCTGGCACTTGTAGTTCCACTACCTGCTATCTAGCCCTGATCCTTTCAAAATATTCAAAACAAGTTTGCATCTCATTATTGTAAAAAAAATTAATTTACAATGAAGAAGTTCGGATACAATGTTTGTGTACTATGTGACCATGTCTAGTAAGAGAATTAGGGGCCTATTCACATTGCGAATTTAGGTGCAAAATACTTATGTCAGCATTAAAATGCGGATTGTGGTAAATATGTCCCTAAAAGTACTAGATTCAGCAAGGACCGCAACTGCCATTACGCACGCAATCAGCTGATTGTTGTGATCTGCGCATTTCGTATGTATCGCAATGTGCGTGCGCGAACACTCCACTGTGATCGGGACTGCGATCACAGACACTAAGCAGACCCATCGCAGAGTGACAGACAGGAAGTACCGTTTGGTGTGGGGACGAGGGGGTGGTCAGCAAAACGCAGGCACGCCAGTGCGTTTGAACGCCGTTACAGGGGCGTGCGCAAATTATCCTCTGTGATGACGTACACAGCTTGTGTACTTACTGCGTGTGATGAGGTTAGCAGTTCCTGAGTAAGGTCAGAGCTTGTGCCAGTGTGCGTCAGGCTGCGATGGTACCGATGTTACCGATGGTTTTGCAGTCTTGCTAAGTATCACGGATGTGTGTAAGGTAAGGTGGGCGTCCTTATGTTGTGCTGTGACGCAGTGAATTAGCATATCATCGCAGTGAGACTGCGTGTGTAATCTCAGCCGCGATCTGTACTGAATCAAGCCCTGGGACAGCTTTAAGGTTTTAGCACATCCACTGATTAATACATGTAGTAATGACTGAAATAATAATTTTCTTCTGAGCTTATCCAGAAAACAAGGGGCCTGATTCAGACCCACTCGCGAGCGGCTGTCCGCTCGCAAGTGGGTCGATGTTCTGGACTGAGTATGCGCACGACGGAGGGAGCTCCGTCGTGCGCATGCGCCAGACGCGACGAGCGAAGGAAAGTCCTTCGCTCGTTGTGTCTGATCAAAGGGGGCGTGCTGTCGATGTTGATTGACAGCACGCCCCCTTTGGTAGGCGTGCCGGGGGCGTGCCTCCCTGACGGGGGCGTTCCCACGGGAACGCCTCCCGTCAGAAGCCGGCCCCACTGACATCACTAGTGATGTCAGTGGGAGTGATTTTGGCTCTGATAGAGCCAAAATCATTCTGGAGCTTGCGGTTGAAAACCTCAACCGCAGGCTCCGGCTCGCAGTTTCGATGGTCGCGATGGTCAAGACCATCACGGCCATCAAACAGCACGCTCGTATAGCCTGTGGGTGGTGACCCACAGCTATACGAGCGTCCAGGAGGACGCTCCATTTTCATGGAGGCCGGCCCTCATTCAGAGCGTGCGCTCTGCTCAGAGCGTACGGCTCTGAATGAGGGCCAAGGTTTGTTAGAGTATTCTGCACTGGTGTGAGAAGCACATATAATGTAGAAATAGAGGATTTAGCTATTTATTCACCGCTCTGGGAATGATATTTACACTGGATCACGGATATCTGAGAAGGAACGAGCCAGGGGTGCATCAGATGGAACCGCGAGCACACAAAACTCCAGACCAATTTATACGTTTAATAAAACTATTCCTTTATTTCCTCCTTTTCATTTAGTCAGGGCCATAAGTGTTTATTTTATCAGCAGTTATCTTAATACATGTGACATTTTTATATTCCTAAGATAGGTATTTCCATCAAATACTTTCCACTATCTGCAGCTTCCAGCCATGGGACGGATAACATTAAACGCAGCTGGGAATTGGCGGAGAGACGCGATATATCAGCGCCAATGCTTACACATGTGCCGGTTTTATACTCTGCATCAGATACACGGCAGAGGCAGAATAACTGAGGGGGATTTATATACAGACGCACGGGTGATTGTGTGTAGTGAGAACTGTAATGGACTTTATACAGGGCCGCTAATCATGTACTTTGCTATTATTGTACCTCAGGTTCTAAGGCTGGGATGTACTAAAGGAAAAATGCGGTAAAATCCCCATTTTCGTATGTACTAAGCCCCGGCCGCCCTATTATCGGTGCGGAGGTAACGCCAGAAAAACCTGGCATTACCCTATAGAAGCCAATGGGCATCTTACCGCATCCCGCACTCGCCGCTTCGTCGCCGCCCCGCAGATGCCCAGCACTGGCTCCCACTCACCTGAGTCTCCTGGTCGCCGGCCCGTGCTCCTCCTCGGTTCTCCGTCTCCTCCTCCTCCTAATCTTCCGGGTGCAGGAAGGAGGAGGAGGAGGAGCCCGGGACTTCCTGCAAAGGTCACCAGCAGGAAGTTCCCAGGGCTCGGAGGGGGCAGTGACCCACGGACACCCCCTCACCTGGCGTTGGTTGCTTCGAAAAGGGCAGCTCTTATCGCAAGAGCTGTCCTTTGCGATACTAAATGTTAGTACATATGCGATTAGTAAGGTTGCGGTGACTGGCGGAACCTTAGTACATCCCGCTCTTTGTGTGAAATGGCTGTTTCTGGGCTGCACACTGCGGTCGCACGCAGGTGGTATGTCTCGTGTGAGCGTCATGGGAGTGTGGCGGGATTGTAGCTATACCTCTGTGTATCCTGGGTGAGTACAGCGAGGGGGGGTCTGTTTCTGATGAGTGGGAAGTGAGTCTGGATGTCATCCCAGTTTCCTCTTCATATCCTTTGCTGGGGGAGCTGGCAGCTTGGCACCATTATTACTCTTCTGATGGGGAAAGCTGGGTAGATCAGAAAATACCTCCTCCTCCCTCCTCAGCGGTGTCCTCTCCTGTTTACATTAATTCGCATGTTAAATGCGTGCGGATGGCTTCAACCTGGCAAGGATAGAGCAAGGATGGAAAGGCTTCACTGAGTCCTCATTAACAGCAATAAGGACCTTATCAGTAACGCCATGGTGTCAGGGGCAGATGGGCCACTGGGAGCACGGGGTAGTTCCTGCTGGGCCGGCTCAGAAAAGCCCCAGGGTCCACTCTGACTTGAGTGCAGGGTGACAAGTGCACCACAGGCTGCGACTGTTTGAAGTGGCTGACAAGAGTGGGAGGAGCATTCAGATTCCGGGGTCAATGCTGTTAGCATTTGTCTATTCCAAGCAGCAGCATTGCGGAGAATGACTCACACTCACAGCGCGCATCCGCGTGGCACCGCCATCTCACCGTTACCAGCCAGGAACACCCACTGACATTGCCTCTATCTGCGTCCAAATTCCTTCTGTCTAACCCTTGGCGGTAACCATGGGAACGTCTGCGCAGTTCAGCTAAGACGCATGCGCAGACTGGAAAAATCTTCTGCCAGTGTCCGACTTCAACACTGCGTCCATCTCTGAGTCGGGCAACAATGGTCTGACCCAAATCAGGTAGCATTAGGGAGCTGTTCTGTAAGGGAGCGCTCTTCAAATCGCAATTTGCAAAAATTCCAAACACCAACAGGAATCTGTATTCTAACTTGATGGGTGTATCCTGACACGAGCACCCTCAAAGTGACAGTTACTGTAAGAGCTGATTGGTTGGTACTTTATCTCCCTCCACTTTATCTCTCTCCAAGGCTTAGTAAATAGAGCCCTTAGTCACAACTTCTAATAATCAATGGGGTATACCTAGCAGGAAAGTACAGTCACAGAGTGCGGCGTCCCGCATTGTTGTCTTGCCGGTAAGAAGAGTAGTCCCACCGCTGTGCCATATCACTGTTGGTCAGGAAATGAAACTCTGGTTGGCAGTCCCTGTTCTGCCCACTGCAGGTCGGTGTCATGGATGCTGATCAGGATCACTCGTCCAGCAGAGGTGGTGGCAGGATGCTCCCGGGTTGTCTACGGTGCTGGTGCGAGCTGAGGTGTTCCTGTCCGCAGACCCCCGACTCTCACTGTGCCAGTTAGTGCCTCAGGTGTGTCCCCTCGTCCAGTGGGGGTGGGGGTGGGCAGGATAAGAATTGGTAAGAGTCTTATGTGGGTGAGTTCTTCCAATGGTCCCATAACCTAGTAACATAAGGCTGCTGGACTGCGTCCTGGTCCCATAACCTAGTAACGTAAGGCTGCTGCTCTGCATCCTGGTTCCATAACCTAGTAACGTAAGGCTGCTGGACTGCGTCCTGGTCCCATAACCTAGTAACGTAAGGCTGCTGGACGGCGTCCTGGTCCCATAACCTAGTAACGTAAGGCTGCTGTACTGCGTCCTGGTCCCATAACCTAGTAACGTAAGGCTGCTGGACTGCGTCCTGGTCCCATAACCTAGTAATGTAAGGCTGCTGGACTGCATCCTGGTCCCATAACCAAGTAACGTAAGGCTGCTGGACTGCGTCCTGGTCCCATAACCTATTAACGTAAGGCTGCTGCTCTGCGTCCTGGTCCCATAACCAAGTAACGTAAGGCTGCTGGACTGCGTCCTGGTCCCATAACCTATAACATAAGGCTGCTGCTCTGCGTCCTGGTCCCATAACCAAGTAACGTAAGGCTGCTGGACTGCGTCCTGGTCCCATAACCTAGTAACGTAAGGCTGCTGCTCTGCGTCCTGGTCCCATAACCAAGTAACGTAAGGCTGCTGGACGGCGTCCTGGTCCCATAACCTAGTAACGTAAGGCTGCTGCTCTGAGTCCTGGTCCCATAACCTATTGGCAGACTAGCCTAGCAATGTGGAGCACAACGGAATGATGTTAGATGTACTTATTATCCAGACAGATAATTAATAACCAGCATGGCATACACTTGGCCAGAATATAATGCACAGGTAGATGTGTTGCACAGTTGGTGGCGGTTGGTCCACACGCGGTACAGCCTAACCAGGTCTTAAGTTTATTGAACCAGCTAGAACAACACGTAGCATAAGACACAGGGATATAACAGGTATACCAGCAGTGTAGAAGCAGCCTGGAGCTTATAGGTATTGCTGGGAATTGCAGTGCACAGGGTGTCTGGGTGGTAAAAGCACCACCAGATGCTAGCACTATTCCCCTCTCTGTACAGCGGCAGTGGTGTAATATGCTTGCAGAAGCTATACAGGGGTCTATTTACTAAGCAGTGTTAGGAGACAGAGTGAAAAGTGATAAAGTGCCAGCCAATGAGCTCCTAACTGTCATCTCAGAGGCTGTGTTTGAAAAATGACAGTTGGGAGCTGATTGGCTGGCACCTTATCACTTTTCACTCTGGCTCCTAACACTGCTTAGTAACTAGACCCCACAGGCTCTGCACACAGCAGACAGATAGAGAAGGGGGCGTCTGCCCATAAGGAACCCAAGGGGTAAAGACGCGTGAAGGCGCCGGACATGCACAGTACTGTATGTCAGAGGTCGGACCCCTCGCTGAGCTCCGGTATAACTCATAGAGACCACCGGCTCAGTTACCTGTCTGCAGCATGGACGGGGGCAGCGTCAGAGCCAACACTCTACTCTACTCCTAGACAAGTTATCCAGTAATACAGTCACCTGCTGGATCTGCAGCCCATGCGGTCACCTTGCCATAACTTCCCTCCTGCAGGACACGGGCGCACGTATCACGCTGATAATTCTGTGCTGTTTGCACTATTTCTGCTCTGCGCTTGGCAGGAGAATACAGTATTTTGGAACATGTAAAGGCTGTTTTAACAGGCGGGTGATTAGTTCAGAACTAATAGAAGATGAGACATCAGTAAGTGAGTGATAAGGAGATTAATGCTCGGAGACAGACAGATGCGCGCTTTGCTAGACCAATTAATTGGAGCTGATTTGACATTTTGATGCTGAACGAGGTAATAAAGCTCCATCGTGTTGGCTCACAGATGCCGGCCCATCCACATGCATTAAATATTGTGCTTTATGGTAATAATTTCCCTGGCACACACTGTAACCCTTTCCCAGTGTCTGGGCAGCAGATATACAGCGCCCACAGGCCGCGCATTGGTCAGGGGAACACTGGGGGGTATTATAGCGATAGGTAATTGGTGTCAGTCCTGTTGATAATTGATGCTGTGTGATTAGAATATCTGAGATTGTCAGAGATCTTCATCCTGTGGAGCTTTGTGCCAAACACAACAAATGTCAATTAGGCGGTTATGTGGTTGGCACAGATGGGCTTGGATGCCAGGCAGTCTGTGCCAAGGCACATATCATTACTGCGACTCTGAGCTGGAATATTGCAGAGTACGGTGCTCAGAACAACAGAAATTGCTCCTTCTATGGGCGGGAGACAGGGGGAGAAACTGGTCCATGCAACCCGGGAGATACTACTGATAACTTTTATATGTGTATAGTAACTACAAATCACACCTGTGCTGTGTATGTGTCTAGTAACTACAAATCACACCTGTACTGTATATGTGTCTAGTAACTACAAATCACACCTGTACTGTATATGTGTATAGTAACTACAAATCACACCTGTGCTGTATATGTGTATAGTAACTACAAATCACACCTGTGCTGTATATGTGTATAGTAACTACAAATCACACCTGTGCTGTATATGTGTATAGTAACTACAAATCACACCTGTGCTGTATATGTGTATAGTAACTACAAATCACACCTGTACAGTATATGTGTATAGTAACTACAAATCACACCTGTACAGTATATGTGTATAGTAACTACAAATCACACCTGTACAGTATATGTGTATAGTAACTACAAATCACACCTGTGCTGTATATGTGTATAGTAACTACAAATCACACCTGTGCTGTATATGTGTATAGTAACTACAAATCACACCTGTACTGTATATGTGTATAGTAACTACAAATCACACCTGTGCTGTGTATGTGTATAGTAACTACAAATCACACCTGTACTGTATATGTGTATAGTAACTACAAATCACACCTTGCTGTATATGTGTATAGTAACTACAAATCACACCTGTGCTGTATATGTGTATAGTAACTACAAATCACACCTGTACTGTATATGTGTATAGTAACTACAAATCACACCTGTACTGTATATGTGTATAGTAACTACAAATCACACCTGTACAGTATATGTGTATAGTAACTACAAATCACACCTGTGCTGTATATGTGTATAGTAACTACAAATCACACCTGTGCTGTGTATGTGTATAGTAACTACAAATCACACCTGTGCTGTATATGTGTATAGTAACTACAAATCACACCTGTACTGTATATGTGTATAGTAACTACAAATCACACCTGTACTGTATATGTGTATAGTAACTACAAATCACACCTGTACAGTATATGTGTATAGTAACTACAAATCACACCTGTGCTGTATATGTGTATAGTAACTACAAATCACACCTGTGCTGTGTATGTGTATAGTAACTACAAATCACACCTGTGCTGTGTATGTGTATAGTAACTACAAATCACACCTGTACAGTATATGTGTATAGTAACTACAAATCACACCTGTGCTGTATATGTGTATAGTAACTACAAATCACACCTGTACTGTATATGTGTATAGTAACTACAAATCACACCTGTGCTGTATATGTGTATAGTAACTACAAATCACACCTGTGCTGTATATGTGTATAGTAACTACAAATCACACCTGTACTGTATATGTGTATAGTAACTACAAATCACACCTGTGCTGTATATGTGTATAGTAACTACAAATCACACCTGTGCTGTATATGTGTATAGTAACTACAAATCACACCTGTGCTGTATATGTGTATAGTAACTACAAATCACACCTGTACAGTATATGTGTATAGTAACTACAAATCACACCTGTGCTGTATATGTGTATAGTAACTACAAATCACACCTTGCTGTATATGTGTATAGTAACTACAAATCACACCTGTACTGTATATGTGTATAGTAACTACAAATCACACCTGTACTGTATATGTGTATAGTAACTACAAATCACACCTGTGCTGTATATGTGTATAGTAACTACAAATCACACCTGTGCTGTGTATGTGTATAGTAACTACAAATCACACCTGTGCTGTGTATGTGTATAGTAACTACAAATCACACCTGTACTGTGTATGTGTATAGTAACTACAAATCACACCTTGCTGTATATGTGTATAGTAACTACAAATCACACCTGTGCTGTATATGTGTATAGTAACTACAAATCACACCTGTACTGTATATGTGTATAGTAACTACAAATCACACCTGTACTGTATATGTGTCTAGTAACTACAAATCACACCTGTGCTGTGTATGTGTCTAGTAACTACAAATCACACCTGTGCTGTGTATGTGTTTAGTAACTACAAATCACACCTGTACTGTATATGTGTATAGTAACTACAAATCACACCTGTGCTGTATATGTGTATAGTAACTACAAATCACACCTGTACTGTATATGTGTATAGTAACTACAAATCACACCTTGCTGTATATGTGTATAGTAACTACAAATCACACCTGTGCTGTATATGTGTATAGTAACTACAAATCACACCTGTACTGTATATGTGTATAGTAACTACAAATCACACCTTGCTGTATATGTGTATAGTAACTACAAATCACACCTGTACTGTATATGTGTATAGTAACTACAAATCACACCTGTACAGTATATGTGTATAGTAACTACAAATCACACCTGTACAGTATATGTGTATAGTAACTACAAATCACACCTGTACTGTATATGTGTATAGTAACTACAAATCACACCTGTGCTGTATATGTGTATAGTAACTACAAATCACACCTGTACAGTATATGTGTATAGTAACTACAAATCACACCTGTACTGTATATGTGTATAGTAACTACAAATCACACCTGTACTGTGTATGTGTATAGTAACTACAAATCACACCTTGCTGTATATGTGTATAGTAACTACAAATCACACCTGTGCTGTATATGTGTATAGTAACTACAAATCACACCTGTACTGTATATGTGTATAGTAACTACAAATCACACCTGTACTGTATATGTGTCTAGTAACTACAAATCACACCTGTGCTGTGTATGTGTCTAGTAACTACAAATCACACCTGTGCTGTGTATGTGTTTAGTAACTACAAATCACACCTGTACTGTATATGTGTATAGTAACTACAAATCACACCTGTGCTGTATATGTGTATAGTAACTACAAATCACACCTGTACTGTATATGTGTATAGTAACTACAAATCACACCTTGCTGTATATGTGTATAGTAACTACAAATCACACCTGTGCTGTATATGTGTATAGTAACTACAAATCACACCTGTACTGTATATGTGTATAGTAACTACAAATCACACCTTGCTGTATATGTGTATAGTAACTACAAATCACACCTGTACTGTATATGTGTATAGTAACTACAAATCACACCTGTACTGTGTATGTGTCTAGTAACTACAAATCACACCTGTGCTGTGTATGTGTATAGTAACTACAAATCACACCTGTGCTGTGTATGTGTCTAGTAACTACAAATCACACCTGTGCTGTGTATGTGTATAGTAACTACAAATCACACCTGTGCTGTGTATGTGTCTAGTAACTACAAATCACACCTGTACAGTATATGTGTATAGTAACTACAAATCACACCTGTACTGTATATGTGTATAGTAACTACAAATCACACCTGTGCTGTGTATGTGTCTAGTAACTACAAATCACACCTGTACTGTATATGTGTATAGTAACTACAAATCACACCTGTGCTGTATATGTGTATAGTAACTACAAATCACACCTGTACAGTATATGTGTATAGTAACTACAAATCACACCTGTACTGTATATGTGTATAGTAACTACAAATCACACCTGTACTGTATATGTGTATAGTAACTACAAATCACACCTTGCTGTATATGTGTATAGTAACTACAAATCACACCTGTGCTGTATATGTGTATAGTAACTACAAATCACACCTGTGCTGTATATGTGTATAGTAACTACAAATCACACCTGTGCTGTGTATGTGTATAGTAACTACAAATCACACCTGTGCTGTGTATGTGTCTAGTAACTACAAATCACACCTGTGCTGTATATGTGTATAGTAACTACAAATCACACCTGTGCTGTGTATGTGTATAGTAACTACAAATCACACCTGTGCTGTGTATGTGTCTAGTAACTACAAATCACACCTGTGCTGTATATGTGTATAGTAACTACAAATCACACCTGTGCTGTGTATGTGTATAGTAACTACAAATCACACCTGTGCTGTGTATGTGTCTAGTAACTACAAATCACACCTGTGCTGTGTATGTGTCTAGTAACTACAAATCACACCTGTACTGTATATGTGTATAGTAACTACAAATCACACATGTACTGTATATGTGTATAGTAACTACAAATCACACCTTGCTGTATATGTGTCTAGTAACTACAAATCACACCTGTACTGTATATGTGTATAGTAACTACAAATCACACCTTGCTGTATATGTGTATAGTAACTACAAATCACACCTGTGCTGTGTATGTGTCTAGTAACTACAAATCACACCTGTGCTGTATATGTGTATAGTAACTACAAATCACACCTGTACTGTATATGTGTATAGTAACTACAAATCACACCTGTACTGTATATGTGTATAGTAACTACAAATCACACCTGTGCTGTATATGTGTATAGTAACTACAAATCACACCTGTGCTGTATATGTGTATAGTAACTACAAATCACACCTGTACTGTATATGTGTATAGTAACTACAAATCACACCTGTGCTGTATATGTGTATAGTAACTACAAATCACACCTGTACTGTATATGTGTATAGTAACTACAAATCACACCTGTACTGTATATGTGTATAGTAACTACAAATCACACCTGTACTGTATATGTGTCTAGTAACTACAAATCACACCTGTGCTGTATATGTGTATAGTAACTACAAATCACACCTGTACTGTATATGTGTATAGTAACTACAAATCACACATGTACTGTATATGTGTATAGTAACTACAAATCACATGTGTATGATCATACTGTGCCTGTCTGTCCATAGGATGACATCTGTGGTTACATCACTATAACCCAATTTGTGCACCACCAGGGGGGAAGACGGCCAAGTTTTACAAGAGACGGGGAGAAGGGTGTGAGTCCATTACAGCCACTAGGCACATCTCTGGATCGGGAGAACAGGGTGCCCTAGGCAAGTCAGACGGCATAGAATAGGGTGCTGGTGCTGTGAGGAAGTGGTTGGTGCTGTGAGGGAGTGGTTGGTGCTGTGGGGGAGTGGCTGGTGCTGTGAGGGAGTGGCTGGTGATGTGGGGGAGTGGTTGGTGCTGTGAGGGTGTGGCTGGTGCTGTGAGGGAGTGGTTGGTGCTGTGGGGGAGTGGCTGCTGATGTGGTGGAGTGGCTAATGCTGTGAGGGAGTGGTTGGTCCTGTGGGGGAGTGGCTGCTGATGTGAGTGAGTGGTTGGTGCTGTGGTGGAGTGGCTGCTGATGTGGTGGAGTGGCTGGTGCTGTGAGGGAGTGGTTGATGCTGTGAGGGAGTGGTTGGTGCTGTGGGGGAGTGGCTGGTGCTGTGAGGGAGTGGCTGGTGCTGTGAGGGAGTGGTTGGTGCTGTGGGGGAGTGGCTGCTGATGTGGTGGAGTGGCTAATGCTGTGAGGGAGTGGTTGGTGCTGTGGGGGAGTGGCTGCTGATGTGAGGGAGTGGTTGCTGCATTGAGGGAGTGGTTGGTGCTGTGGAGAGTGGCTGCTGATGTGGTGGAGTGGCTGGTGCTGTGAGGGAGTGGTTGATGCTGTGAGGGAGTGGCTGCTGATGTGGTGGAGTGGCTGGTGCTGTGAGGGAGTGGTTGGTGCTGTGGGGAGTGGCTGCTGATGTGGTGGAGTGGCTGGTGATGTGAGGGAGTGGCTGGTGCTGTGGGGGAGTGGCTGGTGCTGTGGGGGAGTGGCTGCTGATGTGGTGGAGTGGCTGGTGATGTGAGGGAGTGGCTGCTGATGTGGTAGAGTGGCTGGTGATGTGAGGGAGTGGCTTGTGCTGTGAGGGAGTGGTTGGTGCTGTGATGGAGTGGCTTTTGCTGTGGGGGAGAGGTTGGTGCTGTGTGGGAGTGGCTGGTGCTGTGGGGGAGTGGCTGGTGCTGTGGGGGAGTGGCTGGTGCTGTGGGGGAGTGGCTGGTGCTGTGTGGAGGGTGGCTGGTGCTGTGGGGGAGTGGCTGGTGATGTGGGGGAGTCGCTGGTGCTGTGGAGGAGTGGCTGGTGCTGTGTGGGGGGTGGCTGGTGCTGTGGGGGAGTCGCTGGTGCTGTGGAGGAGTGGCTGGTGATGTGGGGGAGTGGCTGGTGCTGTGGGGGAGTGGCTGGTGATGTGGGGTAGTGGCTGGTGCTGTGTGGGAGTGGACAGTGTGATAGGGGCCATCTTGGCACTTAGGGGCCTATTCATCATCACAATATAGTTATCATGCTTAAATGTAACTTAGTAGTAACATACTTGGGGTCTATTCATCAGATTTTTACCTATTTTTGTAGCATTTAAGTGCCAGGGTAATTCATCATTAATGTAATGCTGGTAAAAAAAAATTTTGGAACATGACAGTGATGCTGTACGCCACACCCTGAGATGGGTACAGAGAGTTCTGAAAAGATCCCTCCCTGCTGTGTCCTCTTACCTTCCTCCCGGCTCCCCGAGCTCTCCTCCAGTGAGCCAGGAGAAAGGGAGAGGGCACAGCAGCGGCAGCGGGGGACTGGTGATGCCGGGTGTATGGTGTCAGCGGGTCTGCGGCTCCGGCGGCAGCTGCAGCTCTGCGGAGACGGGGGTCAGAGGACAGGCAGCGGGGTCAGCGATGGGGAGCAATGAGAGGAGCAGGTGACTGCGCATGCCCCTACCTCCCCTCTGCACCGGTATGTACTTTTACTATATGTCTGTTGTCTGTAGCCATTGTTAAACATCCTATTGGATAAACTTCCTCTGTATGAACCTTCTCTGTTGTGTTCAAGTTGTACTGTATAAATATTAATCATGATCGATTACAGTTCATGACTATGGGTATATCTGTCATATACTGTAAATATGCAGTTGTCACCATATGTTTTTTGTTTTAAAGTATTTACCCCTGATGAAGTTCCGTATGTGGATGAAATGCGTAGGGTCATAATTTTTTTAAAAACCTGCACTTACCACATGATAAGTCCACCTAAGAGCTCACACTCGTAAGGGTGTAGGTGTCAGATGACATATATCCTTCTGTACTGGGGGAGGTTTAGAAAAAGTTGTTTTATGCTATCTATGTATTGACTTGTATTGTTTTATATTTTTTATATATTTTTACCTCTGTTGATATACCAAGAATAAAATATTCAGGTATAAGAATTATGGGCTGCCATAGGGCTTTTATTTTATGAGTAATATCCCAAACATAAACAGGGTGATTTGAAGAGTAACTAAAAGGTTAGAAGGTTGTGTTTGACCAACAGCTAATATTGCAACAAATCCCCCTAACTGGTGGAAATTTTGCAAATTTAATTCATATTCAAAGTTGTAGCGCACTAAAGGTACCCCCTATCTTTCATATATATATATATATGTGTGTATATATGTATATATATATATATATATATATATATTTATGCCACCCTCAGGGGTGGGGTTGAGGGGGAAAGGAAGTAAGGGATGATTGGGAGGGAGGCCCCCAGAGAAATCAGTGTATCGGGCCCCAAGATTCCTGTTGCCGGCCCTGCTGATATCTCCTGGTTTCAATTATCCCCCCATAGCTTCCAAAGTCACCATACTATCTATCAAAGTCTATCCTCCCTGCCTGCGGCTCTCCCAGTCCGTCCCTCCTCCCCGCTCTATCCTCCCTGCCTGCGGCTCTCCCAGTCCGTCCCTCCTCCCCGCTCTATCCTCCCTGCCTGCAGCTCTCCCAGTCCGTCCCTCCTCCCCGCTCTATCCTCCCTGCCTGCGGCTCTCCCAGTCCGTCCCTCCTCCCCTCTCTATCCTCCCTGCCTGCGGCTCTCCCAGTCCGTCCCTCCTTCCCTCTCTATCCTCCCTGCCTGCGGCTCTCCCAGTCTGTCCCTCCTCCCCTCTCTATCCTCCCTGCCTGCGGCTCTCCCAGTCCTTCCCTTCTCCCCGCTCTAACCTCCCTGCCTGCGGCTCTCCCAGTCCGTCCCTCCTCCCCTCTCTATCCTCCCTGCCTGCGGCTCTCCCAGTCCGTCCCTCCTCCCCGCTCTATCCTCCCTGCCTGCGGCTCTCCCAGTCCGTCCCTCCTCCCCGCTCTATCCTCCCTGCCTGCGGTTCTCCCAGTCCGTCCCTTCTCCCCGCTCTATCCTCCCTGCCTGCGGTTCTCCCAGTCCGTCCCTTCTCCCCGCTCTATCCTCCCTGCCTGCGGTTCTCCCAGTCCGTCCCTTCTCCCCGCTCTATCCTCCCTGCCTGCGGTTCTCCCAGTCCGTCCCTCCTCCCCGCTCTATCCTCCCTGCCTGCGGCTCTCCCAGTCCGTCCCTCCTCCCCGCTCTATCCTCCCTGCTTGCGGCTCTCCCAGTCCGTCCCTTCTCCCCGCTCTATCCTCCCTGCCTGCAGCTCTCCCAGTCCGTCCCTCCTCCCCGCTCTATCCTCCCTGCCTGCGGCTCTCCCAGTCCGTCCCTCCTCCCGCTCTATCCTCCCTGCTTGCGGCTCTCCCAGTCCGTCCCTCCTCCCGCTCTATCCTCCCTGCTTGCGGCTCTCCCAGTCCGTCCCTCCTCCCCATTCCACTGCACCTGCCGCCTCAACCTGCAATACAAGTATGCATTCTGGAGGTCTCTAATCTCGCTGTCGTCGTGGCTCCGGGGGTCTCACAGCTAGCAGTCTGGTAGGCTACACTGGGGAACGTGTAAGCGCTGTTTCCGTCAAGCACTGCAGTTTATCTCAAGTTTTGTATTTTATAAAAACCACTTGAAATGAGTGAAATATTAAATGCGCCTGCGCTGTTTCAGGAAATCATGTGTAGAGTAAGGGGACAGCTCAGCTAAAGGGGAAACTCTTACATTTCCGAAAATCTGACTCCGCAGAAAGAGCAGCTTATCGGAAGTGATACTTAAAGTAAAGAGGCATGACGGATGCTTCCAAAATGTTTATTGAACTTGCAACGACTTCAATACCTACTTAGTTATCGCTGTTGATATTTCCATCATGCTGACATGTTTGTAAATGTTTTTACACTGTAAATATAAGCTGAAAATTGTAGATTATCACTGAAATAATTACAATAGGTTCAATGATTATATATGATTTTGTGAGCCAAGCTGGTTTACTATTGACATGTGTGATGGGATCCACCAACTATTGAATCATTCAGATATGTGTTATGCTGGATGTGTTGGAAATATGTGTGTACAAGCTGGTAGGTGTAGCAGAGTTCCTGTACACACCAGCAGATGCCCTGAATCTAAGAACAGTTCAGTTGCTTAACCGGTGTGGTGATTTATTGGAGATAAAGCAAGTACAGCCGTACTCACTGTTACATACGCTGTTAGGTTGGAGCAAAGCTTGAGTGGAGCATGGTGTCATAAAGCTCACCAGCCTGGGAGGGGTGTATGAAAGTAGCAATTAGTGGTGCAGAGTCTCTGTAAGGCATTGTGGGTCTGTCACTGTGGTGCTCATACACAGTGACAAGATGGCGCTGAGGAGTACTTACTGTAGGTCAGCGGACAAATTGGAACAGGGAGTGAAGCCTCCCTGTAGGAGTAAGATGGAGTCTGCGCAGTAGTGTGCGCCACTTTCAACACCCCCCCTCGACACAAGCTTCTCCATGTTACACAAACATTCAACTAAAGCTTTTTTGCGGCAACATGTAAGACATTTAGGGGTCTATTTACTAAGCAGTGTTTGGAGAAGTGAAGAGTGAAAAGTGATAAGGTGCCAGCCAATCAGCTCCCAACTGTCATTTTTCAAACACAGCCTGTGAGATGGCAGTTAGGAGCTGATTGGCTGGCACCTTATCACTTTTCACTTCTCCTAACACTGCATAGTAAATAGACCCCTTAGGGTTAACCAGATAAGAAAAAGTTAACATATCACGTGACTGTAGTCTGGTCTTCTTGGTAGTCTCATCAGCAAGAGTCCCCTCACTGACAGCGTGGGCCATAGCAGCAGTCTCCTGACTCACGAATGCAGGGCTGCTGTCACTCCTGGATGCTTTTCTCACTTGTGACCTTTAAATCTTGCAAAGTCTTTTTTCTTATCTTAGACTTCCATTCATACCAGTCAGATCTTCACTTTGCTTCTCAAATATTCAGAGGTTCACTGAATGCGATATTTGTGGTTCCTCATCATACAGAACCTCTTAGGTGGCTGCAGGAATCCTCTGGTTCAGATACATCTCTAGCTGCTAGCATGTCCAGTGTCTCATACTTGTTCTTAGGACTGTATTGTAGAGAGCCTGGTGGGACCCGGGTACTGACAAGGCGGCATGGCCGAATGTAAGGTGATAAAAAAAAAACAGTATATCCGCGACGCCACATGATCCACAGGGGGTCGCCGTTGTGCTCCTCAGCCAGGGGCAGATTAGGAGGGTGCACAATCAGTGCGATCACTATCCCCCCTACTATAAGGAGCAGACAGAGGAGTCTGCTGCTCCGCTCAGCGGCACATGCAGCCCGGTACACAGCAGTGTGTGCTGGGTGCTGCTACCGCTGAGCAGTGCAGCGGGAGGAGCTGTGGACTTGGGCACCTTCAGGTTTATGACCCAGGAGTCCTACTGTGCATGTGTGCCCGTCAGCCTGGGGAATGCGACATGCATCCCAAGACTACATTTTCGGGGTTAATACCAGAAATGCCAACAATCTGGCTGCCTCTTCCTGGAGGATGCAGCCAAATCGGCACAGTAGGGAAGAGTGGCGCATATTTGGGGAGGGGCGGGACAGGGACTTTGCGATCGCATCATCATGGCCACGCCCCCGTTACACAATGCCAAGATTATCAGCATTGAGCAGCCGGGGGCAGGGCCACAATGACAAGATTCAGCACGAATCGCGTCACCGTCTCCATCGAATTGCCCAGTTACAAGGAGGAAACGGACGCCGATGTGAGGGAGGAAGCACAAAACGGCGGAGGGTGCGGGTGGGTGGTGCCGGCCAGGAGACTTGCCCACTCTTCCGGGGGGCCGGGAGCGATTTTCAGGAGGCTCCTCAACTGTCCCCAGAGAGTAGGCACGTATCAGTGGCGTCACAAGGGGGGTGCGGAGGCTGCGGGCCGCACGCCAGGTGTCACCCAACGAGGGGTGACGCCAAGTTGCAGACTGCCCCTAAGTGACAGGAGACGGGTGCTGCACTGTAGTATTAAGTGCAGCACTCTGCTCCTGACACTGTGAGGGAGCCAGCACTTCTCAGTAAAAAGCACGGCAAAACGGGGTACGCCCCTTCCCGCGAGGACACGTCCCTTTTTTCGGCAATGCGCGGCTGAGCCGCGCGCACAGCATCCCTCCCCGCACCATTTGACAACACGTGGAGGGACGCCACTGGCAAGTAGGGTTAATACATCCCGCGTACAGTGAGAGTCAGACACTGTAAATCCCAACCGGGCTCCGTTGGCAGCTCTGCTAGAGGGCTGTGTAGGAACGGAATATACTCAGGTTTGGAGATCAATATGTTGGGTAGGAAAGACATCAGACTTTGGCCCTCATTCAGAGCCGTACGCTCTGAGCAGAGCGCACGCTCTGAATGAGGGCCGCCCTCCATAAAAATGGAGCGTCCTCCTGGACGCTCGTATAGCTGTGGGTCACCACCCACAGCCTATACGAGCGTGCAGTTTGATGGCCGCGAAGGTCTTGACCATCGCGACCAACGAAACTGCGAGCCGGAGCCTGCGGTTGAGGTTTTCTACCGCAAGCTCCGGAGTGATTTTGGCTCTATCAGAGCCAAAATCACTCCCACTGACATCACTAGTGATGTCAGTGGGCCGGCTTGTGACGGGAGGCACGCCCCCGGCACGCCCACCAAAGGGGGCGTGCTGTCAATCAACATCGACAGCACGCCCCCTTTGATCAGACACAACGAGCGAAGGACTTTCCTTCGCTCGTCGCGTCTGGCGCATGCGCATGACGGAGCTCCCTCCGTCGTGCGCATGCTCAGTGCAGAACATCGACCCACTTGCGAGCAGACAGCCGCTCGCGAGTGGGTCTGAATCAGGGCCTTTGTCGGGCCAAGAGGCAGAACTGTAGTGATTTGTGCTGGTTCATAGTTAAACTTTTTTAAATTTTTATTTTTTATTTCTCCTTTCCTTCTTATTATCTATACTGTATTTCCATTTTCATTAACCTTCTTATTTGGAAAATGAGGACACGTTAGGTATTGCCCCAAATCTACAACGGCCCGACAGCTTGTTGACCCATTTGCAGTATTTTATACGTTCACAAAGTACACTTCTCAGGTACATCTTTTCTATAGATCAGTATTTATCGATCACGGCTATTCAGTAATAGAAATCTTCCTCACGTCTCGCCGGGCCGGAAGGTGATGTCTGCTAACCAGGCCAGTAACTTGGCACATAAGCCAAAATAGTTAAAAAATGAATGATGGCTAATGAATTATTTACTCTTATCTCCCTTAGATCAATCTGCCCCTCCCCATTTCTGGATAACACACAATGCTTAATTACCATCAGCAGCTCCACTCACAGGAAGACTCTCTGCAGCAGAGGGTGAGATCTCCCTCACAGGCCCTGAGCCCTCTGCAGGCTGCAGTCACAGGATGACTCTCTGCAGCAGAGGGTGAGATCTCCCTCACAGGCCCTGAGCCCTCTGCAGGCTGCAGTCACAGGAAGACTCTCTGCAGCAGAGGGTGAGAGCTCCCTCACAGGCCCTGAGCCCTCTGCAGGCCGCAGTCACAGGAAGACTCTCTGCAGCAGAGGGTGAGATCTCCCTCACAGGCCCTGATGCCTCTGCAGGCCGCAGTCACAGGAAGACTCTCTGCAGCAGAGGGTGAGATCTCCCTCACAGGCCCTGAGCCCTCTGCAGGCCGCAGTCACAGGAAGACTCTCTGCAGCAGAGGGTGAGATCTCCCTCACAGGCCCTGAGCCCTCTGCAGGCCGCAGTCACAGGAAGACTCTCTGCAGCAGAGGGTGAGATCTCCCTCACAGGCCCTGAGCCCTCTGCCGGCCGCAGTCACAGGAAGACTCTCTGCAGCAGAGTGTGAGATCTCCCTCACAGGCCCTGAGCCCTCTGCAGGCCGCAGTCACAGGAAGACTCGCTGCAGCAGAGGGTGAGATCTCCCTCACAGGCCCTGATGCCTCTGCAGGCCTCAGCCACAGGAAGACTCTCTGCAGCAGAGTGTGAGCTCTCCCTCACAGGTCCTGAGCCCTCTGCAGGCCGCAGTCACAGGAAGACTCTCTGCAGCAGAGGGTGAGATCTCCCTCACAGGCCCTGAGCCCTCTGCAGGCCGCAGCCACAGGACGACTCTCTGCAGCAGAGGGTGAGATCTCCTTCACAGGCCCTGAGCCCTCTGCAGGCCGCAGTCACAGGAAGACTCTCTGCAGCAGAGGGTGAGATCTCCCTCACAGGCCCTGAGCCCTCTGCAGGCCGCAGTCACAGGAAGACTCTCTGCAGCAGAGGGTGAGAGCTCCCTCACAGGCCCTGAGCCCTCTGCAGGCCGCAGTCACAGGAAGACTCTCTGCAGCAGAGGGTGAGATCTCCCTCACAGGCCCTGAGCCCTCTGCAGGCCGCAGTCACAGGAAGACTCTCTGCAGCAGAGGGTGAGATCTCCCTCACAGGCCCTGAGCCCTCTGCAGGCCGCAGTCACAGGAAGACTCTCTGCAGCAGAGGGTGAGATCTCCCTCACAGGCCCTGAGCCCTCTGCAGGCCGCAGTCACAGGAAGACTCTCTGCAGCAGAGGGTGAGATCTCCCTCACAGGCCCTGAGCCCTCTGCAGGCCGCAGTCACAGGAAGACTCTCTGCAGCAGAGGGTGAGATCTCCCTCACAGGCCCTGAGCCCTCTGCAGGCCGCAGTCACAGGAAGACTCTCTGCAGCAGAGGGTGAGATCTCCCTCACAGGCCCTGAGTCCTCTGCAGGCTGCAGTCACAGGAAGACTCTCTGCAGCAGAGGGTGAGATCTCCCTCACAGGCCCTGAGCCCTTTGCAGGCTGCAGTCACAGGAAGACTCTCTGCAGCAGAGGGTGAGATCTCCCTCACAGGCCCTGAGCCCTCTGCAGGCCTCAGTCACAGGAAGACTCTCTGCAGCAGAGGTTGAGATCTCCCTCACAGGCCCTGAGCCCTCTGCAGGCCGCAGTCACAGGAAGACTCTCTGCAGCAGAGGGTGAGATCTCCCTCACAGGCCCTGAGCCCTCTGCAGGCCTCAGTCACAGGAAGACTCTCTGCAGCAGAGGGTGAGATCTCCCTCACAGGCCCTGAGCCCTCTGCAGGCCTCAGTCACAGGAAGACTCTCTGCAGCAGAGGGTGAGATCTCCCTCACAGGCCCTGAGCCCTCTGCAGGCCGCAGCCACAGGAAGTGCAGGGGACGTGCGCGCTTACACAGCATCATATATTTCATGTGTTCCCAGACACCGGGGATCTTTATTCTTGACAGATGAGCACATTACGGGCCTGATTCTATGCCGCATGCAATGGCGATGTTCATAGAGTTGAGAGACCATTTGCTACTGCGCGTACAAGAAAATCCCTAAAGACCCCTGTGGCGCAGGCGTTACACAAAGTGTAAGCACAAGGGCGCTATGGCGATTGAGTTGGACGATATCAGAAATGTATTGGAAACGTGATGGGTAGTTACTGGGAGGTGGCTTAGCGAACACGCGGAGATGATCGGTCTTATGGAGCGTCGCAGGTGTGTCTGTGAAAGTGGTTGTGTACACAAACGCTCACATGGAGGCCGCACATGGACGGAGAAACTGCGCCTGGCATAGTTGCATCGAAGGACGCACCATCGATATTTCAGCGTTTGTGGGTGCAGACAGTGGGCGTCCCAGCCATTGACCATTAGGGTGCGTAGATGTATACCAGGAAGGGCAGGTTTGTGTGGTACATAAGTATCTTGTCTTGTGGATGGATAAATAAATGGTGTTACGCTAACGATGTTTTAGATAGATATTTGAAGATATTTAGTAACTAAAATATCAATTAATCTAAAAACAAAATGAAGAAATGGACGCGGATGTTTATTCGTTCCTATAATTGCGTTACACGCGTCCTCTTGTAATTCACTTGCCTGAAACAACAGGACCATACACGGTGCAATTTTTTTACACGATTTGGCCGGTTTCGATCGATCGACACGACCAATCGTGTAAAAAGTGGCGTTTTTTCTGGAAAATTACGATGCGCGTCCCCGGCTTCGTGTATCGGCACCGTAGATCAACTAAACCTGCAGTAAGATTTCGACCTATCGTGTACGATGTGACACACATCATTCGCTGTTTTGCTTGCTGAATGATCCTATGTACGATGTCCCTGGCCATTCCTCTCCTCCATTTTGTGACAGACGACGTTGGAGAAGAGCAGATACATCGTGAGGTTGCAACGTTAATGATTTGCAATCGTTTTACGACATATCTAATTGTATGCTCGTTTGTACAATCGTTCCATTTGTTGGCACAAATCGTGAAGAATTTCAAGGGAAGAATTTCGAGACTGGATAGTTTGCAAATGGCACCGTGTATGGGCACCTCAGGACTCTGGCAATACACTTTCAGAAATGTGCTCTGAGGAATAATCGCCTCTCGGGTAATTGTATAGTGAAGGTCCCTCCCTGTGATCCTCTCATGCTGCATCCTGCCCTGGGATCCGATTATCTGTGTTTATGACTGCAAAATATAAAGCAGCAATAATATTAAGTGCAAGGCCAGGGGTGTAAATAACACACTCTCACACATACACACACTCCAGGCCGCCACACGGGACAGATGTGCAGAGGCGGCTGGCGTAATGCGATTTCCCAGCACAGTAACCATTTCCGGCCACTTACTGTAGCTGCTGTGAGTTACCTGATTACAGATTCACAAGCCAGCACAGTCTCCTGTTATAGTATAATTATCCTGCTAACTGAAATATGGCCTCACGATCCTAAGTAATGCTATACTGTATGTACTAAAGAATCAAACAGCTCAGCGGGAGGCAGGAATCAGAGTCACTAGCGGCCAGGCCCTCTATTAAGTCTGTACAAGCGGTCATTAATTGTCGCCGTTGCTGTTCTGCCCCCTCTATCCTCTGTGTCCTCATCAAACCTAATCAAAGATGGCTGAACTGTGCATATTTTACCTTACAGACTGTCGCTACCTCAGTCCGCAGAGAAGAAAAAAGGGTCTATGTACTAAGCCTTGGGGAGATATAATGTGAACAGAGATAAAGTACCACCCAGTCAGCTCCTAACTGTCATTGTTCATCATTAATGTAATGCAGGAGATATCACTGATATCTCCGGGTTACAATTGTCCCCCCGATAATTTCCACAGGATGTGGAAATTATGAAATTCACCAAGTTCTGAAAAAGCGACAGTGATGCTGTACGCCACCCTGAGATGACGTACAGCACCTGATACGGCAGAGGGATCTGCCTGCTGTGTCCTCTTACCTTCCTGATGCTGCCTCCCGATGAGCCAGGAGCAGGGGAGGAGGACTGGCTCTGCGGGGCTGTCAGTGGGTCTGTGACTCCCGCGGCGGCTGCAGCTCTGCGAGGGCGGGGGGGGGGTCAGTGGACAGTCGGCAGGGTCGGCCAGGGACCAGCGACGGGGAGCGACGAGAGGAAAAGGTGAGCGCACAATGGGGGGGCTGGACTCCTGCTGTTCACTGTCTCTTCGCAGCCTGTCTTAAAGCCGCGCATGCCCCTACATCCCCTCTGCACTGTGCGTGCGCTGGGGAATTCCTCCAATACAAGGATTGAACTCGCAGCGATTTCAATCCTTAATTATCACAGGGCATATTTATGATATTTGATGAACCGACCCCTTAATCCTCTGTGAAGTCAACTTCCCTCAAAAAGTTCCAAGCGCATCTTACCGCCACTATTTTAATTATTATTGTTATCTTTTATTTATAAGACACCACAAAATGCGCCCAGCGCCATACTGTGTATACATACAATAACATTTCACATTAACAGGTACAGTAATTAGGGGGCCTATTCATCATAACTAAAAAATCGATGGAGGTATTTAGGTTTAGAACTCGCATGGATCGTCATTCCTCCTCTCCATCAGTATCTATTCCGAAAAGCTGCCATTTTTACGATGACAACTTTTCAGGAAACAGATCATTTTCCCTGCCTATACCTAACTTACCGCAGCTGTGATCAGTGCTGCGCATGCGCCGTTACCTTCAGAAAATCGTCACACTGCCTACAGCTGCGGTAATTCTGTGTCCCCCCCAACCCCACCCCCCTTCTCTCCGCTAACCTCCCTATCCCCCTCCTACCTGGCCGCTGCAGCCGTGGACCCCGAACTCTCGTCTGAAGAAGAAAACAATAAAGTTTTAAAAAAATATATTATTGAAAAAAAAAAAAAACTTTGTTCTGCCGGGAGAACACAGTTGGTGCAGCAGCCAGAACCGGAGGAGGGACGAGGGAGTGACAGAGCGAGCCGGAGGAGGGACGAGGGAGTGACAGAGCGAGCCGGAGGAGGGACGAGGGAGTGACAGAGCGAGCCGGAGGAGGGACGAGGGAGTGACAGAGCGAGCCGGAGGAGGAACTGCCCAGCTGAAAGCAGGTAAGTGTAACCCGCTATACGCCACCTGAGAGTGGCGTATGGTTACACCATCAAATTCCAAACATACATAATTTTCGGAATTTGATGAATAGCCCAGTACTAATGTATGGGGAGTGTGGAAGTGAACGCAGGCAGACTTAACCCGGAGATATCAGTGATATATATATATATATATATATATATATATATTATGATATCAGTGATATCTCCTGGTTAAGTGTGTTAATGAATACTAAAATAACGGTAATTAAAGAAATGTCCTTAAAACCGTTATCTTAGTGTTGATGAATAGGTCCCTAGATCTTAAATCTAATATATAATCTAAGATATACAACAGAACGACAAACATTAATATCACGCCACAAACTGGGAAGGACAGATAACTGGTGCATGGATCGGGCAGGCATAAGAGCTAGCACTTTGTCATGCTCTACTTTAGTAACGAAGGCTCAGCGCATTGATACATCCCAGGAATCAGTGCGGGGATAATACATTTAATGAGCAAATGTTTTACTGACATATATTCCACGTAACAGCTCTAATATAGCGCAAAGACTAAAGGTGGCCTAATCCCGCCACAGAGGTCTCCGCATCTTGGCGCTCACATCCTGGAATAACAGCGGCTCGGACACGAAATCTTGTGTTTCGACTCATTGATGAGAACAAATCAAACTTCCCGGAGTCTTGGGGTTATTTTTTAATTGGCGAGTGAAGAATAAAGAAAGATTTGATCTTCGGCCCCGGATAATGTTTGCCGAACTGTTGATCCCTGACCTCTGCCGCAGTCAGAAGCAGCTTCTCGGGCAGACGGTTCATTCGCCGGAGTCACATTAATCATAAATGATTTCATTTCAGGCTCAGAAACTCTAACATCACCGATGTCAATTTTTAATTTCGTTTCATTTCAATATTTAATTATAAGCAGCATTTGTATAAATGTTTAGCAAAATATTAACGAGGGCCTTAATGAAAGCAGGTGACTACGCAGTTAAAGTGAGATCGCAGCGATGGATGAGACATTTATATTCATTTTCTAAAGCGCACAGGAAAAATGACAGGTCATGGTATTATCGGAAATTAGAGGAAAATTCCCTAAAAATAAAGTCTTTGATGGAGCAATAATTCAGTATTACTCTACAGTCTATTAAAAAATAATCTCTAGTTACAAAGTAATAATGAGCCTGATGAGAGGTGCACGCCAATCCCATCGTGACTGCGAATCTGTGCGCAGCCGCCCTGCAATATGTTGATGATTTAGCTGATGTCATGTGCACAAAAACACCCACCTCCAGCGTCTCACATCCGCTGCTTGCGAACATCAGGAAAATTGGTCGCGCATTGAACATCTGAGCAACCCTATGCTGTCTCGGAATGTCCATCACACCTAAGGCGCCAGGGGCTCTGTAGTTGTGTACGAATTTGCAGAGGCCCACATGGGCACGGCCAGAAAACGGTCCCGACACACCTGGTTTTTGTAGCCATCCCCCCACCCTCCCGGTCACCTCCGCCAAACGCTATCTACCTATCACTCACTTTCAAAAACAATCCTTATTGTGACCAATGTTTCAAACCCATCGCCGACTTTCTAGCATGATCATTAGTTAAAAATCGATCCACTGCATCCGGCATTAATACTGCGTTTACCTCTGAAACAGGCCCAATATCTTTATAGATGTCTTTTATATGTGGGCTTTCTTAAGAAAATATACATTAATATTACATATAATCGTTCCAGGTTCTCTACAGACAGGACAGCTTCACGCTTTATTCAGTTTGCGCTGGTGATTCTACAAGAATAAAAAAAGATGTGTCCAAAAATATCACTTACATAAGAAGAATGGCAAATAAGACATCATAATGTACTAGGAAGAACAATTCTAAATAAAAGGCACCTTACATGCAGCAGCCAATCAGGCTCAAGTAACCGCAGCTAGTTTTATTTGTGGAGAAAAATAAACAAAATCATAAATATAAATCCTGGCCTGTCCACCTCAGTCAGACCCATTCATAATTCCTGTAACGCAGGAGATATCACTGATATTTGTTACAATTCTCCCCCGATTATTTCCATAGTCCCCATACTTTATAAATCCTGGCTCGTCTACCTCAGTCAGACCCATTCATAATTCCTGTAACGCAGGAGATATCACTGATATTAGTTACAATTCTCCCCCAATTATTTCCATAGTCCCCATACTTTATAAATCCTGGCCTGTCCACCTCAGTCAGACCCATTTATAATTCCTGTAACGCAGGAGATATCACTGATATTAGATACAATTCTCCCCCGATTATTTCCATATTCCCCATACTTTATAAATCTTGGCCTGTCCACCTCAGTCAGACCCATTTATAATTCCTGTAACGCAGGAGATATCACTGATATTAGTTACATTTCTCCCCCAATTATTTCCATAGTCCCCATACTTTATAAATCCTGGCCTGTCCACCTCAGTCAGACCCATTTATAATTCCTGTAACGCAGGAGATATCACTGATATTAGTTACAATTCTCTCCCGATTATTTCCATAGTACTTTAGCGGAAATTGTGTCATTCATCAAGGTCCGAAAAAGTATTCACAAGTGCAGGGAGTGATCTTTTCAGATCCCTCCCTGCTCTATCCCCACTGCCTTTGGGGGCTAACTTAGCTCCCTGTCACTGCTCCCTGCTTCTTCTTCAGGACCGGTGGCAGCTCTCATCAGAAGCTGCCGGGGAGTGGGGGGGCGCACTCACCGCTGACATCAGAGAGGAGAGTTAGTGGTGACAATCGGGGAGGAGATACCGAGGGAGAGGGGAGACACGGGAGCAGGTGAGGGCAGTGAGAGAGCAGACAATGGATGGAGGTCCGGGCAGAACACAGGGAGGAGGTGCAGGCTGGGAGAGGGGAGAAACCGAGGATAGGCTGCGGTCAGGGGAGCTCAGGGAGAGGAGGGAGGCAGAGGATGCGGGCTGGGAGAGGGGAAACACGAGGCAGAGGCAGCCAGCTGGGACCAGAGACAGGATTATAGGGAAAAGTATCACAGGTCCCAAAAAAAGACTCCGCAGATAGAGCAGTTTTTCGGAAGTGATAGTTAATGAGGCATGATGCATGCCTCTGTATGGTACTTGGAACTCGCAGCGAGTTCATTACATAATTATCACCATTGATAATTATGTAAAGATGAATAGACCCCTAAGGGTGGGAGAACCTAATGTCCAACTCACAAAAACAGCATTTAAATACAGCGCTCACTTGAATCCATAGCAGTGTCTCTCAACAGGTCTGACACCTGCTCCCCAGGTAGTTAGAGACTGTGCAGAGTAACACTTCTACAATCAGGCCACGCCTCCTTCCCCAGGGCCTGGGCCGGTTCTCCACAGCCCTGCTTTCTATAGACAGGAATACAACTCACAGATTTAATAAGAATCGTGTTTAAAAACACAATATAACATGGAGCAGCATAGAAGAAATGAATAGAAGTGCCTGTGAGCTGCGTGTTCTGCAGATCAGCGTATCAGTGTATACCGATTGCCTGGACACCGCGAGCACTATGGAGAGCTAGGGCGCTGTGCTCTTGTTTCAAACCGCAACATACTACTACAAACGTACCCTTAACCATTAATTTACCTTTAAAACTCCATTATTGGATACTAAGTTACTCATTTGGACAGTGTGGTTACATCTAATAACATAACAGAACAGTGTGTTATAGGTGAAACAAAGGGCTAAAAAATAAGAAAAGAATGTTGTACCCCCCTCCCCCCCCAAAAAAAAAAAAGCACTACCAGCCCTGAGCCCATTCTGGTACAAGAAAATCGATGGGTACCCCAGCGTGGGTTTTCTCCCTATTCTCTTATAACCAGCACCGGGCTGAACCAGCCCGGAGGGTAATGCCACACCAGCAGAACACACAGGGTGGGGATCCCCTGCCAAAGCATTAACCAACACCAAACTGCCAGGGCCGGTGCAAGGATGCAAGGTGCCCATGGCAAATCTTCTCTCTGCTCACCCCCCTGCATATGCCATCTTCCTAGCAAGAAAACAAAGCAATAACCGTGTACATTTGACCATGTGTGTGTAGTGGGGCCCACCAGGGAGTTACCTGACACTCCTTTCCAATAATCCATGACAGTGCCCACTAACCCATTCCCAGAACCATTACCATTATTATAACAATTTATTTATATATCAATTTATCTAATATATCATATGTAAATCACATCCATCCTTCCCCCTGATCTTACAGTGTGAGGGCTGGAATCAGCGATGTAATGATCTGCGCTGGCACAGGAGTCGTACTGCCCGTGTGCAGATCTGGTCCTGCGACATCGGTAGCAGAGCCCTAAAAGCTGCAGCATGATTGACGCGCTTCTGACATTTGGGGGTGGCGAAGGGGATTTCGTTCATATCGTTATCATTAATTTTTTTGTGCCTTCCAACCCCCAAACGACCAGCGATGTGCGGGCACGTATGGACGATAACGATACTGTCCATCAACCATGCATGCAGGGCAACATGGGCGATATCGACCAGGTTACATAGTGATCCGTGATCGTTGATCGCGGGTCGCTGGCCCATCGTTGGTGGTGTGCTGGATGATCGATATCGGGAAGGTGCAGGGAGATCAGTCAGCGATAGCGTTATCACTGACTGATTGTACCGTGTACGCCCCATAAGTCTCATGAGTCATGACTTACATTATCACCTTGAAGAATGCTCCTTCCTTCTGCCTTCCTCCAGGTCTGGCTGGCGCTGCTCCTCATGTGCTGCGGCTCCTCTAACCGCTCCTTCCAGCGGCGTGGCGTGATGTCATGAAGTCACGTGCGCCTATTCCAAACAGAATTTTTTTTTTAATTATTGAACAAGGGCAGGGGCAAACGCAGCTTAAACACACATATATACCAGTATATTATATATACAGTATATAGCAAACATGTATATATTATATGTAACACACATTAACATATATACACATGCAAACACATATATACACATTAACACATACATACACACACATATATAGCACTAACACATACATACACATATATATACAGTAACAAACATACATACACACTACAGGACACTAACACATAAATACACATATATGTATGTATATATCTATACATATATACACACATACATACACACTAACACAGACACATACATACACACTAACACATAAATACACATATATGTATGTATATATCTATACATATATACACACATACATACACACTAACACAGACACATACATACACACTAACACATACATACATGCACATATATACACACTAACATACATACATGCACATATATACACACTAACACATACATGCACATATATGCACACTAACACATACATGCACATATATACACACTAACAAACATACATACACACTAACACATACATACACACTAACACAGACATACACACTAAAACATACATACATGCACACTAACACATACATACACACTAACACAGACACATACATACACTCTAAAACATACATACATGCACATATATACACACTAACATACATACATGCACATATATGCACACTAACAAACATACATACACACTAACAGACACATACATACACACTAAAACATACATACATGCACATATATACACACTAACACATACATGCACATATATGCACACTAACAAACAAACATACATACACACTAACACAGACACATACATACACACTAACACATACATGCATGCACATATATACACACTAACATACATACATGCACATATATACACACTAACACATACATGCACATATATGCACACTAACACATACATGCACATATATACACACTAACAAACATACATACACACTAACACAGACATACACACTAAAACATACATACATGCACACTAACACATACATACACACTAACACAGACACATACATACACACTAAAACATACATACATGCACATATATACACACTAACACATACATGCACATATATGCACACTAACAAACATACATACATACACACTAACACATACATACACACTAACACAGACACATACATACACACTAACACATACAGATACATACATACATACTAACACATACAGATACATACATACATACACACTAACACAGACATACACACTAACACATACATACACACTAACACATACAGATACATACATACATACACACTAACACAGACATACACACTAACACATACATACACACTAACACATACAGATACATACATACATACACACTAACACAGACATACACACTAACACATACATACACACTAACACATACATACACACTAACACAGACATACACACTAACACATACATACACACTAACACATACAGATACATACATACATACACACTAACACATACATACACACTAACACATACATACACACTAACACAGACATACACACTAACACATACATACACACTAACACATACATACACACTAACACAGACATACACACTAACACATACATACACACTAACACATACAGATACATACATACATACACACTAACACAGACATACACACTAACACATACATACACACTAACACATACAGATACATACATACATACACACTAACACAGACATACACACTAACACATACATACACACTAACACATACATACACACTAACACATACATACACACTAACACAGACACATACATACACACTAACACATACATACACACTAACACAGACACATACATACACACTAACACATACAGATACATACATACATACTTATGACTTACATTTAGATGCAAGTCAACATGAGGTTGCAAATGATGGGCACCTCGTATAATTAGTCCCCACCTCCTCTGCAATGACGCGATCTGCAGGTGAATGGGGGTGGGTCTTGCCACATTGGCTCCGCCCCCATTGCATTCCGAGGCTGAAGAGGAGATGAGGGGAATCGGCCCATGGGAAGGGGGGGGGAGTAATGCGGGCTGTGCATTGGGGGTAGGAGCGAGCTAGGGCCCCCCCCTGTTCTGCCAGTGTTCGGGCCCGGGACTCCAGTCTCGGCAGTTCCCCCCTGATAGCGGACCTGACAGGGGATAGTGATATATATACCAGACCTTGAGACTATAGTGTGTATCTTATGTGTAGAGATATTCTGGGTCTTTCCACAGTGGATAATAGAAAAAGTAGATGTCAGTGTAATCTACTCCAGAAGGGAACAACCATATTTATACAGGGTCTCTGGAAAACACAGGGCCTGATTCTGACCCGCCAGCCGCTGTCGGGATTCCAACCGCTCGGGTCTGTCTGATAGACTCCAATCACAGTCTCTGGATCTCCCTTATTAATATCACTGGAATTCACTTTAACAATAAGTCATTGTGACTTTATACTTGTGTTATAGAAACATTTCTGCCTCTGAATACACATAAAGCAGCAGTGCCTCTCAGTCTTTATACCAAAGAAACAGCCGTATACCTCCCAGACACAGCCGTATACCTCCCAGACACTGCCCGTATACCTCCCAGACACAGCCGTATACCTCCCAGACACTGGCTGTATACCTCCCAGACACAACCGTATACCTCCCAGACACAGCCGTATACCTCCCAGACACTGGCTGTATACCTCCCAGACACAGCCGTATACCTCCCAGACACAGCCGTATACCTCCCAGACACAGCCGTATACCTCCCAGACACAGCCGTATACCTCCCAGACACAGCCGTATACCTCCCAGACACTGGCCGTATACCTCCCAGACACTGGCCGTATACCTCCCAGACACTGGCCGTATACCTCCCAGACACTGGCCGTATACCTCCCAGACACTGGCCGTATACCTCCCAGACACTGGCCGTATACCTCCCAGACACTGGCCGTATACCTCCCAGACACTGGCCGTATACCTCCCAGACACAGCCGTATACCTCCCAGACACAGCCGTATACCTCCCAGACACAGCCGTATACCTCCCAGACACAGCCGTATACCTCCCAGACACTGGCCGTATACCTCCCAGACACTGGCCGTATACCTCCCAGACACTGGCCGTATACCTCCCAGACACTGGCCGTATACCTCCCAGACACTGGCCGTATACCTCCCAGACACTGGCCGTATACCTCCCAGACACTGGCCGTATACCTCCCAGACACTGGCTGTATACCTCCTGTATACCTCCCAGACACAGCCGTATACCTCCCAGACACCACTGGCCGTATACCTCCCAGACACAGCCGTATACCTCCCAGACACTGGCCGTATACCTCCCAGACACTGGCCGTATACCTCCCAGACACTGGCCGTATACCTCCCAGACACAGCCGTATACCTCCCAGATACAGCCGTATACCTCCCAGACACTGGCCGTATACGTCCCAGACACTGGCTGTAGCTGAATGCGGGATTCGTTCCTTATCATCTCCAGCACTTACTGCTGGGAAAAGAATCTGCTCAAATATATAACGTTATTCTCCCATATCCCAAAAATCCTAAGAGAGAAATGAGTGTTACCCTTGTGCTCATACCAACATCAATATTGTATATAACCTCATACGCACATGTACGAAGCTTTGCATATTCATTGTGTACTAGGTAAAACTTCAAACAAAACAAAAGAAGATATTTAAAATATGTTTTTATTGGCTTAAACATAGCCTCATGCAGCTACAGGCTACATATAAGGCATGATGGTTTGGTTTCCTTCTGTGCTTTTCAGTCATGTGTTTATATCATCAGAGAGCGGGCCTGATTCACAAATGTAAGTTCATCTGAGGATGAACACACATCTCGGATGGGTAGGGGTCTGCGCCTGCGCTTGCTCGCAGACCCCCCCAAGGGTGGAGCGGGGATTGGCCTGGTCGCCGTTCCCGGAAGCGGATGCGTGTTGCCTCTGTCTTCTAGGAGGGACAAGGTCAGGGTCTGTGACAGTGTACACAGATTCCTGGCCTCAGGCACCGGCCAGGCTGCTGAAAGCTTCAGCTCCCGCAACTTAACAAAAAGTGAGACGTCATTCACAGTGCTGGGATCGCAAATGTAGCCAGCAGATGTCTGACCCCACCTTCTACATGTGTGCAGCTCTGCAAGTCCATCCATCCCTGAATCAGGGCCAGCGTGCGCGAGGATAAAGCACGGCTCTGCTGCACTTGTTGTGTTCCATACAGTTGTTTCCAGGGAAGAGTTTTGTACCTTATCAATAGATGGTGAAAGTAAACGCTGCCTGATGATATGAAGGCAAGGCTGAAAAGGACAGGAATATTAAAATAATGTCTTTAGCCGGAGGTTATGGGCAATTCAATAAATGACAGGCAGAACCCACCTTTTATGAGGTAATGAAAGTCATGGGGCAGGTGATTAGTTGCCAGAAGTCTCTATATACAGATTAACCACTTAAGCACGGATTACTGTGCCGCCACTTGCAGACACCGCGTCTCTTCTCCCCGGGGGAACAGGACAACTAGGCAGGCTAATATTGATGTTACGTTGTCCTGATAAATCACACATCATTAAATCTGCTTCCCATGGGATAAAGACCAGCTTCTATTTTAAGAGAAGGAAAGTTCAGCTTACATATTTATTATACTGCTTCAGACTTCTCGTACATTATAAAGAACGGCACATATTAATTAGGAGTGATGTTTCCCTTCCCACAGCATCACGTTTCCATTTTAGTACAGTAATAAAACACAAGTCGTCCCCTGGAATCTGTTTTCTAGCTGGTGTTCCCCATCTGATAATAAGATGATTGGTAATATAGTGATTATTACACAGGGAAAGAGATGAGCAGCAGACGTACCATTGGAGTGAGGTCAGAGCTCAGACCTCTCTCTTGATCTCATACAGGTTAGATGAACTCTAGAAGAATATGAGGGCATTGGCCAGTATAAGCCGAGTGATGGACACACAGCCCAGCAACCACTAAACTCATGGAGACACAGTCTATTGTTATCATTGGGTACTAATTGGAGCCGCTGTGCTGGGCCCATCTGCTGGTGCTGTGATAGAGTGATCTGAGTGAGCCGCATGGGGTACAGGTGGAGCGGTCTCTATGGGGGCAGTAGCAGGTGTGCTGAGTGTACTGACTGCCATTGGCTCATTTAGGCTGGATAGAGAGAGAGGGGAAGATCACGGCTGGAGGTGCAAAGCCCAGGAGAGCCAGAGATAATAATACACCATAATAAGCGCTGTCTTCACTTTATCTGGTAATCAATAACAGCCTGGACCTCTCAGCATCAACGCTAAGTAGCCCCCAACATTACATCTAACACTAGTGCAAGACAGAGTTGTCAGATTACACTCATACAGCACACTCCCCATACACTGCCTATACACTGCCTATACACTGCCTATACACTCCCCATACACTGCCTATACACTCCCCATATACTGTCCATACATTGTCTATACACTCCCCATACACTGCCCATACATTATCTATACACTCCCCATACACTGCCTATACACTCCCCATACACTGCCCATACATTGTCTATACACTCCCCATACACTGCCCATACACTATCTATACACTCCCCATACACTGCCTATACACTCCCCATACACTATCTATACACTCCCCATACACTCCCCATACATTGTCTATACACTCCCCATACACTCCCCATACACTGCCTATGCACTGCCCATATTTTGTCTATACACTACCCATACACTGCCTATATACTCCCCATACACTGCCTATATACTCCTCATACACTGCCTATATACTCCTCATACACTGCCTATGCACTCCCCATACACTCCCCATACACTGCCTATACACTCCCCATACATTGTCTATACACTCCCCATACACTGCCTATACACTCCCCATACACTGCCTATACACTCCCCATACACTGCCTATATACACTCCCCATACATTGCCTATACACTCCCCATACACTGCCTATATACACTCCCCATACATTGCCTATATACTCCCCATACACTGCCTATACACTCCCCATACATTGCCTATACACTCCCCATACATTTTCCATACACTGCCCGTACACTCCCCATACACTGCCCATACATTGCCCATACATGCCTATACACTGCCTATACACTCCCCATAAACTGCCTATATACTCCCCATATACACTCCCTATATACACTGCCCATACACTCTCTATACACTCCCCACACCCTCCCTATATACACTCGCTATACACTCTCCACACCCTGCCTATATACACTGCCCATACACTCCCCACACCCTGCCTATATACACTCCCCATACCCTGCCTTGATACACTCCCCATACACTGCCTATATACTCCTCATACACTCCCTATATACTCCTCATACACTCCCCACACCCTGCCTATACACTCCCCATACACTCACTATACAGTCCCCATACACTCCCCACACCCTGCCTATACACTCCCCATACACTCGCTATACAATCCCCATACACTTCCCACACCCTGCCTATACACTCCTCATACACTGCCTATATACTTCCTATAAACTCGCTATACAATCCCCATACACTTCCCACACCCTGCCTATACAATCCCCATACACTTCCCACACCCTGCCTATACACTCCCCATACACTGCCTATATACTCCCCATACACTGCCTATATACTCCCCATACACTCCCCATACACTGCCTATATACTCCTCATACACTGCCTATGCACTCCCCATACACTCCCCATACACTGCCTATACACTCCCCATACATTGGCTATACACTCCCCATACATTGTCTATACACTCCCCATACACTGCCTATACACTCCCCATACACTGCCTATATACACTCCCCATACATTGCCTATACACTCCCCATACACTGCCTATATACACTCCCCATACATTGCCTATATACTCCCCATACACTGCCTATACACTCCCCATACATTGCCTATACACTCCCCATACATTTTCCATACACTGCCCGTACACTCCCCATACACTGCCCATACATTGCCCATACATTGCCTATACACTCCCCATACACTGCCTATACACTCCCCATAAACTGCCTATATACTCCCCATATACACTCCCTATATACACTGCCCATACACTCTCTATACACTCCCCACACCCTCCCTATATACACTCGCTATACACTCCCCACACCCTGCCTATATACACTCCCCATACACTCCCCACACCCTGCCTATATACACTCCCCATACCCTGCCTTGATACACTCCCCATACACTGCCTATATACTCCTCATACACTCCCTATATACTCCTCATACACTCCCCACACCCTGCCTATACACTCCCCATACACTCACTATACAGTCCCCATACACTCCCCACACCCTGCCTATACACTCCCCATACACTCGCTATACAATCCCCATACACTTCCCACACCCTGCCTATACACTCCTCATACACTGCCTATACACTCCCTATAAACTCACTATACAATCCCCATACACTTCCCACACCCTGCCTATACACTCCCCATACACTGCCTATATACTCCCCATACACTGGCTATATACTCCCCATACACTCCCCATACACTGCCTATATACTCCTCATACACTCCCCACACCCTGCCTATACACTCCCCATACACTGCCTATACACTCCCCATCCCCTCCTATACACTCCCCATACATTGCCTATACACTCCCCATACAATCACTATACAGTCCCCATACACTCCCCACACCCTGCCTATACACTCCCCATACACTCGCTATACAATCCCCACACCCTGCCTATACACTCCTCATACACTGCCTATACACTCCCTATAAACTCGCTATACAATCCCCATACACTTCCCACACCCTGCCTATACACTCCCCATACACTGCCTATACACTGCCCATACACTCGCCATACACTGCCCATACACTCCCCACACCCTGCCTATATACATTCCCCATACACTCGCTATACACTCCCCACACCCTGCCTATATACACTGCCCATACACTCCCTATACACTCCCCACACCCTGCCTATATACACTCCCCATACACTCGCTATACACTCCCCACACCCTGCCTTTATACACTCCCCATACACTCCCCACACCCTGCCTATATACACTCCCCATACACTCGCTATACACTCCTCATACACTGCCTATATGCTCCTCATACACTCCCCACATCCTGCCTATATACTCCCCATACATTCACTATACAATCCCCATACACTTCCCACACCCTGTCTATACACTCCTCATACACTGCCTGTACACACCCTATAAACTCGCTATACACTGCCTATACACTCCCCATACACTGCCTATACACTCCCCATACAATCCCCACACCCTGCCTATACACTCCCCATACAATCCCCACACACTGCCTATACACTCCCTATACAATCCCTATATACTTCCCACACCCTGCCTATACTTTCCCCATACAATCCCCACACACTGCCTATACACTCCCCATAGACTCGCTATACACTCCACACCCTGCCTATACAATCCGCATACACTGCCTATATTCTCCCCATACACTCCCCGAAAATAAACACCAGAATATATATCATACCTGCCTACCCTCCCGGTTTTCGCGGGAGGCTCCCGATTTTTCGGGTAACCCCCCGCACCCCCGGAAGGGTAGGCACTTCTCCCGTATTCTGCCCACTTCCTAATGAAGTGGGCAGAATGGGGAGAACTTCCACGGCAATCGCAGGTCCCTTTGTACAGGGCGGGGCTTAAAGACACGATTCTTCATGGATCGCGTCATTTAGCCCCGCCCCTTATTTAAATATGCGCCAATCGCGACAATTTGCCGCGGAGGGGGCGGGGCTTAATGCCGTGAATCGTTTGGCCCCGCCCCCGTCGGGACCCAGCTGCTTCTCCTTCCCGGGTTCTCCCGGGGAGGAGATTTAAAACGTAGGCATGATGTATATGTATTTTAAGTGGGTAACAGGCCTTACAGTGACATCAGCGGAATTTTCAGCCAAATTGCACAGATCATAATACCTGCTTATTGCACCGATATTCTGCATAGAACCTCATGCTTGCAATCGTATGTGGATTCAAATGTATGTGACTGTATCTCTTGCATAGATTATTTTTCTCTCCCTGTATAGTCTGTATTGGTCAGTGAAGCATAGTTTATGGTATATATCTGGCCTGGTTTTTGCTCCAACTCAGAGCAAGTTATCTCCTTTGATCAGCAGACCAATTGAGTCAGTTGTAGCCTGTCTTAATCAAGGGATACCACTCCTTATATTCAGTCTAGGGGCAGCTGGGGTTAAAAGCACAAAGTGTGATTACATAACAGTTAATCAAACAGTTGAACAAACATTGACCAACATCTAAGGTAATTTCAGATGAAGAAACTGATTGCTTCAAAATTTGTCTAACAGTTACAACTCACCATGGGCTCTATTTATTAACATTATTTTTACTAAAATAAAGTGAAAAAGGGTATTTTCACACCCTTTTCACATTATTTTAGTTTCACCTGTAGTTATTACAGGGCAATTGGAGTAGAATTAGTAAAATTCTACTCCAACCCCCAGTATCACTTATTTTTAGTAAAGCAGATCGCATTTCCCATAATTGTAATGGGAAATGTGATCTGTGTGCAAGTTACTAAAAATAAATTGTAAAAAAATACAGGGGGAAGCCCTGTGATAATAACGCCACCTGGAGGCTTAGCGCCGGGGGCGGGGCTTAGCATCGGTGGGGGGGTAGTAGCGACGGTGGGTCGGCGAAAATACCGCGACTAGAGTGCGGATGGGATCCGCAGGGACAGAGCTTTAACGCAAGCTCTGTCCCTGCAAGGGATTTATAGTAAATCCCTGTGATATTGCCTGAATTCGCAATGCGAATTCACTCGGTAATATCACACTACAATCCGCATTCAATATGCGGATTGTAGTAAATAGAGCCCCATGTACTACACATTTCTTTTTATCAACTCCCTCCTTTGTATTTTCTCTAAGGATATAACATCCCTAACTCTCCCTGCATCTCCCCTCTCTGGGCACACTGCCGCCCTATTGAGTCACTCACCTCCTCTAAAAACTAATGAGCTTTCTTTTCATCATACACTGACTATTACAGCCTCATTGTGTCACTATAAAAATTTTTACACACCTACAACTATATCTACTTCTCCATCCTCCTGCTTTTATTATCTGGTGACATATCACCAAATCCAGGCCCCTCACACATACAGCAGATTTACTATGGAATAAATATCCTGCAAACCTCACATGTCTCCCATCACCCTCCAAATCAATAAATGTGCCTTATAGAATTCACACTTCATCACAACTTATTATTTTACATCTGAACATCTCTTTACAATAACTACTTTCACCAATTTCTACATTTACCTGAGACTGCTGGCTCACACGTTAACCAAACTCTCTAAATAGCCCTTCATGAAGTGGCTTCAGCTACCCGTCAGACTTCACGTAAACTGATATAACAGCCATGGCTTTCCACAGACACCTACATATACTGTCACATACACTGATATAACAGCCATGGCTTTCCACAGACACCTACATATACTGTCACATACACTGATATAACAGCCATGGCTTTCCACAGACACCTACATATACTGTCACATACACTGATATAACAGCCATGGCTTTCCACAGACACCTACATATACTGTCACATACACTGATATAACAGCCATGGCTTTCCACAGACACCTACATATACTGTCACATACACTGATATAACAGCCATGGCTTTCCACAGACACCTACATATACTGTCACATACACTGATATAACAGCCATGGCTTTCCACAGACACCTACATATACTGTCACATACACTGATATAACAGCCATGGCTTTCCCCAGACACCTACATATACTGTCACATACACTGATATAACAGCCATGGCTTTCCACAGACACCTACATATACTGTCACATACACTGATATAACAGCCATGGCTTTCCACAGACACCTACATATACTGTCACATACACTGATATAACAGCCATGGCTTTCCTCAGACACCTACATATACTGTCACATACACTGATATAACAGCCATGGCTTTCCACAGACACCTACATATACTGTCACATACACTGATATAACAGCCATGGCTTTCCACAGACACCTACATATAACACCTACATATACTGTCACATACACTGATATAACAGCCATGGTTTTCCACAGACACCTACATATACTGTCACATACACTGATATAACAGCCATGGCTTTCCCCAGACACCTACATATACTGTCACATACACTGATATAACAGCCATGGCTTTCCACAGACACCTACATATACTGTCACATACACTGATATAACAGCCATGGCTTTCCACAGACACCTACATATACTGTCACATACACTGATATAACAGCCATGGCTTTCCACAGACACCTACATATACTGTCACATACACTGATATAACAGCCATGGCTTCCCACAGACACCTACATATACTGTCACATACACTGATATAACAGCCATGGCTTTCCACAGACACCTACATATACTGTCACATACACTGATATAACAGCCATGGCTTTCCACAGACACCTACATATAACACCTACATATACTGTCACATACACTGATATAACAGCCATGGCTTTCCACAGACACCTACATATACTGTCACATACACTGATATAACAGCCATGGCTTTCCCCAGACACCTACATATACTGTCACATACACTGATATAACAGCCATGGCTTTCCACAGACACCTACATATACTGTCACATACACTGATATAACAGCCATGGCTTTCCACAGACACCTACATATACTGTCACATACACTGATATAACAGCCATGGCTTTCCACAGACACCTACATATACTGTCACATACACTGATATAACAGCCATGGCTTTCCACAGACACCTACATATACTGTCACATACACTGATATAACAGCCATGGCTTTCCACAGACACCTACATATAACACCTACATATACTGTCACATACACTGATATAACAGCCATGGTTTTCCACAGACACCTACATATACTGTCACATACACTGATATAACAGCCATGGCTTTCCCCAGACACCTACATATACTGTCACATACACTGATATAACAGCCATGGCTTTCCACAGACACCTACATATACTGTCACATACACTGATATAACAGCCATGGCTTTCCACAGACACCTACATATACTGTCACATACACTGATATAACAGCCTTGGCTTTCCCCATACACCTACATATACTGTCACATACACTGATATAACAGCCATGGCTTTCCACAGACACCTACATATACTGTCACATACACTGATATAACAGCCATGGCTTCCCACAGACACCTACATATACTGTCACATACACTGATATAACAGCCATGGCTTCCCACAGACACCTACATATACTGTCACATACACTGATATAACAGCCATGGCTTCCCACAGACACCTACATATACTGTCACATACACTGATATAACAGCCATGGCTTTCCACAGACACCTACATATACTGTCACATACACTGATATAACAGCCATGGCTTTCCACAGACACCTACATATACTGTCACATACACTGATATAACAGCCATGGCTTTCCACAGACACCTATATATTCTGTCACATACACTGATATAACAGCCATGGCTTTCCACAGACACCTACATATACTGTCACATACACTGATATAACAGCCATGGCTTTCCACAGACACCTACATATACTGTCACATACACTGATATAACAGCCATGGCTTTCCACAGACACCTACATATAACACCTACATATACTGTCACATACACTGATCTAACAGCCATGGCTTTCCACAGACACCTACATATACTGTCACATACACTGATATAACAGCCATGGCTTTCCACAGACACCTACATATACTGTCACATACACTGATATAACAGCCATGGCTTTCCACAGACACCTACATATAACACCTACATATACTGTCACATACACTGATATAACAGCCATGGCTTTCCCCAGACACCTACATATACTGTCACATACACTGATATAACAGCCATGGCTTCCCACAGACACCTACATATACTGTCACATACACTGATATAACAGCCATGGCTTTCCACAGACACCTACATATACTGTCACATACACTGATATAACAGCCATGGCTTCCCACAGACACCTACATATACTGTCACATACACTGATATAACAGCCATGGCTTTCCACAGACACCTACATATACTGTCACATACACTGATATAACAGCCATGGCTTTCCACAGACACCTATATATTCTGTCACATACACTGATATAACAGCCATGGCTTTCCACAGACACCTACATATACTGTCACATACACTGATATAACAGCCATGGCTTTCCACAGACACCTACATATACTGTCACATACACTGATATAACAGCCATGGCTTTCCACAGACACCTACATATAACACCTACATATACTGTCACATACACTGATCTAACAGCCATGGCTTTCCACAGACACCTACATATACTATCACATACACTGATATAACAGCCATGGCTTTCCACAGACACCTACATATACTGTCACATACACTGATATAACAGCCATGGCTTTCCACAGACACCTACATATAACACCTACATATACTGTCACATACACTGATATAACAGCCATGGCTTTCCCCAGACACCTACATATACTGTCACATACACTGATATAACAGCCATGGCTTCCCACAGACACCTACATATACTGTCACATACACTGATATAACAGCCATGGCTTTCCCCAGACACCTACATATACTGTCACATACACTGATATAACAGCCATGGCTTTCCACAGACACCTACATATACTGTCACATACACTGATATAACAGCCATGGCTTTCCACAGACACCTACATATACTGTCACATACACTGATATAACAGCCATGGCTTTCCACAGACACCTACATATACTGTCACATACACTGATATAACAGCCATGGCTTCCCACAGACACCTACATATACTGTCACATACACTGATATAACAGCCATGGCTTTCCACAGACACCTACAAAACTGCCTCTTAAAGTAGAATGTCAGTGGTGTAAATCTTAATTCAAATGACTTCCACGCATACTATAAATTAGGAATCCAGCCATCTGTCATCCTTACCCTCTGTCCCGTGCTCACTGTCTACCCATACATGCCTACCCTCCCGGTTTTCGCGGGAGGCTCCCAATTTTTCGGGTAACCCCCCGCACCCCCGGCAGGGTAGGCATTTCTCCCGCATTCTGCCCACTTCCTAGTGAAGTGGGCAGAATTAGGAGAATACCCGCGGCAATCGCGGGTCTCCGCGAAGGGGGCGGGGCTTAAGCTGTGATTCTGCATGAATCACAGCATTTGGCCCCGCCCCCTATGTAAATTGTGCCCAATCGCGGCAATTTTACCACGAGGGGGCGGGGCTTAATGACGCGAATCGTCAAGCCCCGCCCCCGTCGGCCCCCTGCTGCTTCTCTTACCCGGGCTTCTCCCAGGAAGAGAATATTAAAGGTAGGCAACCCTGTGTCTACCCCATCTGTGTCACCCCTGTCTGTTTGCCCATCCCCTCTAGAATGTAAGCTCTCACGAGCAGGGCCCTCTATCCTCTTGTGCTTATCCTTTCTTTACTTATACTATCTGCTCTATACTCAAAAGCACCTAACCCGTGACTTTTGCCATCCAGCTTCTGTTGCAGCAGTGTTTATATACCATGTACTTGTATTGCATTGTCTTAAACTGTATGACACTGATTTCTTGTTCTGCTCAACTGTTTATGTACTATGTAAGGCGCTGCGTAACCCTTGTGGCGCCATATAAATAAAGGATATTAATAATAATAATACAGTTTCTCATATTTATGTACTGCGCCCACCGCGTCGCTCCAGTTAGAGAAAATTGTAGTGTAGCCCTTAACGAAACAGAACCCCTATGACTCCCCCACAGCCCGAAACCTTACAGGCTGTGTTTGAAAAGTGATAGTTAGGAGCTGATTGGTTGGTAGTTTATCACTCTCTAATTTATAATTTTCCAGAACTTAGTACATCAACCCAGGGCGCCACCAGGGGGGACTGCCAGGACTCCAGTCCCGGGCCCGGAGAGAGAGGGGGCACAGGCGGCAGCGGTGACGGCGAGGAATGCATTGGGCAGCAGGCAGGGAGAAAGAACATCGGCGCTGCGGCATCTGAACTATGGAGCCGTTCGCGAACCAATCACAGCTTGTGGAACAGCTGCCAATCAGGAGCGGCCCCTCTTGATCAGCCAATCTGGAGCAGCCTCTCCTGATTAGCTGCCATTCCGCGAGCTGTGAATGGCTTGCGGCTGCTCCATTGTTCAAATGACACAGCACCAATGCTCTCTCTCTTCCTGCCTGCTGCCCAGAGCATTCCTCACTGCTGCCACCCTTGCCCGTTCTCTATCAGGAAAACTAAGAAAGCAGGTATGCTGACCCTGCACTGTGCCAAGCCCCCTCTAGTCCAGCCAGCCATCCCTGCAATGTCCCCTGCCTGTCCAGCCAGCCATTCCTGCAATGTCCCCTTGCCTGTCCAGCCAGCCATCCCTGCACTGTCCACTGCCTGTACAGCCAGCCATTCCTGCAATGTCCCCTGCCTGTCCAGCCAGCCATCCCTGCAATGTCCCCTGCCTGTCCATCCAGCCATCCCAGCAATGTCCCTGCCTGTCCAGCCAGCCATCCCTGCAATGCCCCCTGCCTGTCCAGCCAGCCATCCCGGCAATGCCCCCTGCCTGTCCATCCAGCCATCCCTGCAATGCCCCCTGCCTGTCCATCCAGCCATCCCAGCAATGTCCCTGCCTGTCCAGCCAGCCATCCCTGCAATGTCCCCTGCCTGTCCAACCAGCCATCCCTGCAATGTCCCCTGCTTGTCCAACCAGCCATCCCTGCAATGTCCCCTGCCTGTCCAACCAGCCATCCCTGCAATGTCCCCTGCCTGTCCAACCAGCCATCCCTGCAATGTCCCCTGCCTGTCCAACCAGCCATCCCTGCACTGTCCCCTGCCTGTCCAACCAGCCATCCCTGCACTGTCCCCTGCCTGTCCAGCCAGTCATCCCTGCAATGTCCCCTGCCTGTCCAGCCAGCCATCCCCGCAATGTCCCCTGCCTGTCCAGCCAGCCATCCCCGCACTGTCCCCTGCCTGTCCAACCAGCCATCCCCGCACTGTCCCCTGCCTGTCCAGCCAGCCACCCCCGCAATGTCCCCTGCCTGTCCAGCCAGCCATCCCCGCAATGTCCCCTGCCTGTCCAGCCAGCCATCCCCGCAATGTCCCCTGCCTGTCCAACCAGTCATCCCCGCACTGTCCCCTGCCTGTCCAGCCAGCCTTCCCCGCACTGTCCCCTGCCTGTGCAGCCAGCCATCCCCGCACTGTCGCCTGCCTGTCCAGCCAGCCATCCCCGCAATGTTCCCTACCTGTCCAGCCAGTCATCCCCGCAATGCCCCCTGCCTGTCCAACCAGCCATCCCCGCAATGTCCCCTGCCAGTCCAACCAGTCATCCCCGCACTGTCCCCTGCCTGTCCAGCCAGCCTTCCCCGCACTGTCCCCTGCCTGTCCAGCCAGCCATCCCCGCAATGTCCCCTGCCTGTCCAGCCAGCCATCCCCGCAATGTCCCCTGCCTGTCCAGCCAGTCATCCCTGCAATGTCCCCTGCCTGTGCAGCCAGTCATTCCTTCACTGTCCCCTGCCTGTGCAGCCAGCCATCCCTGCACTGTCCCCTGCCTGTCCAGCCAGCCATCCCCGCAATGTCCCCTGCCTGTCCAACCAGCCATCCCCGCAATGTCCCCTGCCTATCCAACCAGTCATCCCCGCACTGTCCCCTGCCTGTCCAGCCAGCCATCCCCGCACTGTCCCCTGCCTGTCCAGCCAGCCATCCCTGCAATGTCCCCTGCCTGTCCAGCCAGTCATCCCTGCAATGCCCCCTGCCTGTCCAACCAGCCATCCCTGCAATGCCCCCTGCCTGTCCAGCCAGTCATCCCTGCGCCCGCTCCACAGTCCAGCCAGCCAACCTTCCCTGCCACCCCCCATTCCCCAGTCCAGCCAGCCTGCCTGCCTTCCCTGTCCCTTCCCTAGTCCAGCTAGCCTTCCCTACGCTCCCTCCTTTCAAGTCCAGCCAGCCTGCCTTTCCTGCCCAGGACCCCCCAGTCCAACCAGTCTTCTCTGTACCCCTCCCCCCCTAAAAGTCCAGCCAGCCAGCCTTGTGCCCCCCCCCCCCCCCACTATAACTAGCCATCCCTGGTTTATGCTCCAATTGATGCACCACCCCTGAAGTAGCTTCACCCACATTATCCACAGCTCCGTCCAACTCTTCCCTATACCCCAGGGGGCATGCCTATTTTGTCAGTACCGGGCCCCACAATTTCTGATGGCAGCCTTGCATCTACCCCTCAGCCAGGAGAACTGACAGCTGCAGAACCAGAGCAAAGCAGCGCACGTCATTCCAGAGGATCCAGCAGCAGAGAGTGGGGGGAAACGTCTCAATCATGGTTTACGATGTAATATTGAGCACACTTCCCAACGTTCATGGGGACTGTAGTCCCCAACCCCCATTATTTATCTTTTTAACCTGTTTGCTCCTATTGCCCAAATTTCAAACACCCCTTTACCACTGGTCCTGATTGGTAACCCGCCAACTGGCATATACCAGCCAGCGCAAAACGCATAAAAAGGAAAAATGAAATGATCTCAAATTGATTTTTCTGCTGTGGGATAATAGCGATGCCCTTAAGCAGGTGCCTCCCCTGTTCAGCCCTGACGGGGATTACAGACACACACTGGCATTATCCCCCCCAGATGCAGGCCTGTGACAGAATGAAACTGGCATTTGGATGAAATAAGCCTCAGATGTGGGAGTTACCTATAATCCCTCTCACACTGCGATTATCATGTTCAAACTGCAGTTTAAAGCGATACTGACACTTCTATTAATACTTCCAGCAGCTGCGAGGGTCTTCAGGCCCTGTGATCCCGGATTGCTGAATGCCAGGGAACCAGCACAGAAGTGCAGCCTGCAAGACATATGTTCTGTACTCCGGCTTTTTTACATTAGGAGAAATGTCACCGTCCCCATGAAAGCTCCTGTAATTAGACACATTTAGTCATAAGCTCGTTAGAATAGGCATCATGTACTGTACCTCACTGTTATCTGGGATCTTCCTTCTACTAGCCTGGTAATTAGTGCGTCGTCTTGATTTAATACGAGGTTTATAAATAGCAGAAAAAAATGAGATTTATTAGGTTATTTGCCATCAGAAAGGCTCTGGGAGTCCGGAGGATGAGCATCTTCAATAATTAGCAGCGTTGATGTGTTGAGGATAAATCCAGTGTGATTCCTAGGGTAAGGATGTACTGAGCCTTGGCAAGAGATAAAGTACCAACCAATCAGCTCCTAACTGTCATTTTTTAAACACAGCCTGTAAATTCGTGGAGTATGCGTGCGCTATATAAATAACTGGTAATTAATAAATAAATAAAATAGCAGTTAGGAGCTGATTGGTTGGTACTTTATCTTTCTTTATTTTATCCCTCTCCAAGTCTTAGTACATCTCCCCCTTCGGGTCTTTCACCTCGTACATGCTCAGAATTACTGCGCATCGCCCTCAGGTCCATAAGTTACACTAATGCTGCTTTTATATTTTTTGCAAATAATAACAGCAAAAACATCAGACAAATGAGCGTCCTCGTCTTTATAGAGAAATAACCTTGACGTGATTGTTACCATGAGTGTTACAGTGCATCCGTGTTACATCCATTGCCCTGAGCGATTGACGTTGATCAGCGGAGAAAAGAACATGACCAGGGCCCGGTGCATAATTTGGGTAAGGGCGGGGGCCTGCTGCCGTAGCCTTCTGGGCCCTTGTTCTGCTCTCAGTGGGGGCCACAGTGGGAATGGCGGCTTGGAAGGGAAGGTGGGCATAATCACATACTGTAGCAGTACCCCCAGCACTTGTGGTGATGTTTATAATAATTTTCAGCCCAGTGAGTATGAAATGGGCAGTTACAGGGTCATTGGGGCTTATTTTATAACTGATCTTAGCGTTTGAGCCTAGGCGGCTGTATCACACCTTCTAAAGAGGAGGAATAGTGATGTTCCCCATAGCAACCAATCAGCTCCTAGCTATCATTGTATAGACTATGCTAAATAAATGGCAGAAGCTGATTGGCTGCTATGTGCAACTTCTCCAATTCAGAGGTGGACGCAGTTGAAGCTGCGATTTTGTACTGTAAGTCACTGGTTTCTTGTTCACGTATTTATGTACTATGTAAGGCGTTGCGGAACACTTGTGGCGCCATATAACTAAAGGATAATAATAATAATAAAAGTGAATGGCAATGAAGTGATATTAGCTTTATTTCAACTCGCCAAATTTTGTCATTTCTGTTTATCAAAAATGAATTTATCTTCATGTCTGTTCTGCTACATTTTCTTCTTTTTTTTTTCTTTCTGTGGGGCCTATTCATTAACCGATAAATGGCCGGTGACCATGCGGAAACGCTAGTTTATGCATATTTAGGTTACCAGGCTATTCATCATCAGGGGTCCCAGATGGACCCCCTGATATTCAGCAAACTCTGGGGGTCATTCAGACCCGCTCGCAAGCGCAGGACGCTCGCAAGTGGGTCGATGTTCCCCCACTGCGCATGCGCACGACGGAGGGAGCTCCGTCGTGCGCATGCGCGAGACCCGGCGAGCGACGGGCTCTCCATCGCTCCGGGTCTCGCACCAAAGGGGGCGTGCTGTCGATGTTGATTGACAGCACGCCCCCTTTGGTGGGCGTGCCTGCCAGACGGAGGCGTTCCCATGGGAACGCCTACCGTCTGAGTCCGGCCCCACTGACATCACTAGTGATGTCAGTGGGAGTGATTTTGGCTCTGATAGAGCCAAAATCACTCCAGGGCTTGCGGCAGCGAGACCCTACCGCAGGGTCTCTGTCACAAGCCCAATGGTCGCGATGGTCAAGACCATCGCGACCATCATAATCGACACTCGCTATAGCTGTGGGTGGTAACCCATAGCTATACGAGCGTCCATGAGGCCGCTCCAAAAACAGGTAGGAGGGCCCTGATTCAGAGCGAGCGCTCTGGTCAGAGCGTTCAGCTCTGAATCAGGCCCTCTGTTCTTGGATGCCCGCTCCTTACTGTGGGAAGGAGTTCCGAGGATGCAAAGAGGGATCCCTTCCGCCACCTTCTCACTACCTCTCCGCCGGCTGTGCGCATGCGTGACCTTAGCAGGGATAATGCGGAGGAGGTAAGTGACGCAGCTACTTCTGTAGCTGCCATACTAAATGAGGGGATAGCTGCTGTTCAGAGCAGCTGTCCCTGCACCGGAGGAATAATGAATGATGAATTGTTTCGGTGTCACGTTTAGCCCGCCGTGAGTTGGATAACTAAGTATCCCTCGCAGCAAGTTCAATACTTCATCATCGGAGGCCGTACGGCCTCCGATGATGAATAGGCCCCTTGGAAGCCCCAGTCATTTTGCTATCACACTTTGCAGTGAGCATAAGCAGATACACAGGACCAGGAAACTGCTCTTCCCAATGACTGTTCTTGTAAGTTGTATAACAATGGAACAGAGAGAGCGAATGATTGCGGCCTGCGGATGGTGTAAAACATTAGCAGCAGGCGTAGAGTAGACAATGGTTGCTTTTGCAGAGGCGTCTTTGTATATCTACAGTCACTGTAATGCAACGAGATACCAAACACAGGAAAAAGGGGCTCCAGGCAATATAGTAGTACTGGGCATTTTGCCCCCCCCCCCCCCCTATGAAAATTTTAGTTCCTGTGTCGCTTTTTACTATTATCCCGAAAATAGCCCTGATAAGTATAATTTCTTATCGCAGCAATAAGACATTCATTATATGAGGCAATAAACTCCTGCAGGGACACAGACCCCATGTGATGAGTAAATCATAACAATGATGATTGCACTCCCGGGTTCAGACCCAGCACAGACGCGGCCATCGGACTATGAACCTCATTCAGAGCCGGACGCTATGTGCGCTCGCTCGTTCAGAAAAAAGGGGTGGCTATTCAAATGAACTGTTCGCTCTTTGCGGTCTGTTCACGCCTCTAGGTCTGAACGAGCGAACCAAACATGCGGTCGTTTTTTGGAAAACTACGCCCCCTGGCCGCTCGCATCCTACGTCATGTCCGCTATTTATTAGATTAATCGAGTACATCGACCAGCGTATGAACTGCTCGCTATTCTTGTGGCTGGTTTTTCCTACCGCAATCTTGCGAACAGTTCTGACTATAAAATAACCCAGTGACGTGGTCAGTGATGCTGCTGTATTAATTATGCACTCCCTTAAAACGCCCGTTTTGACCTTTAAGCACGCCTGCGTTCTGATCTCCACTCCCCGTTTTCAAGCACCTTCCCGTTACCACCCACATACGCCTCCTCCTGTCACTCATATTAGCAGGCATTCGCTATTTAGCGAACAAAAGATTTTCGGCCGCACTGACTGATTCACGCATGCGTATTACAATCCGTACGCATGCGCAGTTGTGCAAACATCGCTCGGAACGAACGAGCGGCCGCTTACGAGCGGCTCTGAATCAGGCCCTATGTGCAAGCGGCAGCTAATGGAGAGGGATCCTTCAGAAATGCTAAGGTCTGAGAGGGAGAGGGATCCTTCGGAAATGCTAAGCTCTGAGAGGGAGAGGGATCCTTCAGAAATGCTAAGCTCTGAGAGGGAGAGGGATCCTTCAGAAATGCTAAGCTCTCAGAGGGAGAGGGATCCTTCGGAAATGCTAAGCTCTGAGAGGGATCCTTCAGAAATGCTAAGCTCTGAGAGGGAGAGGGATCCTTCAGAAATGCTAAGCTCTGAGAGGGAGAGGGATCCTTCAGAAATGCTAAGCTCTCAGAGGGAGAGGGATCCTTCGGAAATGCTAAGCTCTGAGAGGGACCCTTCGGAAATGCTAAGCTCTGAGAGGGAGAGGGATCCTTCGGAAATGCTAAGCTCTGAGAGGGATCCTTCGGAAATGCTAAGCTCTGAGAGGGATCCTTCGGAAATGCTAAGCTCTGAGAGGGATCCTTCGGAAATGCTAAGCTCTGAGATGGAGAGGGATCCTTCAGAAATGCTAAGCTCTGAGAGGGAGAGGGATCCTTCGGAAATGCTAAGCTCTGAGAGGGAGAGGGATCCTTCAGAAATGCTAAGCTCTCAGAGGGAGAGGGATCCTTCGGAAATGCTAAGCTCTGAGAGGGATCCTTCAGAAATGCTAAGCTCTGAGAGGGAGAGGGATCCTTCTGAAATGCTAAGCTCTGAGAGGGAGAGGGATCCTTCGGAAATGCTAAGCTCTGAGAGGGATCCTTCGGAAATGCTAAGCTCTGAGAGGGAGAGGGATCCTTCAGAAATGCTAAGCTCTGAGAGGGAGAGGGATCCTTCGGAAATGCTAAGCTCTGAGAGGGATCCTTCGGAAGTGCTAAGCTCTGAGAGGGATCCTTCAGAAATGCTAAGCTCTGAGAGGGAGAGGGATCCTTCGGAAATGCTAAGCTCTGAGAGGGAGAGGGATCCTTCGGAAATGCTAAGCTCTGAGAGGGAGAGGGATCCTTCGGAAATTCTAAGCTCTGGAAAGCTTCAAGTTTTAGACCCTGGGCAATGTCCGTATTTAGCAGCCCCCATAGAAAGTATTGGGGGTTGCTTTTAGAATTGAAAAAGGAGGGACTGCAGCAGATATCAGAGGTAAACATTTCTGGGGCACCAAAGTTTTGCTGGAAATAATAGAAAATGGTTGTTTGGGGTTATTTTTGGAAGATTTCCCACAAAACAAAATGTTAATAAATAGGACCCCAAGACAAGCATTGCATGCAGCTCTACAGACATTCCCCAGACCTACATTCATCACTTTGTTTCGCCCTGTGGTGCCCACTACAGAATGTGAACGGGATGTCGGCACTCGGGAGATCCCGGCAGTCAAAATCCTGACGCTGGCATCCCAACACTTGTCGGTAGGTATCCTAACCCTCCCCCTCTCCCTAACACTCCCTCCCTGATGCCTGAACCTAACCCTCCCCCTTGTGTCTAAACCTCCCTCTCCCCACACCCTAAAACTAGCCCTCCTCCCTTAGTGCCTTACTCTCCCCCTAGTGCCTAACCCCTAACACTCCCCCAACCCTGCTACTTACCTTTGGGAAGCCAGTGCCGGGAGTCTGACAAGTGTTGGGGTTCCGGTGCCGATATTCTAAGCACCGGCATCCTCTCCAGTAATGTGTGTGCTCCGCGTGCCTCCTGCGCATATGGATGTAGTAAATAGATGGAGACAGGACCTAGTTACGCCCCTGCTTACACAGTAATCAGATCGAGAACTGTCTCCTGCTAACACCCATCTCCCTCACTTCCAGCGAAACGCGCCGGGTCTCCAGAGGTTAACGCTCCTTATGTGAGATACAGAGTGCAAGGAACCCCCCAGTGATCAGCACGATTTATATATTCCAAGTAATGAGGAAAGTGCTTAACGATGTAACAAGCTTAATGAAATCTAATTGAAGAAGATGCTTCAGTCTCTGTGCACGTGCTGGTGATGAATGCTCCTCATTTGTATAATTGGATAATCTGATGCAGTCACCTGTCATACATAAGAATTAGACAGAGAGTATTGCAAAGTAATAAAGAGAAAAAAGGCCATTAATTATATATGTAAACCCCCTCCCCGTGTTCTCTCAGAGGGGTCCATTCATTATGCTAATTATCGGGGGCCGGGGCAGCCTTAATAATTAAGTATCCCTCTTGCTGCAATAAATTTAAATTCACCGGAGTAATTCAACATTGCTCCAATGTGGAGACAGCTGATCCGAAAATCACCCGTCTTTTCCATTGTACGGTCTATCTGAGCAAATGTTATCCTGTGCTCTCATTTGGTGGAATTTTGGGACAGAGGACCTGATTCAGAGCCGGACGCTATTTACGCTCGCTCGTTCAGAAAAAGGGGCCGGCTATTTAAATTGAGCGCTCGCTCTTTGCGGTTTGTTGACGCCTCTATGTCTGAGCGAGCGAACGAAACATGCGCTCGCTATTTTGTAAAGACGCCCCCATGCCGCTCGCATCCTACGTCATCTCCGCTATTTATTTGATTAATCGAGTACATCGAAAGGCGTCTGAACTGCTCGCAGTGCTTGTGGTTGGATTTTCCTACCGCAATCATGCGAACAGTTCAGGCTAAGAGACAACCAAGTGACGTGGTCGATGACGCTGCTTTGTTAATTATGCACACCCTTAAAATGCCCGTTTTGACCATTTGGCATGCCTGCATTCGGATCTCCACTCCCCGTTTTCAAGCACCTTCCCCTGTTACCACCCACATACGCCTCATTCTGTCACTCAAATTAGCAGGCACTCGCTATTTGGCGAGCGCTCGATTTCCGATCGCACTGACTGGTTGGCGCATGCGCATTACGACCCATACGCATGCACAGTTGTGCGAACATCGCTCGGAGCGAACGAGCGGCTGCTTACGAGCGGCTCTGAATCAGGCCCAGATATATTGTATTGCATGAGAATTATACAGAGAGAATTCAACAAAGTCATAGGGCAATACACACGTCTCTATAACTAAACAAACTGCACTGTGGGCCTGATTCAGAGCCGGACGCTCTGACCAGAGCGCTCGCTCTGAATCAGGGCCCTCCTACCTTTTTCTGGAGCGTCCTCCCACAGCTATAGCGAGCGTCCATGATGATGGTCGCGATGGTCTTGGCCATCGCGACCATCGGGCTTGCGACGGAGACCCTGCGGTAGGGTCTCGCTGCCGCAAGCCCTGCAGTGATTTTGGCTCTATCAGAGCCAAAATCACTCCCACTGACATCACTAGTGATGTCAGTGGGGCCGGCTTCAGACGGTAGGCATTAAAAATGGGAACGCCTCCGTCTGGCAGGCACGCCCACCAAAGGGGGCGTGCTGTCAATCAACATCGACAGCACGCCCCCTTTGGTGCGAGACCCGGAGCGACAGTTTGGCTGTCGCAGTCCGGGTCTCGCGCATGCGCACGACGGAGCTCCCTCCGTCGTGCGCATGCGCAGTGGGGACATCGACCCGCTTGCGAGCGTACTGCCCCTCGCGAGCGGGTCTGAATGACCCCCTGTGTCCCTGACTTGTTTCCACTAGACGTGCAGATTCTTGGAAAAGGATTGTGGGTATATTATGTCTGGGACCTGCCCATACAATAACATCCTCATCTCGCGCAGAGAAGCTCTTTGTCAAACTTGGTATCTAGCGCATGTAGAGTATTTACATATATTCTCCCCCCTATTGAGGTATTTCTGCGGGTAACCAGCGCATCAAAATAGTTTGCTGGAAAAAAGTCTATATATGATATGCACGTGCGCAGTATCTCTTCAGTGCGGCTGGCAGTGGGCGGGATCAGGGGCGGGGCCCGGAATAGTTAATGCAGCGCTTCAGTTCCGCACCTGTCACTAACCTGCAGCAGCGCCGCCCACTTCTCAGTCACACAAACGGCCTCAGGACATGCAGCTGCCAGGAAGGAGCCAGGGGTGGTGCAGCTCTAAGGAATGAAAGAAACAGTCAACCATCGGAACATCATCGAATCATTACCATTTGATGGTGGCAAACCTCAGAATGTCACCTTCGAATGGTAAAACCACTGACATCAAAAGAAAAACATCGATGGCTAGCAGAAATCACCCATCGATCCATCCCTACCGCGCATACAGGGCCTGATTCAGCAGGGAACGCAGTTGCTAATACGCACGCAATCGGTCGATTGTTGCGTACTGTGCATGCATCTCAGTGCGCGTGTACGAATTAGCAATTGCGATCCAAACTGCGATTGCAGAGGCTACACAGACTCAGAGCACCGTGATTGGCAGGAAGCGATGGGCGTAATGTTCGCATGTTGAGACAAGGAAAACGTTCTGTATCGCTGCGATAGGTGGAGAAAACAGACGTTTTAATAAACAGACCCCACAGTCATATTGGGTGGGAGATTTATCAAAGCTTGGAGATGGCTGAAGTGAGTGGAGATAAAGTACCAACCAATCAGCTCCTTACTGTCATGGCTGTGTTTGAAAAATTATAGTTAGGAGTTGACTGGTTGGTACTTTATCTCCTAGCTTTGATACATCTCCCCTTAAATGCCTAAAACTGTTGAGAAATACAAAACAAATCTATGGGAGTGCTGTGAAATCGAGCGACCTTTAGTTGCGTCATCTAGAGATGACCCCTCTGATTCCCAACTAAGGATGGGGGTTGCTAGGAAACAGCGTTTAATACCAGCTTCCCACAGATCAGTCTAAAAATAATCGTAGCCGTTTTGTTCCATCTCTCAACAACAGATCGCAGGTGTCTTATCGATTCCCCACAGCTCGTACAGAAGCACTCTCAGGGCCCAGGAACTTGGAGATATTTCACTAAGTCCACTTAAGTAGCTAAAAGCCACTGGAAAGCAACGTTTATTCATTGCAGGGTTGGGAGCTGTTACACGCAGGAAGGATTCTGCCTCCGGAAAAGCGTTGGTCGCCAGGTGGGCCTGATTCAGATGTTGGTGAATCTGCGCAGGCACGTGATCCGTGCGTGTGCTCGCAGACTGTCAGTGATTGATGGTCTGCTGCCATTTGTGGGTGGGGAGGGGGCGACGATGGCCTCGGTTTCCTGAAACATACGTGTCGCCGCCGTTGCGGAGGAGGGAAGAGGCCAGGATCTCCGTCGACTGGTGGAGGTTTCCTGGCTTCTACCTCTCATCTGCGGCTACCGGTTGCGTGACCCCATGGGTCACCTTAGCCGGCCGATGTTATGCAGATTATCCGATGCTGCGTTGGACAACGCAGCTCGGATAAGTAATGCACAGGAGGCGTGATACGCCTGCTACATTACCATATCTGCACAGACGGAATAGCTAAGCTTCCTGCGTGCATACATCATATATCTATAGCCTGCGTGCATACATCATATATCTATAGCCTGCGTGTATACATCATATATCTATAGCCTGCGTGTATACATCATATATCTATAGCCTGTGTGCATACATCATATATCTATAGCCTGCGTGTATACATCATATATCTATAGCCTGTGTGCATACATCATATATCTATAGCCTGCGTGTATACATCATATATCTATAGCCTGCGTGCATACATCATATATCTATAGCCTGCGTGCATACATCATATATCTATAGCCTGCGATCCTAGCAGAATCAGGCCCAGTGAATGGGGAATACAGTTATAGTTTTCTGATAATAAATCAGCTGATTGTCAGTGTGTTCTATGTTATTGCTGCAGATCATGTTCCAGGCATCTGGGGTAATTCAGATTACTGTAACCCCCCACACTGAGTAATATATAGTCACTGTGTACTTTGAGTAGAATGTATTGATTGCTGCACATACACTTGAAAACAAAGTAGACGCTAAGATCTCATGACCAGGAGAGTATATACAGCTAATATCTCATGACCAGGAGAGTATATACAGCTGGTCGGATACAGGGAAAGCTGGAGCATGTCGCAGAGTAATCACACTGATCACCCAATCCCAGGGGAGGTAATTTCTGCAGCCATTGTCCTACACGCACCACCAAATGCTTTGGGTTTGCACTAGTGCATCATGATGGTTCAGCTAGCAAACGTCAGGGCATTATTCATGCAGTTCCATATACTGTACATATCTGTGCGTATATCTGTGTGTACGGATCTCAGCCAATTCTCCCTATGGGGCCCATTTATTAATGATCGCATTTGCAATGCGGCCTGGGCATGACATTACCACCCATGATCACATTGTAAGATCATACTTGCCGACAGCTCCCTCCTTCTGGGAGGGAGCTGAATGCCTTGAAATAGAGGGGGGCGGGGCCGGGCAATGCTTCCGTGTTAGGGGCGGGGCCGTACGATCGCTTCATTGTGGCCCCTCCCCCTCCTCACAATACCGAAAATAAAGGCATTGTGAAGCAGGGGGCGGAGCCACGATGACACGATTCAGTGCGAATCACGTCATCAGGCCCCCCGCTGCGGGGGTTTCTACTAGGTATTCGGGGGAGCAGGTGGCAGACGGGAGGCTTGCCTGCCTTTCCGGGGGGTCGGGAGCGGCACCTGATATTCGGGAGGCTCCCGACTAAATCAGGAGGGTAGGCAAGCCTGTGTAAGATACGATCATAGCGTCGGAATGTACCATCCAGCATATGCGGGGAAAGGGGCTCAGACAGGACAAATATATCAGCTGTTGTCAGAAATTCTCAGCCACCAGGAAAAGTCTCAGATGGCAAAACAAGAGGGCACAGGACAAATACGGTGCTTGGAAACTGAGGCTGCCCTTGGGGTAACGTGTGCCAGGCAGGGAGGATGCAGGTTGGGATTAGCCAGTGTGTAGAAGTATAGACGTGTTCATTGAACACCTGTACACTGATATCTTACCGGCACGGGAGAGAGCGCATCCTTCTCCTTCGAGACATCACATTTCTGGTAAACGCCACTGAAGTGTTTTATGCATCTGACAGTAAGATCTGGGGATTTATTATTATTTATATTCATTTATATGGCGCCACAAGCGTTCCGCAGCGCCTTACATAGTACATAAACAAATAAGTAACCAGTGACATACAGTACAATACAATGCAGGACACGGGCATGTATAATAAACATTGCTATATTAGAGACCTTTACACCCACATAAGCAGCCGAATGTTGGTTGTCCAAGTGGGGAGTAAGAGATACATTAAATTACAGTAGAGAGAAGCACAAGAGGATAGAGGGCTCTGCTCAAAAGAGCTTACATTATTTAAGGGAGGGGCAGACAAACAGGAGTGACACAGATGGTGTAGATGGGAGGAAGGAGTATGTAGCAGCAAGTTAGAATGATAGCTGGAAGGCTATGATGAAGTAGTGGGTCATAAGAGCCTGTTTGAAGGATTGTAGAGAGGTGGAGAGTCTGATGGGGAGAGGGAGAGAGTTCCAAAGGTGGGGAGCAGCGCGGGCAAAATCTTGGAGGTGGGAGTGGGAGGAAGTAATCAATTGGCATGAAAGGCGGCGTGTATTAAGTGAACGAAGAGGGTGGACAGAAGGGTGAAGGGAGATGAGGTCAGAGATGTATATGGGGAAGATTGGGTGAGGGCTTTGTAAGTGAGTGTGAGAACCTTGAATTGGGAAAGGGAAGGGGAGCCAGTGGAGGGACTGTAGGAGAGGGGAGGCAGATGTAGAGTGTTTGGAGAGGAAGATGAGCCGAGCAGCAGCATTGAGGACAGACTGGAGAGGAGAGAGATGGGAGTTGGGGAGGCCAGATAGGAGGAGGTTACAGTAGTCCAATCTGGAGATGACCAGTGAGTGTATGAGAGTTTTAGTAGCATCCTGGTTGAGAAAGGGTCTAATCTTGGAAATATTCTTGAGATGGAAACGACAGGACTGTGAAAGGTTCTGGATATGTGGTTTGTAGGAGAGGGATGAGTCCAGGATGACTCCAAGACAAGGCACTTTGGGACTAGATGAGATAGTTATTCCATCTATTGATATAAGTATATAAGATAAGATATAAGAATTAGTGGGACATGATGTTTATGTGGGAGGGGTGGGAAGACGATCAGCTCAGTCTTAGACATATTAAGTTGAAGAAATCGCTGGGACATCCAGGAAGAGATAGCAGAGAGACAGTTAGAGATACGAGTGAGGAGAGGGGAGGAGAGGTCAGGGGAGGAAAGGTAGATCTGAGTATCATCAGCATAGAGATGATAATGGAGGTCAAAAGAGCTGATGAGTTCACCTAGAGCAGACGTATAGAGAGAGAATAGGAGAGGTCCAAGAACAGAACCTTGGGGAACACCTACTGTAAGAGGCTGTGGGTGGGAAGAGGAGTTGAATGGATGAAGACAAGTTCTTAGAGGTATTATTATGCCTGATGTGACAATAGCTATTTCTGCACCTGCGGGCTAGGGGCACTTAGGGGTCTATTCATGTACAAGTGGTTCAGGTGTGAAATGTTTCTCTATATACAGCATCAGCTCGATGTGATATATAGATGTTTTATGTTGTAATTCATCCTTTCGAGCGAAGCGAAATGATAAAGGCATCTGGCGACAGTGGCGTAATTATGGTATTTGAAACCCAGGGCAAGATGAAAAATGGAGCCCCCCCCCCCCCTATGTGCGCACTCCGAAAAAGTTGGCATGGCCACATGCATCAATGGTCATGGCCAAGGAAAAATGGGGTCGTGTCAACATGACCCACCACCACTTCTCATCACTCTGGGAACATTCCTTTTCATTCCATATGCACCTTAATACCCCCAGTAGTAGAGCCCCTTATGCAATGTCCACTGTAGTAGAGCCCCTTATGCAATGTCCCCAGTAGCAGTGCCGCTTATGCAATGTCCCCTGTAGTAGTGCCCTTATGCAATGACCCCTGTTGTAGTGCACATTATGCAGTTCCCCCAGTAATGCCCCTTATTACCCCCAGTAGTAGTGCCCCTTATGCATTGCCCCCTATTGTAGTGCCCATTATGCAGTGCCCCCAGTAGTGTGCAATATATAGTGCCCCTTATGCAGTGCCCCAGTAGTGCGCAATATATAGTGCTCCAAATACTACCCCTTATGCAGTTCCCCAAGTAGTGCCCAATATATAGTGCCCCAAATACTGCCCCTTATGCAGTTCCCCAAGTAGTGCCCAATATATAGTGCCCCTTATGCAGTGCCCCCAGTAGTGCCCAATATATAGTGCTCTCAGTAGTGCCCCCTATGTAGTGCCCAATATACTGTGCCCCTAGTAGTGTCCCCTTATACAATGCCCCCTATGCAGTGCCCAATAAATAGTGCCCCCAGTAGTGCCTCTTATACAGTTCCCCTGTAGTGCCCCTTATGCAGAGCCCCCAGTAGTACCCAATTTATAGTGCCCCTTAAATAGTGCCCCTTATGCAGTGCCCCAGTAGTGCCCAATTTATAGTGCCCCCAGTAGTGCCCAATATAGTGCCCCCAGTAGTGCCCAATATATAGTGCCCCTTATGCAGTGCCCTAGTATTGCCCAATTTATAGTGCCCCCAGTAGTGCCCTTTAGGCAGTGCCCCCAGTAGTGCCCAATATATAGTGCCCCAGGCACTTAATTTTCCTCTATAGCTGCAGTTGTAGCTGTAAGCTGCATGGTCAGAAAGGACACCCTGGTAATGTAAGCACTGAGCACATGTATAGATGACACAGGATCGCTGACCTTGCTTTACTGACAAATGTTATAGAAATTTACTGACACATCAATGTGCTGGTTTCACAATCCTAAAATCAGCTGTCTCCGCGATCCTCTTAACTGCTACTTGGCAGTGCCAGTGTGCCTGCGTGAACTGGGCTTCACACAGGCGCACAAAGTCCTGGCATCCAGCAGAAGGGATCGCAGAGGGGTGGAGGGGTCCTATAGGGAAGGAGCAGGATGCTGAGGTAAACCGGGTGTTCCCGCAGTCAAGCTCTGAAAATATTGTATTTTCGTAGCTTGGTGAATTTAGGTTCCCATACTAGTGTATGCTGGCTGGAGGCCAGACCGGGGGCTGAAAGATAAGGACGAGATATCAGTGATACTAGTGTATGCTGGCTGCAGGACAGACCGGGGATGAAAGGTAAGGACGAGATATCAGTGATACTAGTGTATGCTGGCTGGAGGCCAGACCGGGGGCTGAAAGATAAGGACAAGATATCACTGATACTAGTGTATGCTGGCTGGAGGCCAGAACGGGGATGATAGGTAAGGACGAGATATCAGTGAAACTAGTGTATGCTGGCTGGAGGCCAGAACGGGGATGATAGGTAAGGACGAGATATCAGTGATACTAGTGTATGCTGGCTGGAGGCCAAACCGGGGATAAAAGGTAAGGATGAGATATCAGTGATACTAGTGTATGCTGGCTGGAGGCCAGACCGGGGGCTGAAAGATAAGGACGAGATATCAGTGATACTAGTGTATGCTGGCTGCAGGACAGAACAGGGGCTGAAAGGTAAGGATGAGATATGAGTGATACTAGTGTATGCTGGCTGCAGGACAGACCGGGGATGAAAGGTAAGGACGAGATATGAGTGATACTAGTGTATGCTGGCTGCAGGCCAGACCGGGGATGAAAGGTAAGGACGAGATATCAGTGATACTAGTGTATGCTGGCTGCAGGCCAGACCGGGGGATGAAAGATAAGGGAGAGATATCAGTGATACTAGTGTATGCTGGCTGGAGGCCAGACCGGGGATAAAAGGTAAGGATGAGATATCAGTGATACTGGTGTATGCTGGCTGGAGGCCAGACCGGGGGCTGAAAGATAAGGATGAGATATCAGTGATACTAGTGTATGCTGGCTGCAGGACAGACCGGGGGATGAAAGATAAGGGACAGATATCAGTGATACTAGTGTATGCTGGCTGGAGGCCAGAACGGGGGATGAAAGGTAAGGACGAGATATGAGTGATACTAGTGTATGCTGGCTGCAGGACAGACCGGGGATAAAATGTAAGGACGAGATATCAGTGATAGTAGTGTATGCTGGCTGCAGGCCAGACCGGGGATGAAAGGGAAGGACGAGATATCAGTGATACTGGTGTATGCTGGCTGGAGGCCAGACCGGGGGCTGAAAGATAAGGACAAGATATCAGTGATACTAGTGTATGCTGGCTGGAGGCCAGAACGGGGATGATAGGTAAGGTCGAGATATCAGGGATACTAGTGTATGCTGGCTGGAGGCCAGACCGGGGATAAAAGGTAAGGACGAGATATCAGTGATACTGGTGTATGCTGGCTGGAGGCCAGACCGGGGGCTGAAAGATAAGGATGAGATATCAGTGATACTGGTGTATGCTGGCTGCAGGACAGACCGGGGGATGAAAGATAAGGGACAGATATCAGTGATACTAGTGTATGCTGGCTGGAGGCCAGAACGGGGGATGAAAGGTAAGGACGAGATATCAGTGATACTAGTGTATGCTGGCTGGAGGCCAGACCGGGGGCTGAAAGATAAGGACAAGATATCAGTGATACTAGTGTATGCTGGCTGGAGGCCAGAACGGGGATGATAGGTAAGGACGAGATATCAGTGATACTAGTGTATGCTGGCTGGAGGCCAGACCGGGGATAAAAGGTAAGGATGAGATATCAGTGATAGTAGTGTATGCTGGCTGGAGGCCAGACCGGGGGCTGAAAGATAAGGAAGAGATATCAGTGATACTAGTGTATGCTGGCTGCAGGACAGACCGGGGATGAAAGGTAAGGACGAGATATCAGTGATAGTAGTGTATGCTGGCTGCAGGACAGACAGGGGATGAAAGGTAAGGACGAGATATCAGTGATACTAGTGTATGCTGGCTGGAGGCCAGACCGGGGGCTGAAAGATAAGGACAAGATATCAGTGATACTAGTGTATGCTGGCTGGAGGCCAGAACGGGGATGATAGGTAAGGACGAGATATCAGTGATACTGCTGTATGCTGGCTGGAGGCCAGACCGGGGGCTGAAAGATAAGGATGAGATATCAGTGATACTAGTGTATGCTGGCTGCAGGACAGACCGGGGATGAAAGGTAAGGACGAGATATCAGTGATAGTAGTGTATGCTGGCTGCAGGACAGACAGGGGATGAAAGGTAAGGACGAGATATCAGTGATACTAGTGTATGCTGGCTGCAGGCCAGACCGGGGGCTGAAAGATAAGGACGAGATATCAGTGATACTAGTGTATGCTGGCTGCAGGACAGAACAGGGGCTGAAAGGTAAGGATGAGATATGAGTGATACTAGTGTATGCTGGCTGCAGGCCAGACCGGGGATGAAAGGTAAGGACGAGATATGAGTGATACTAGTGTATGCTGGCTGCAGGCCAGACCGGGGATGAAAGGTAAGGACGAGATATCAGTGATACTAGTGTATGCTGGCTGGAGGCCAGAACGAGGGATGAAAGATAAGGACGAGATATCAGTGATACTAGTGTATGCTGGCTGCAGGCCAGACCGGGGATGAAAGGTAATGACATGATATCAGTGATACTAGTGTATGCTGGCTGGAGGCCAGAACGGGGGATGAAAGATAAGGACGAGATATCAGTGATACTAGTGTATGCTGGCTGCAGGCAAGAACGGGGGATGATAGGTAAGGACGAGATATCAGTGATACTAGTGTATGCTGGCTGGAGGCCAAACCGGGGATAAAAGGTAAGGATGAGATATCAGTGATACTAGTGTATGCTGGCTGCAGGACAGACCGGGGATAAAATGTAAGGACGAGATATCAGTGATAGTAGTGTATGCTGGCTGCAGGCCAGACCGGGGATGAAAGGTAAGGACGAGATATCAGTGATACTGGTGTATGCTGGCTGCAGGCCAGAATGGGGGATGAAAGGTAAGGAGAGATATCAGTGATACTAGTGTATGCTGGCTGGAGGCCAGACCGGGGGCTGAAAGATAAGGACAAGATATCAGTGATACTAGTGTATGCTGGCTGGAGGCCAGAACGGGGATGATAGGTAAGGTCGAGATATCAGGGATACTAGTGTATGCTGGCTGGAGGCCAGACCGGGGATAAAAGGTAAGGAAGAGATATCAGTGATACTAGTGTATGCTGGCTGCAGGACAGACCGGGGATGAAAGGTAAGGACGAGATATCAGTGATACTAGTGTATGCTGGCTGCAGGACAGACCGGGGATGAAAGGTAAGGACGAGATATCAGTGATAGTAGTGTATGCTGGCTGCAGGACAGACCAGGGATGAAAGGTAAGGACATGATATCAGTGATACTAGTGTATGCTGGCTGCAGGCCAGAACGGGGGATGATAGGTAAGGACGAGATATCAGTGATACTAGTGTATGCTGGCTGGAGGCCAGACCGGGGATAAAAGGTAAGGACGAGATATCAGTGATACTAGTGTATGCTGGCTGCAGGACAGACCGGGGGATGAAAGGTAAGAAGAACGAGATATGAGTGATACTAGTGTATGCTGGCTGCAGGACAGACCGGGGATAAAAGGTAAGGACGAGATATCAGTGATAGTAGTGTATGCTGGCTGCAGGCCAGACCGGGGATGAAAGGTAAGGACGAGATATCAGTGATGCTAGTGTATGGTGGCTGCAGGCCAGAACGGGGGATGATAGGTAAGGATGAGATATCAGTGATACTAGTGTATGCTGGCTGCAGGCCAGACCGGGGATAAAAGGTAAGGTTGAGATATCAGTGATACTAGTGTATGCTGGCTGTAGGCCAGAACGGGGGCTGAAAGGTAAGGACGAGATATCAGTGATACTAGTGTATGCTGGCTGCAGGACAGACCGGGGGCTGAAAGGTAAGGATGGGATATCAGTGATACTAGTGTATGCTGGCTGCAGGAGAGACCGGGGGATGAAAGGTAAGAACGAGATATGAGTGATACTAGTGTATGCTGGCTGCAGGACAGACCGGGGATGAAAGGTAAGGACGAGATATCAGTGATACTAGTGTATGCTGGCTGCAGGCCAGACCGGGGATGAAAGGTAAGGACGAGATATCAGTGATACTAGTGTATGCTGGCTGCAGGCCAGACCAGGGGCTGAAAGGTAAGGACGTGATATCAGTGATACTAGTGTATGCTGGCTGCAGGCCAGAACGGGGACTGAATGGAAAGGACGAGATATCAGTGATACTAGTGTATGCTGGCTGCAGGACAGACCGGGGATGAAAGGGAAGGACAAGATATCAGTGATACTAGTGTATGCTGGCTGCAGGCCAGACCGGGGATGAAAGGTAAGGACATGATATCAGTGATACTAGTGTATGCTGGCTGCAGGCCAGAACGGGGGATGATAGGTAAGGACATGATATCAGTGATACTAGTGTATGCTGGCTGCAGGCCAGACCAGGGGCTGAAAGGTAAGGACGTGATATCAGTGATACTAGTGTATGCTGGCTGGAGGCCAGAACGGGGACTGAATGGAAAGGACGAGATATCAGTGATACTAGTGTATGCTGGCTGCAGGCCAGACTGGGGATGAAAGGTAACGACGAGATATCAGTGATACTAGTGTATGCTGGCTGGTGGCCAGAACGGGGGCTGAAATGTAAGGACCAGATATCAGTGATACTAGTGTATGCTGGCTGCAGGCCAGACCGGGGATGAAAGGTAAGGACGAGATATCAGTGATACTAGTGTATGCTGGCTGGAGGCCAGAACGGGGGATGAAAGGTAAGGACGAGATATCAGTGATACTAGTGTATGCTGGCTGCAGGACAGAACGGGGGATGAAAGGTAAGGACGAGATATCAGTGATACTAGTGTATGCTGGCTGCAGGACAGACTGGGGATAAAAGGTAAGGACGAGATATCAGTGATACTAGTGTATGCTGGCTGCAGGACAGAACGGGGGATGAAAGGTAAGGACGAGATATCAGTGATACTAGTGTATGCTGGCTGCAGGCCAGACCGGGGGCTGAAAGGTAAGGACCAGATATCAGTGATACTAGTGTATGCTGGCTGCAGGACAGAACAGGGGATGAAAGGTAAGGATGAGATATCAGTAATACTAGTGTATGCTGGCTGCAGGACAAACCGGGGATGAAAGGTAAGGACAAGATATCAGTGATGCTAGTGTATGCTGGCTGCAGGACAGAACAGGGGCTGAAAGGTAAGGACGTGATATCAGTGATAGTAGTGTATGCTGGCTGCGGGACAGAACGGGGGATGAAAGGTAAGGACGAGATATCAGTGATACTAGTGTATGCTGGCTGCAGGACAGAACAGGGGCTGAAAGGTAAGGACGTGATATCAGTGATACTAGTGTATGCTGGCTGCAGGCCAGACCGGGGTCTGAAAGGTAAGGACATGATATCAGTGATACTAATGTATGCTGGCTGCATGCCAGACCGGGAGCTGAACGGTAAGGACGAGATATCAGTGATACTAGTGTATGCTGGCTGCAGGACAGAACAGGGGATGAAAGGTAAGGATGAGATATCAGTGATACTAGTGTATGCTGGCTGCAGGCAAGACCGGGGCTGAAAGGTAAGGACGTGATATCAGTGATACCAGTGTATGCTGGCTGCAGGCCAGACCGGGGATGAAAGGTAAGGACCAGATATCAGTGATACTAGTGTATGCTGGCTGCAGGACAGAACAGGGGATGAAAGGTAAGGACGAGATATCAGTAATACTAGTGTATGCTGGCTGCAGGACAAACCGGGGATGAAAGGTAAGGACAAGATATCAGTGATGCTAGTGTATGCTGGCTGCAGGACAGAACAGGGGCTGAAAGGTAAGGACGTGATATCAGTGATAGTAGTGTATGCTGGCTGCGGGACAGAACGGGGGATGAAAGGTAAGGACGAGATATCAGTGATACTAGTGTATGCTGGCTGCAGGCCAGACCGGGGGCTGAAAGGTAAGGACGTGATATCAGTGATACTAGTGTATGCTGGCTGCGGGACAGAACAGGGGATGAAAGGTAAGGATGAGATATCAGTGATACTAGTGTATGCTGGCTGCAGGACAGACCGGGAGCTGAAAGGTAAGGATGTGATATCAGTGATACCAGTGTATGCTGGCTGTGGGACAGAACGGTGGATGAAAAGTAAGGACGAGATATCAGTGATACTAGTGTATGCTGGCTGCAGGACAGAATGGGGGATGAAAAGTAAGGACGCGATATCAGTGATACTAGTGTATGCTGGCTGCAGGACAGAATGGGGGCTGAAAGGTAAGGACCAGATATCAGTGATACTAGTGTATGCTGGCTGGAGGCCAGACCGGGGATGAAAGGTAAGGACATGATATCAGTGATAGTAGTGTATGATGGCTGCAGGACAGACCGGGGGATGAAAGGTAAGGACGAGATATCAGTGATAGTAGTGTATGCTGGCTGCAGGCCAGACCGGGGGATGAAACGTAAGGACTTGATATCAGTGATACTAGTGTATGCTGGCTGCAGGACAGACCGGGGATAAAAAGTAAGGACGAGATATCAGTGATACTAGTGTATGCTGGCTGCAGGCCAGACCGGGGATAAAAAGTAAGGACGAGATATCAGTGATACTAGTATATGCTGGCTGCAGGCCAGACCGGGGGATGAAAGGTAAGGACTAGATATCAGTGATACTAGTGTATGCTGGCTGCAGGACAGAACGGGGGATGAAAGGTAAGGACAAGATATCAGTGATACTAGTGTATGCTGGCTGGAGGACAGACCGGGGGATGAAAGGTAAGGATGAGATATCAGTGATACTAGTGTATGCTGGCTGGAGGACAGACCGGGGGATGAAAGGTAAGGACAAGATATCAGTGATACTAGTGTATGCTGGCTGCAGGCCAGACCGGGGATGAAAGGTAAGGACGAGATATCAGTGATAGTAGTGTATGCTGGCTGCAGGACAGACCGGGGGATGAAAGGTAAGGATGAGATATCAGTGATACTAGTGTATGCTGGCTGCAGGACAGACCGGGGGATGAAAGGTAAGGACGAGATATCAGTGATACTAGTGTATGCTGGCTGCAGGACAGAATGGGGGATGAAAAGTAAGGACGCGATATCAGTGATACTAGTGTATGCTGGCTGCAGGACAGAATGGGGGCTGAAAGGTAAGGACCAGATATCAGTGATACTAGTGTATGCTGGCTGGAGGCCAGACCGGGGATGAAAGGTAAGGACATGATATCAGTGATAGTAGTGTATGATGGCTGCAGGACAGACCGGGGGATGAAAGGTAAGGACGAGATATCAGTGATAGTAGTGTATGCTGGCTGCAGGCCAGACCGGGGGATGAAACGTAAGGACTTGATATCAGTGATACTAGTGTATGCTGGCTGCAGGACAGACCGGGGATAAAAAGTAAGGACGAGATATCAGTGATACTAGTGTATGCTGGCTGCAGGCCAGACCGGGGATAAAAAGTAAGGACGAGATATCAGTGATACTAGTATATGCTGGCTGCAGGCCAGACCGGGGGATGAAAGGTAAGGACTAGATATCAGTGATACTAGTGTATGCTGGCTGCAGGACAGAACGGGGGATGAAAGGTAAGGACAAGATATCAGTGATACTAGTGTATGCTGGCTGGAGGACAGACCGGGGGATGAAAGGTAAGGATGAGATATCAGTGATACTAGTGTATGCTGGCTGGAGGACAGACCGGGGGATGAAAGGTAAGGACAAGATATCAGTGATACTAGTGTATGCTGGCTGCAGGCCAGACCGGGGATGAAAGGTAAGGACGAGATATCAGTGATAGTAGTGTATGCTGGCTGCAGGACAGACCGGGGGATGAAAGGTAAGGATGAGATATCAGTGATACTAGTGTATGCTGGCTGCAGGACAGACCGGGGGATGAAAGGTAAGGACGAGATATCAGTGATACTAGTGTATGCTGGCTGAAGGCCAGACCGGGGGCTGAAAGGTAAGGACCAGATATCAGTGATACTAGTGTATGCTGGCTGCAGGACAGAACAGGGGATGAAAGGTAAGGATGAGATATCAGTAATACTAGTGTATGCTGGCTGCAGGACAAACCGGGGATGAAAGGTAAGGACAAGATATCAGTGATGCTAGTGTATGCTGGCTGCAGGACAGAACAGGGGCTGAAAGGTAAGGACGTGATATCAGTGATAGTAGTGTATGCTGGCTGCGGGACAGAACGGGGGATGAAAGGTAAGGACGAGATATCAGTGATACTAGTGTATGCTGGCTGCAGGACAGAACAGGGGCTGAAAGGTAAGGACGTGATATCAGTGATACTAGTGTATGCTGGCTGCAGGCCAGACCGGGGTCTGAAAGGTAAGGACATGATATCAGTGATACTAATGTATGCTGGCTGCATGCCAGACCGGGAGCTGAACGGTAAGGACGAGATATCAGTGATACTAGTGTATGCTGGCTGCAGGACAGAACAGGGGATGAAAGGTAAGGATGAGATATCAGTGATACTAGTGTATGCTGGCTGCAGGCAAGACCGGGGCTGAAAGGTAAGGACGTGATATCAGTGATACCAGTGTATGCTGGCTGCAGGCCAGACCGGGGATGAAAGGTAAGGACCAGATATCAGTGATACTAGTGTATGCTGGCTGCAGGACAGAACAGGGGATGAAAGGTAAGGACGAGATATCAGTAATACTAGTGTATGCTGGCTGCAGGACAAACCGGGGATGAAAGGTAAGGACAAGATATCAGTGATGCTAGTGTATGCTGGCTGCAGGACAGAACAGGGGCTGAAAGGTAAGGACGTGATATCAGTGATAGTAGTGTATGCTGGCTGCGGGACAGAACGGGGGATGAAAGGTAAGGACGAGATATCAGTGATACTAGTGTATGCTGGCTGCAGGCCAGACCGGGGGCTGAAAGGTAAGGACGTGATATCAGTGATACTAGTGTATGCTGGCTGCGGGACAGAACAGGGGATGAAAGGTAAGGATGAGATATCAGTGATACTAGTGTATGCTGGCTGCAGGACAGACCGGGAGCTGAAAGGTAAGGATGTGATATCAGTGATACCAGTGTATGCTGGCTGTGGGACAGAACGGTGGATGAAAAGTAAGGACGAGATATCAGTGATACTAGTGTATGCTGGCTGCAGGACAGAATGGGGGATGAAAAGTAAGGACGCGATATCAGTGATACTAGTGTATGCTGGCTGCAGGACAGAATGGGGGCTGAAAGGTAAGGACCAGATATCAGTGATACTAGTGTATGCTGGCTGGAGGCCAGACCGGGGATGAAAGGTAAGGACATGATATCAGTGATAGTAGTGTATGATGGCTGCAGGACAGACCGGGGGATGAAAGGTAAGGACGAGATATCAGTGATAGTAGTGTATGCTGGCTGCAGGCCAGACCGGGGGATGAAACGTAAGGACTTGATATCAGTGATACTAGTGTATGCTGGCTGCAGGACAGACCGGGGATAAAAAGTAAGGACGAGATATCAGTGATACTAGTGTATGCTGGCTGCAGGCCAGACCGGGGATAAAAAGTAAGGACGAGATATCAGTGATACTAGTATATGCTGGCTGCAGGCCAGACCGGGGGATGAAAGGTAAGGACTAGATATCAGTGATACTAGTGTATGCTGGCTGCAGGACAGAACGGGGGATGAAAGGTAAGGACAAGATATCAGTGATACTAGTGTATGCTGGCTGGAGGACAGACCGGGGGATGAAAGGTAAGGATGAGATATCAGTGATACTAGTGTATGCTGGCTGGAGGACAGACCGGGGGATGAAAGGTAAGGACAAGATATCAGTGATACTAGTGTATGCTGGCTGCAGGCCAGACCGGGGATGAAAGGTAAGGACGAGATATCAGTGATAGTAGTGTATGCTGGCTGCAGGACAGACCGGGGGATGAAAGGTAAGGATGAGATATCAGTGATACTAGTGTATGCTGGCTGCAGGACAGACCGGGGGATGAAAGGTAAGGACGAGATATCAGTGATACTAGTGTATGCTGGCTGAAGGCCAGACCGGGGGATGAAAGGTAAGGATGAGATATCAGTGATACTAGTGTATGCTGGCTGCAGGACAGACCGGGGATAAAAAGTAAGGACGAGATATCAGTGATACTAGTGTATGCTGGCTGCAGGACAGACCGGGGATGAAAGGTAAGGACGAGATATCAGTGATATCCTTCTGCATTACCTGATAATTAATGGCCCTGACACTTAATTTCTACAAAAGTAGGTTAGAATGTAAATTTCCACCTGCTTTTGTAGAAATGAAGTGATGATTAATCTATGGGAGAAAATTTAGAGCGTAACATGGCAGGGACTGGTGCGAATGATTAAATATTACCTGTCCAGCGCTTCGTATAATACTGTGGATGCTATATAAATAATCTTTGGTAATAATAACTGCGCAGGAAGCATTGAGCAATGGCCCTTATATCGTTTTGCAGCTGAGGCTGCTATAAGTTCACTATGTAACACAGACACAGTGAGCTGGAACACAAGTGCCTGAGACAATACATTACACTATAAATAAGCCATGTGGCCTCTTCTGCTGACACAGATATATCCCTGTTATGCTTAGATCTGTAATAACCTGCTTTCTTTCATTGATTATACTCCACCGTCTCCACATCAAAGTGTCTTTAGACGGGATTTCCTGCCACTACAAGCCATGCAGTGCCACACTATAACCGGGGGATTGCTGTGCGCTCAGCTGGTAATAGGCCCCTGATCTTACTCTGGAGACACTTGGATAAAATATTGTAAGACGTTACCCTCTTCCTACAGAGATAGCGATCTTATAGCGGGACGATGTAAGCTGCAGCTGTCTATTACATGTTTTGGTTAATATGACTGTCACTTAGGGGTCTATTCATTATGTTAATTATCGGGGTCCGTTCAGACCCTATTAATTAACATGCTAACTCTCCGTGAGCACCAGAGCAATTCATCGTTGTTCTAGCGTGGAGACAGCTGATCTGAAAATCACAATGGCCCGATAACTTAATTTCTACAATTGCAGGTGAAAAAATTTTAATTTTCACCTGCTTTTGTAGAAATGAAGTGATGATGAATAGACCCCTAAGTGTCCAGATGTAGCTGAGAGTGATATGATCCCACCGACAGCTGCCAGGGGTCTCATTTCATACAACCGCCATTCCAGATATTAAAGCGGATCATCACCCTATACACACTGGAGGCAGGCAATATGTACGTGGAGTGACCTGATGCTTCTGTCCCTGCCCACGGTTTGGACATTCTTCTCCTGGGCACGGAGATGGGTCCTCTGCTTCTGGTGGTTATCTGCCAAGGGCCTATTGCCCTCATTCAGAGACGATCGCTAGATACAAGCGGTCGCTCTGAATGAGGGCAGCCGCTTGTGGTGTGAAGTGCGGCCTCCTGGTCACTAGCTAAGCTGTGGGTTACCACCCACAGCTCTGGTGAGCCACCAGGTTGATGGTCGCGATGGTCAGGACCATCGCGACCATCGGGGCTTGCAACGAGACCCTAAGGTTGGGTCTCGGCAAGCGCAAGCCCCAGGGAGCTTCCTGCTCTGATCGAGCAGGAAGCTCCCCACTGACATCACTGCTGATGTCTCCGCCTCCGTTTGGCCGGCCACCCCCCCTGCCTTCCTCCCAAACGGGGCGAGCTATCAATCACCATCGACAGCTTGCCCCCTTTGGTGCTAGACCCGAAGTGACGGAGTGCCCGTCGCTAGCCAGGTCTCACGCATGCTCCGACGTGCGCATGCCCAGTGTGCAAACATCGACCCGGTTGCGAGCGCTCAGCGCTTGCGACCGGGTCTGAATAAGGCCGTATCTCTCCAGCACACCAGGATGAGAAGTTCAGGTATGATATAGGGCCTCTGGGCCTGATTCAGAGCCGCTCGTAAGCGGCCGCTCGTTCGCTCCGAGCGATGTTCGCACAACTGCGCATGCGTATGGGTTGTAATACACATGCGCGAACCAGTCATTGAGGTCGGAAATTTTGTGCTCGCAAAATAGCGAATGCCTGCTAATTTGTGGGTGGTAACAGGGGAAGGTGCTTGAAAACGGGGAGTGGAGATCAGAACGCAGGCGTGCCAAACGGTCAAAACGGGCGTTTTAAGGGTGTGCATAATTAACAAAGCAGCGTCATCGACCACGTCACTTGGTTGTCTTTTAGCCTGAACTGCTCGCATGATTGCGGTAGGAAAATGCTACCACAAGCACTGCGAGCAGTTCAGATGCCTTTCGATGTACTCGATTAATCTAATAAATAGCGGCGATGACGTAGGATGCGAGCGACCAGGGGCGTTTTTTAAAAAATAGCGAGCGCATGTTTCGTTCACTCGTTCAGACATAGAGGCGTCAACAGACCGCAAAGAGCGAGCGCTCTATTAAAATATCCGGACCCTTTTTCTGAACGAGCGAGCGCAAATAGCGTCCGGCTCTGAATCAGGCCCCCTGTCTCTCCACCATATTAATTTCAGAAAAATGGCGTTTTACAAACGCAATCAATGCCACCAGGGAACGGGCGCATGCCCAAATTTGTGTTTTGGATGCGAGGAACCGCTCTGCCGGGCCCACGGCTTAGAGAGAAATGTTGCATATAATTACGAAAATTGTTGCATATGCAGGACATTTCTATAGCCCCTGTACATTGCATATAAGAAAATCAATACGTACTAATAATTATATATATATATATATATATATATATATATATATATATAAAAAAAAAAAGAGTATGATCCGCCCTTTAAACTTAATCAGCCTGTCATGTCTGAGGGTTGGGGTTGGCTGGAGCAGGCGTGGGAGGCTGAAGTGGAGACTGAAGAGGCATGTATGAAACTGGGTGGTTTGAGCCAGCTCTTCCTCATGTATTGAGGAGAGAGTGAAGGCACAGGAACTGCTGGAGATGGATAGCCCAAAGGCAAGAACAGAAATGGAACAGTGGGCCTGATTCAGAGCCGGACGCTATTTGCGCTCGCTTGTTCAGAAAAAGGGGCTGGCTATTTAAATTGAGCGCTCGCTCTTTGCGGTCTGTTGACGCCTCTATGTCTGAGCGAGCAAACGAAACATGCGCTCGCTATTTTGTAAAGATGCCCCATGGCCGCTCGCATTTTACGTCATCTCCGCTATTTATTAGATTAATCGAGTACATCGAAAGGCGTCTGAACTGCTCACAGTGCTTGTGGTAGGATTTTCCTACCGCAATCATGCGAACAGTTCAGGCTAAGAGACAACCGAGTGACGTGGTCGATGATGCTGCTTTGTTAATTATGCACACCCTTAAAACGCCCGTTTTGACCGTTTGGCACGCCTGCGTTCGGATCTCCACTCCCCGTTTTCAAGCACCTTCCCCTGTTACCACCCACAAACGCCTCATCCTGTCACTCAAATTAGCAGGCACTCGCTATTTTGCAAGCGCTCGATTTCCGACCGCACTGACTGGTTGGCGCATGCGCATTACGACCCATATGCATGCGCAGTTGTGCAAACATCGCTCGGAGCGAACGAGCGGCCGCTTACGAGCGGCTCTGAATCAGGCCCAGTGTTATTATAATGGAAGATGAATTGGAACTGTAGTTGATGATATCGGAATGGAACCGTTGTTGAAGATAATAGACTGGGACCGATGATGTAGAGCTCATGATGTGGAACTGGATTAGAGCTGATGATGTTAAATTGGATACTGATGATGCAGAGCTGATGATGTGGAATTGGATTAGAACCGATGATGCAGAACTGATGAGGTAGAATTGGATAAGAGCCGAAGTTTGTAGATTTGGATTGGAACTGATGTTTGGAGATATTGAATTAGGACCGATGTTTGGAGATATCGAGTTGGGACTGATGTTTGGAGATATTGAATTAGGACCGATGTTTGGAGATATCGGGTTGGGACCGAAGTTTGGAGATATCTGATAGGAACCGATGGTTGGAGTTAAGGAACGAGGGGGTCATTCAGAGTCGGTTGCAAGAGCTGAGCGCTCACAATCGACTCGACGTTACCCAACTGGGCATGCGCACGATGGAGCCGGCTCCGTCGTGCGCATGTGCGAAACCCGGCTAGTGACGGATGCTCCGTCGCTAGGGATCTCACAGCAGACGGGGCGAGCTGTCGATGGTGAGTGACAGCTCGCCCCGTTTTGGAGGTGGGCCGGGGGCGTGCCTGCCCAAACAGAGGCGTTCCCGCGGGAACCCTTGCCGTTTGGGGGCGCCCCCACTGACATCATTGCTGAAGTCAGTGGGGAGCTTCCCGGTCGATCAGAGCAGGAAGCTCCCTGGGGCTTACGAGTGCTCAGACCCAAACTTAGGGTCTGGTCGTAAGCCCCGGGTGTTAACCCACAGCTTAGCGATCGACAAGGAGGCAAGAGGCTGCCCTGATTCAGTGCGACCGCTTGCAACTAACGACCACCTCTGAATGAGGTCCCAAGTCTCTATGAAAATCCAGCCTGGAGCACAGATGGAATGGAGACTTGCAACCAGACTTGAACTGGAATCACACGGACTGGGACCGTTCAGATACAGAGTACCTGGGAGCTCAGCACAGAGCTGTAATTTTAGCAGAAGCGACGTTGTACTGGCAATGTGAGCTAGTCAGGAAATTGAATTTATAGGGGTGAATCCCCAGGGATTGGATGCTGTGATCAGCTGGTCTGGGAGCAGCGCTCTGACTTGTGGAGGAGAGTCAGATGACTGAATTCAACATGGCTGCGCCCATACTGCTGTTTGGAGGGAACTCTGGCGTGCAGCCTGTGTACCATCATGCTGATGAGACACGCTGTGAGCAAGGGGCTGCAGGGAGCCATCTCCACACTCAGAGACAGGACACTGGGCCTGATTCAGCGAGGATCGCTATTCTGCTAGAACGCACGCACCGCAGTTGCTATTATCAGCGTTGAAATGCAAATGTTTGCAATCGCATTGCGATCACAGCTTACCATAAGGACGCTCACTTCCCCTTACACACATCCGTATACTTGGGCAACATAGCAAAATAATCGGTAACATCGGGCCCATGCGCCCAGTTAAGGCAGGTCAGTCCTCACTCGGGAATTGCTAACTTTAGCGCACGCTATGAGGCTGCGTATGGTATTGCAGTGGATAATTTATGCACTCCCCTTGAACGCCATCCCAACGCACTGGCACGCCTGCGTTCGCCTGACCACCACCCCTGTCACCACCCACAAACGGCACTTCCTGTCAATCCCTGTGCTCGGGGTCTGCGTAGCCTCTGCAAACGCGTTTCCCAGCGCAACTGCCAGCACGCACACTGCCATGCATACGCCTGCACAATGTGAATTCATCTACCGATTGCGTGCATCTTTGCTGAATCAGGCCCACTGAGCGGACTGGGCAGGAGCAGCACAGACAGACCTCAGCACCAGCCGGGAGCCGTGTGCAGTGTGAGCAGACCTCTGTGCTATCCGGGAGTGATCCTATTGGATACCGCTCAGGAATTTATGCGGAAAGAAGCCCATAGGCTTCTACAGGTAACAATTTCCGGAGCTTGGTATATATGAAGATTACAGTCAAACCTCTGTCAGTTTTCTGTGGTTTTATCACATATCAGTGTTAGTACATCTCGTCCTAAAGCTGAAATCGCACATAGGGGGTCATTCAGACCCACTCGCGAGCGGCAGTACGCTCGCAAGTGGGTCGATGTTCCCCACTGCGCATGCGCACGACGGAGGGAGCTCCGTCGTGTGCATGCGCGAGACCCGGCGAGCGAAGGACTTTCCATTGCTCCGGGTCTCGCACCAAAGGGGGCGTGCTGTCGATGTTGATTGACAGCACGCCCCCTTTGGTGGGCGTGCCGGGGGCGTGGCGGCCAGACGGAGGCGTTCCTATGGGAACGCCTACCGTCTGAAGCCGGCCCCACTGACATCACTAGTGATGTCAGTGGGGGTGATTTTGGCTCTGATAGAGCCGAAAGCACTCCTGGCCTTGCGGTTGTGAAACCCAACCACAGGGTTTCACTCGCAAGTCAGATGGTCGCGATGGTCAAGACCATCGCAACCATCTTGTTGGAGGCTCGTATATGCTGTGGGTGGTGACCCACAGCTATACGAGCGTCCAGGAGGACGCTCCATTTTAATGGAGGTTGGCCGTGATTCAGAGCGAGCGCTCTGGTCAGAGCGTCCGGCTCTGAATCAGGGCCATAGACATTTGTTTTCTGTAATAGCATGTTTCGTACCTGTGTAACGTAAATCTGATAAAGTCATTATTTTAGGAAATCCTCCTATTCTTTAATTTGCAAAACTGGTGTAGGAGAGCTATTTGGTGCAGATTCTCTCGGCAATAAAACGTAAGGGATCAGCACAATGCCGGCAACTCTCAATTGGTAGCAGAACAACTCTGTAAGCAATCTGCGCCATACCAGCGTTCCTTTATAAGCGCCAGCACTGCACACACCAGAAACAGCAACTGGGGCTTAGAGAAGAAACATCCAGGACACTGCATCAACTGCTGGGTCCAGAGGCGTCTTAGTGCCTGTGGGGCTTCACCCACCTCCTTACAGCAAACACCACTACTACCTTCTGTTTACCAAAGTGGCTGACTCCATAGCTGCATTATCTAACAGGGGTCCCTTAAATCTGGATGGGAAGTTCTATATACTTAGAATACTCTGCGTGTGAATAGCTTGTTTTTGGCTTGTAAGCGCTGTCTTTGGTAAAATTATTACCGTGACATGTATTAAAGGTTCATGTGTTAATGAGCCACCTACGGACTGTTGTCTGATCAGAACAATTGCGATTTAACCAATAAATCCACAGAGCGCGTTTCATCCTGACTTAATATCTATTTCCAAACAAAACCGTACAGTAGGCTCAGTTTTTTTTTATTTCACTTTATGAGACCGTTCTCATTTCCTTCGCCAAAGGTGGCAGCGATAACTCCTGTATGTACCAGGGATGTGCAGTCAGGGGAGCCTCCTCTGTCATACTCCTGAGATTTAAATATAAAAAATATTAGAATAATACAAAGATATTTATAACTTATAAACATCTTCTTTATTTATTGTAATCATTTTTATAGTTAACACTCACCAGCTTTGTGGAGCTCCCAGGGACTGCAGGGAGATGAGAGATGAGGAAGCAACAGCTCAGCCTCGCTGCTATATAGTCAGCTACTGCTTGCAGAGCTGGGGGCGGGGCCACCCCATGGGCAGAAAGCTGCACAGAAAGAGAGCTATTAGAGGCATGCCTCTGAGAATGGGGGGCGTGCCTTGAGCACTGATGGACACCTTGGATGTGTCATGTGACCAGGAGCATTAAGAGCTGTGACAGACCCGTGGGAAAAGGGACGTAGCCTAATCGCGAGAGGCATGGCGTCGCCCTCTTAAGATAAAAAAAATTAAATGGCACTGCGCGCTGGGGAGGGGGCGCTTTAAGCCTCTCAGCCCGGCACAAAGCCAGAGGGGGGCACAATCAGTGTGATCGCTTTCCCCCACAGGCATAGGAGGCTGCTGTGAGATAAGATGGACGGGGGAGTGTCACCGAGCCTGGGCCCCTATAGCAAGCCCGCTCCCCTCCCTCTTGGTGCCCAGGAAGTGCCCTGCAGTGCTTTGAGATCGAAGCTGTCAGCAGCAGGAAGAAAAGACACAGTTGACACTCTTGAGGTGCCTACTCCAATCACCCAGTGCAGTGCAAAACTGTGCTGGGAGCAAAAGAAGTAGTGCCCCATTTCTCCCCATCCCCTCGGAGCCAGAAGGCCCCATTTAGGGGAAAAAGTAATCTTCTAATCCCCCTTCACCAAAGCTGGTGGGACCCCTTGAAATTCCTGACCCCAGAGCCAAAAGGCCCCTTAGGTGGCAAGGGTCTACAGGCTTCCCTCAGCTACTAGGCTTTGGGTCACCCCTTCCTCCCCAGGGTTGGCTGAAGCTTCCCCCTGGGGAACAGACACTTCAACTCTCCCCAAAAGGAGAGAGCCTCAGGCAACTTGGGGAGAGAGCTGCCCATAAGGGTCTCGCCCAAACCCCCACAAATATGAATTTAAAATGATAAAAAAATTATCCTTGCCCCGGCTAGAAGGTGCTCAGTGCAAAGTGCCATACAGTACTAGTGCAAAGTGCCATACAGTACTAGTGCAAAGTGCCATACTAGTGCAATGTGCCATACAGTACTAGTGCAAAGTGCCATACTAGTGCAACGTGCCATACAGTACTAGTGCAAAGTGCCATACTAGTGCAAAGTGCCATACATTACTAATGCAAAGTGGCATACAGAACTAGTGCAAAGTGCCATACAGTACTAGGGCAAAGTGCCATACAGTACTAGGGCAAACTGCCATACAGTACTAGGGCAAAGTGCCATACAGTACTAGTGCAAAGTGCCAGACTAGTGCAAAGTGCCATACATTACTAATGCAAAGTGCCATACAGTACTAGTGCAAAGTGCCATACATTACTAATGCAAAGTGGCATACAGTACTAGTGCAAAGTGCCATACAGTACTAGGGCAAAGTGCCATACAGTACTAGGGCAAAGTGCCATACAGTACTAGTGCAAAGTGCCAGACTAGTGCAAAGTGCCATACATTACTAATGCAAAGTGCCATACAGTACTAGTGCAAAGTGCCATACAGTACTAGGGCAAAGTGCCATACAGTACTAGGGCAAAGTGCCATACAGTACTAGTGCAAAGTGCCATACAGTACTAGTGCAAAGTGCCATACAGTACTAGGGCAAAGTGCCATACAGTACTAGTGCAAAGTGCCATACAGTACTAGTGCAGAGTGCCATACTAGTGCAAAGTGCCATACAGTACTAGTGCAAAGTGCCATACAGTACTAGTGCAAAGCGCCATACTAGTGCAAAGTGCCATACAGTACTAGTGCAAAGTGCCATACTAGTGCAAAGGTGCCCAGACTTTCACCAGTGCATTTCCAGGAACCCCTAGCTCAGATAGTACTAGGGGCTCGTAGCACCTCAGGCTTCAAGCAGCAGGCCTCTTGGCCAGAGGATCAAGTGACGGCCCATCGCCTGATGGGGGCGCCTCTAAGCCCCACAGTGTACATAGGCATCTACACCTGATCTTAGCCAAAAGGCTGAGAAGCTATTTTGTCGCAGCAATCGCACAGGAGCAACCGCCAATAGATGCTGCTGTGCGCACTTCTGCGTGGGACTCAGAATCAGGGACCTATATATTCATAAAGAGAAAGAACTTAGAAAGTCAAATACGAGATCGGATTGTTCCACTAGTATAAAAAGCCATAATAGCACACATATAGCACATTGTTCATGCACTGATCAGTGTGTAACTAACGTACGGTATGTGAGGGAATAATACATGTATGTGAGGGAATAATACATGTATGTGAGGAAATAATATATGTATGTGAGGAAATAATATATGTATGTGAGGAAATAATACATGTATGTGAGGAAATAATACATGTATGTGAGGAAATAATACATGTATGTGAGGAAATAATATATGTATGTGAGGAAATAGTACATGTATGTGAGGGAATAATACATGTATGTGAGGAAATAATATATGTATGTGAGGAAATAATACATGTATGTGAGGGAATAATACATGTATGTGAGGAAATAATACATGTATGTGAGGGAATAATACATGTATGTGAGGAAATAATACATGTATGTGAGGAAATAATACATGTATGTGAGGGAATAATACATGTATGTGAGGAAATAATACATGTATGTGAGGAAATAATACATGTATGTGAGGAAATAATATATGTATGTGAGGAAATAATACATGTATGTGGGGAAATAATATATGTATGTGAGGAAATAATATATGTACGTGAGGGAATAATACATGTACGTGAGGAAATAATATATGTACGTGAGGAAATAATATATGTACGTGAGGGAATAATACATGTACGTGAGGAAATAATATATGTATGTGAGGAAATAATATATATATGTGAGGGAATAATACATGTATGTGAGGAAATAATACATGTATGTGAGGAAATAATATATGTATGTGAGGAAATAATACATGTATGTGGGGAAATAATATATGTATGTGAGGAAATAATATATGTATGTGAGGGAATAATACATGTATGTGAGGGAACAATACATGTATGTGAGGGAATAATACATGTATGTGAGGAAATAATATATGTATGTGAGGAAATAATATATGTATGTGAGGGAATAATATATGTATGTGAGGGAATAATACATGTATGTGAGGAAATAATATATGTATGTAAATATATGCAAATGCCTCTATGGCTACAATTACATTTCCCCACCAGCTTCATTTCAGTAATCAAACCCATAATACAGGTTTTTTTTCCTTGGTGTAATTCTCTCTCCCACACAACACTTCTCCTTTAGTTTGTTTTTTATGTATCAACAATATGACATCTAAACAGATAAATCAATCTGCCATGAGCGGGGAGAGGGTCTGCCAGGTACAGTACAGAGAGGGAGGGGGTCTGTAGGTACAGTACAGAGAGGGAGGGGGGCTGACAAACTCATCCATGTTATTGTACTAAGCATTCCAAAGGCTGCAAATTATCTGCTGGCTGAATACTCTCCTGTGCTATAATAGTGTTATTAGCTGCCGCTGTAGTGTATATTGTACAGAGCACCCAGTACAGTAATAAATAATAGTAACGGACAGAATGACGGTAATTTCCCTATAAGGGGCCTAGGACTAGGGATGGCTTCTGACAAGTTAATCATCAGTGATTGACGGTTTTTAACCATTGGGATGAGACCATCAATGGTTCCAGACCAGCGGCTGAGCGTGCACAATGCTTACAAGTTACAAGCCAGGTCATTTTGCCATTTTAACTCCACCATCTATGGTAAATCTATTGACCATCTGGGGGCAAACATCGATGGTTACAAATCATTGATGATCGATTGCCATGCCTGTCTAGGAGGTGTTTCAGCATAGGCTGTATCTGAGCAGTGATACAGTCCAGGGGCTGCAATTTCAACAAGGCCTAAGGAGAACAGTGGGTCTAGGTTGCAATCCCATCTCCATTATATGATAGTGGAGGTGCTGCCACACTTTCCAGCATCTGTGCAGTCACAAGTCGCACCAGGCGTTCTCCTCCCTCACTGTGGTGCTGTCACACTTTCCATCATCTGTGCAGTCACACGTCGCACCAGGCGTTCTCCTCCCCACTGTGGTGCTGTCACACTTTCCAGCATCTGTGCAGTCACACGTCGCACCAGGCATTCTCCTCCCCCACTGTGTTGCTGCCACACTTTCCATCATCTGTGCAGTCACACGTCGCACCAGGCATTCTCCTCCCCCACTGTGGTGCTGTCACACTTTCCAGCATCTGTGCAGTCACACGTTGCACCAGGCGCTCTCCTCCCCCACTGTGGTGCTGCCACACTTTCCATCATCTGTGCAGTCACACGTCGCACCAGGCATTCTCCTCCCCCACTGTGGTGCTGTCACACTTTCCAGCATCTGTGCAGTCACACGTTGCACCAGGCGTTCTCCTCCCCCACTGTGTTGCTGCCACACTTTCCATCATCTGTGCAGTCACACGTCGCACCAGGCGTTCTCCTCCCCCACTGTGGTGCTGCCACACTTTCCAGCATCTGTGCAGTCACACGTCGCACCAGGCGTTCTCCTCCCCCACTGTGTTGCTGCCACACTTTCCATCATCTGTGCAGTCACAGATCGCACCAGGCGTTCTCCTCCCCCACTGTGGTGCTGCCACACTTTCCAGCATCTGTGCAGTCACACGTCGCACCAGGCGTTCTCCTCCCCCACTGTGGTGCTGTCACATTTTCCATCATCTGTGCAGTCACACATCGCACCAGGCGTTCTCCTCCCTCACTGTGGTGCTGCCACACTTTCCAGCATCTGTGCAGTCACACGTCGCACCAGGCGTTCTCCTCCCCTACTGTGGTGCTGCCACACTTTCCAGCATCTGTGCAGTCACATGTCGCACCAGGCGTTCTCCTCCCCTACTGTGGTGCTGCCACACTTTCCAGCATCTGTGCAGTCACACGTCGCACCAGGCGTTCTCCTCCCCCACTGTGGTGCTGTCACATTTTCCATCATCTGTGCAGTCACACATCGCACCAGGCATTCTCCTCCCTCACTGTGGTGCTGCCACACTTTCCATCATCTGTGCAGTCACACGTTGCACCAGGCGTTCTCCTCCCCCACTGTGGTGCTGTCACACTTTCCAGCATCTGTGCAGTCACACGTCGCACCAGGCGTTCTCCTCCCTCACTGTTGTGCTGCCACACTTTCCATCATCTGTGCAGTCACACGTCGCACCAGGCGTTCTCCTCCCTCACTGTGGTGCTGCCACACTTTCCGTCATCTGTGCAGTCACACGTCGCACCAGGCGTTCTCCTCCCCCACTGTGGTGCTGCCACACTTTTCATCATCTGTGCAGTCACGTGTGGTATCAGGCGTCCTCCTCCCCCAGTGTATTCCCTACTGAGCTGCAGTGCAGTGTGGTAATTTACAAACAGGTATGCCCTTTGGTGGTTACCATTGATGAATCCATCGATGATTACCATCAGTTGCATAAAAACCATTATTGGTGGACCATCGATGGTTTGCACCATCTGAGGAATACTGGAAGGAGAGCACAGCTGAGGAATACTGGAAGGAGAGCACAGCTGAGGAATACTGGAAGGAGAGCACAGTTGAGGAATACTGGAAGGAGAGCACAGCTGAGGAATACTGGATGGAGAGCAAAGCTGAGGAATACTGGAAGGAGAGCACAGCTGAGGAATACTGGAAGGAGAGCACAGCTGAGGAATACTGGAAGGAGAGCACAGCTGAGGAATCCTGGAAGGAGAGCACAGCTGAGGAATCCTGGAAGGAGAGCACAGCTGAGGAATACTGGAAGGAGAGCACAGCTGAGGAATACTGGAAGGAGAGCACAGCTGAGGAATCCTGGAAGGAGAGCACAGCTGAGGAATCCTGGAAGGAGAGCACAGCTGAGGAATCCTGGAAGGAGAGCACAGCTGAGGAATACTGGAAGGAGAGCACAGCTGAGGAATACTGGAAGGAGAGCACAGCTGAGGAATACTGGAAGGAGAGCACAGCTGAGGAATACTGGAAGGAGAGCACAGCTGAGGAATACTGGAAGGAGAGCACAGCTGAGGAATACTGGAAGGAGAGCACAGCTGAGGAATACTGGAAGGAGAGCACAGCTGAGGAATCCTGGAAGGAGAGTACAGCTGAGGAATACTGGAAGGAGAGTACAGCTGAGGAATACTGGAAGGAGAGCACAGCTGAGGAATACTGGAAGGAGAGCACAGCTGAGGAATACTGGAAGGAGAGTACAGCTGAGGAATACTGGAAGGAGAGTACAGCTGAGGAATACTGGAAGGAGAGTACAGCTGAGGAATACTGGAAGGAGAGCACAGCTGAGGAATACTGGAAGGAGAGTACAGCTGAGGAATACTGGAAGGAGAGTACAGCTGAGAACTAATTCAGACCCGCTCGCGAGTGCTGAGTGCTCGCAAGCGGGTCGATGTTGGCCCAGTGCGCATGCGCACGACGGAGCCGGCTCCGTTGTGCGCATGCGCGAGACCCGGATAGCGACGGCCAAACCGTCGCTATGGGTCTCGCTACAAAGGGGGCGTGCTGTCGATGGCGAGTGACAGCACGCCCCGCCGGGGGCATGGCTGCCCAGACGGAGGCGTTCCCATGGGACCGCCTCCCATGGCTGCCCAGACGGAGGTGTTCCCATGGGAACGCCTACTGTCTGGGGCCGGCCCCACTGACATCACTAGTGATGTCAGTGGGAGTGCTCTCAGCTCTGATAGAGCCGAAAGCACTCCAGGGCTTGCGGCAACGAGACCCTACCACAAGGGTCTCGTTGCAAGCCCGATGGTCACGATGGTCTTGACCATCGCGACCATCTTTTCGGTTGCTCGCTATAGCTGTGGGTGGTCACCCACAGCTATGCGAATGGCTAGGAGGCCGCTCTAAAATTCAGAGGGACGGACCTGATTCAGAGCGAGCGCTCTGTCAGAGCGTCCGGCTGTGAATCATGCCCTTTATCCCACCCTCAACCACTCTCGCTGCAGCAGTTTTATTCTTTTTGTGCAAAGAAAAAAATATATAACATTGTGCTCTGACCAGAGAGAACCTAATACAGTAACTAAGCACAGACGTTGTCTCCGCTGATCCCCGGGTTATTGGAAAGATTCTGACCTGTGACGATATTTATGGAACTGGATTTACACTTTGATCCTTGTCAGACGTTATTCTGATGCGTAATGGGCACAATTAATATACAGTTTATGCCCTTTCAGCCTGTGAAATGCGCTGGTAACTTTCTAACAATTTTTTAACAATGTCCTTGAAAAGTTAGTGAAGCACTGTCTGACATAGGAAACAAACATGCTATATGGTTTGTGGTATGCAGCCACAAAGCTCTCCATTATGAATACCCTTAAATTGCTAAAGAGAAATAATCGCTGTCCAGACAATAATTGTGTTTCCAACGCACAAAAGTTCTTATTGCAATAAAAGAAAGTTACACGCTTTCATCTAGCACAATTAGCGCAAAGACAGTAAAATACAGAATATACGATACAGCCCAATACATACGCCTGCGCACCGGTCCCAGCATACAGTCATCAGTCCAGAAGCCTGTGGTCATCCAAGAAGAATGGCTGTTGACTGGGACCAGGACACAGGCTATATACCCTAACAGATCATGATAACAGCAATGTAGACAGACAAACATAATTCCATTGGTTCTTGCTCTTGGTCTTTGTAGTACGCTGTAGTTCATAGGCCAGTTCACTAGGGGTATGTCCCAATTCTCCACAGTCTCTTGAGATTACATTGTCTTTCTTTAATTGGTTTAAGACACTACATACAGAGTATACATTCTAACCAATCATTTCCTATGATCCATAACCATCAAACGCAAGATGCGACTCCCTCGCTGATAAACTCGAATATCTGGAAATAAACAGGGTGTCAGTATAGTACCAAACATGCCATGTCCACCATGTTGTATACCATTAATATCATATACATACATTTCACAACATAATTATATGCTACTAAAACCTCTAGTATTACGTTTAATGTAAAGGAACCTTTTATGAGTGAGTGTATATGTATGATTATATGTAAGTATGCGTTATGCGTCTACACGCAGTGTAAAAGGTGCGCTGTGTGCAGGAGTTGTGTACAGCGCAAACATGTGCTGTGTGTGTTTATATTTACAATAGCAACTGTGTATATGTGTGCACGCATTGTGGATACACCTGCGATTGTTTAAGTGTATATATATATATATATATATATGTGCAAATGTGCATCAGTGTCATATACATATATTAATATATATATATATATATATATATCTAGCTTTATTCAGTAACTGGTAATATTAAGTTTACTTCTGTCTGAATTAAGCTCAAAAATGACAGACAATGGAATTGTTCTGATCAGAGATGGCCAGCAGATACTTGATCAAAGGCCTCTCCAGCCTATCTGGAATGTAAATGCTAGTTCCTTTAGGCATACAATGATAGTCAGACTTACAGACAATGGTTCATTCAAAACACTCGTCTGCACCTCACAATATGTGTGTGTTTTTCAATTACTAGTCACAGACATGTCCACAGGGCTTGTCTCCCAGCACTGGCCAAACCTTGCACCTTTAAATATATATAAAGTCTTTTAAATACATATGTGTATCCATGCGCATTTATCATGTAAAGACTTTAACAGTGTGCAGTAACACGGCAGATGTACACAACACTAAATAGCGCCGTATACAATGATATTATACTGACTACACCAGATGGCGTCATGCAGACAACGCAAACATGACATCTTCAGATATAAGATCTGATCTCAGCCAATCACCGGGCTTTGACCCCATCCAATCAGTACTTATAGAGGATCTTCTGATGAAACCGTTTAAATACTATAACGGAGAAACGCGTTAAGGATCTATCTGCAGGCTGGTCCACTACTGCTAAACTCTCCGGTGGTACACGCTACAATTAGTGGGACTTTCCGGATACAAGGATACTTATTTTTGATCCCAATACAAGCTGCATATTCCCTCCATACACCGGCCGAGGACGTGTTGCTCCCGCTGACTCTGCTCCATCTCAACAACAGGCGGATGCCTTCAAACATCTTAAGGGGAGCGCAATTGATGAGGTACTGTCCTCCCTTTGCCGCAACTTCGGGATTAGTACTGGGGACCAAGATCTACAGCGGTGGTGAGATGCATTCACGGTAGGGAGGTTGAATTGCGCACCAGCATTTGGGCTGATAACTGCTTAAATCTATTCTGGCAAGTTTATTTCCGTCCCAGTCTAAAAGTGGATTTACCAATTACATCGGATCTCTAAAGACATTGGAGGACTATATATATACTGCATGTGAGGATATTTCTTATTATACTATATATCCCCCTTATTATTTTTTAAGGATAATCTTTTGGCCATTTCAAGTGGTTTTAAACTGTATTTCAGGTATTAATTATTTGTTTTGCTATCTGTACCGTATTAAATGAATATGTAATTTTCTATCTTTGCGCTCCCATTTGCTTTTTTATACACATGGTCAGAGTCCTGTGATAGTTTGGGTAAGGAGGTGTATACATTGTAGCAATTTCTTTCATCCCTATATGGATTAGTGCACCAAGGCGCATTTACTCTGTCAGACACAACTGAGCGCCAGGGCTCTAATATAGATTTGTAGGTTATTATTATTATTATTACCGTTTATGTATATGGCGCCACAAGTGTTCCGCAGCACCTTAAAAAGTACATAACCAAAAAAGTGACTTACAGTACAATACAGTACAATGCAGGACAAGGACATGGATAATATACATTGATACATTGGTGGCCATAACACCCAAATAAGCAACAGAGCATTAGCAACAAAGTGTTAGGTGCCCTAGTGGTGGGTAAGAAGTAGATGAAAATAAAGTAAGGAGAAGCACAAGAGGGTAGAGGACCCTGCTCGTAAGAGCTTACATTCTAAAGGGGAGGGGCAGACATACAGGTGTGACACAGATGGGATAGACAGGGAGGAAGGAGCATGTAGCAGCAGGTTAGGATGAGAGCTGGAAGGCTTTGATGAAGTAGGGGGTCTTGAGAGCCCGTTTGAAGGATTGTAGAGAGGAGGAGAGTCTGATGGGGAGAGGGAGAGAGTTCCAAAGGTGGGGAGCAGCACAGGCAAAATCTTGGAGGTGGGAGTGGGAGAAAGTAATCAGTTGGCAGGAGAGGCGGCATTAGTTGAATGAAGAGGGCGGACAGGAGAGTGAAGGGAGATGAGATCAGAGATGTAAATGGGAGAGGAATGGGTGAGTGCTTTGTAAGTGAGTGTGAGAACCTTGAATTGGGTTCTGAAAGGGAAGGGGAGCCAGTGTAGGGCTTGTAGGAGAGGGGAGGATTTTATTATGCTGCTTTATGTCTACATCTAGGTAATTAGGTAAAGGTAAATTAATAAGGGGCAGCTGAGCTTTTAAAACCCCATGGGAGCAAACCACCTTTGTTCATTTTACCAGTCTGATGAGGGTTATGATCCATAGTTCTGCCATAAAAGAAATAAGCAATTTAGCAAGTTATTCTGTTTCTGTATTTCTCCTTTTTATTTCAAAGTAAGTGTTTTGCATAATATTCCTGTATACCAAAATGTTACCGTGTTTTGTATATACTGTACATTATACATTGTGAGTATTATCACACATTAATCCTTACTTAAAAAGGGTTAGGGTTAGGTTACTTCTGTGTTCTTATAAAATTCATGGGGCTGATAATTGATAATTATAAGTGATACATGGGTGTGGTAAATTTTGTCGACATTCATCATGTTGACATGGTCATAAAAATGACATGCAGAATGTCAACAAGATTAGCATGTCGACAAAACATCCCTGGTGGTCTAGAGGTGACTTACCTGATCCGACAGGTCTGGAGGCTCCAGCTGTGTCTTCTGGGTCCAGAGGTGATGTCAGGATGACTTCTACCAGATCCTGCAGCACATTTGCTAGTGAGTATGGCTAATCCAGTACCCTAACCCTCACCCTATTGTCTAACTGTAACCTCTCCTCCCATAGCCTAACCCTACCCCTCCCACTAGTACCTGACCCTAACCCTCCCACTAGTGTCTAACTGTAACCTTCCTTCCCACAGTCTAACCTTCCCCCTAGTACCTAACCCTCCCTCTATTGTCTAACTGTAACCTTCCCTCCCACAGCCTATCCCTAACTGTTCCTCTAGTGCCTAACTGTAACCTCCCTTCCTATAGCTTAACCCTAACCCTCCCCCTGGTGCCTAACTGTACCTTCCCTCCCATAGCCTAACCCTCCCTCTGGTGCCTAACTGTACCTTCCCTACCATAGCCTAATGCTCCCTCTGGTGCCTAACTGTACCTTCCCGCCCATAGCCTAACCCTCCATCTGGTGCCTAACTGTAACCTTCCCTCCCATAGTCTAACCCTAACCCTCCCCCTAGTGCCTAACTATACCTTCCCTCCCACAGTCTAACCCTAACCCTCCCCCTAGTGCCTAACTGTACCTTCCCTCTCATAGCCTAACCCTCCCCCTAGTGCCTAACTACACCTTCCCTCTCATAGAATAACCCTCCCCCAGTGCCTAACTATACCTTCCCTCCCACAGTCTAACCCTAACCCCCCCCTAGTGCCTAACTGTACCTTCCCTCTCATAGCCTAACCCTCCCCCTAGTGCCTAACTATACCTTCCCTCTCATAGCCTAACCCTCCCCCTAGTGCCTAACTGTACCTTCCCTCCCATAGTCTAACCCGAACCCTCCCCCTAGTGCCTAACTGTACCTTACCTATCATAACCTAACCCTCCCCTAGTGCCTAACTGTAACCTCCCCTCCCATAGCCTAACCCTAACCCTCCCCCTAGTGCCTAACTATACCTTCCCTCTCATAGCCTAACCCTCCCCCTAGTGCCTAACTGTACCTTCCCTCCAATAGCCTAACCCTCCCCCTAGTGCCATATCCTAACCCTCCCCCTAGTGCCTAACTTTAACTTCCACTCCTATAACCTGACCCTAACCCTCCCCCTAGTACCTGACCCTAACCTTTCCCCTAGTACCTGACCCTAACCCTCCCCCTAGTACCTGTCCCTAACCTGTCCCCTAGTGCCTAACTGTGACTTTCTCTCCCATAGCCTAACCCTCCCCCTAGTACCTGACCATAACCCTCCCCCTAGTACCTGACCCTAACCCTCCCCCTAGTACCTGACCCTAACCCTCCCCCAAGTACCTGACCCTAACCCTCCCCCTAGTACCTGACCCTAACCCTCCCCCAAGTACCTGGCCCTAACCCTCCCCCTAGTACCTGACCCTAACCCTCCCCCTAGTACCTGACCCTAACCCTCCCCCAAGTACCTGACCCTAACCCTCCCCCTAGTACCTGACCCTAACCCTCCCCCTAGTACCTGACCATAACCCTCCCCCTAGTACCTGACCCTAACCCTCCCCCTAGTACCTGACCCTATCCCTCCCCCTAGTACCTGACCCTAACCCTCCCCCTAGTACCTGACCATAACCCTCCCCCTAGTACCTGACCCTAACCCTCCCCCTAGTACCTGACCCTAACCCTCCCCCTAGTACCTGACCCTAACCCTCCCCCTAGTACCCAACATTAACCTCCCCTTCTATAGCCTGTCCCTCCCCAGTACTTGACCATATCCCTCCCCCTAGTACCTGACCCTAACCCTCCCCCTAGTACCTGACCCTAACCCTCCCACTAGTACCCAACATTAACCTCCCCTTCTATAGCCTGACCCTCCCCCTAGTACCTGACCATATCCCTCCCCCTAGTACCAGACCATATCCCTCCCCCTAGTACCTGACCCTAACCCTCCCCCTAGTACCTGACCCTAACCCTCCCCCTAGTACCTGACCCTCTGCTGCCGGTCGATGCACAATGCAGACATTTCACATGTCAACATTGTGAACATATCAACATTCTACAAATGCCAACATGTTAAATGTCTACATTATGACTACATCCCGCGCTACATAATAGTACATTACAGTAATAGAGGTAATTATTTGGCGACTGACAATTGTGGGTGACTTAAAGAATAATTATAATGATAGAGGTAACAGCATTTTCAGAGTTTTGGAATAAATAGGGACATACTCATTAGGACCGCCATCAGGGGGGGACTCCCGGATACTTGGCAGAAGGGGGGAGACAGCTCCTACCGACCCCCCCCCCCCCCCCCTGCCAGTATTATCCTCTCCCCAGGCTGTTTTTTGCAGGCAAGAAACCACCAACCGCCCAGCACTTCCCCCCACCCCAATGCGCAGCGTCCCTGTACAACTTACCGCCCAGCACTTCCCCCCACCCCAATGCGCTTCGTCCCTGTACAACTTACTGCCGGGCACGCCCCCATCCCAATGCGCAGCGTCCCGTTACACGGTCACCCTCAGCGTGTCTTTCTTCCCACAGACAAGGATGCCGGATGTGACGCTGAGCTGCGGCGATGTCACATGTTCTTCCCGTCGGTGGCTCCCAGTCCACCTGGCATCTGTGTCCGCCGGCAATAAGGACACATTAGTAAGGGTTCCAGGCGACGGGACAGGACGCGGTGTATTGGGGCAGGAGAGAGTGCAGGACGGTATCAGGCTGAAGGGCAGAGATCACTCCCCCTGTATAAAAGCAAGGGTGTGCAGCTCGGACGGGACCAGTCACCTGAACACATTAAAGAGAGTAGTCCTGCAGCCACTCTCTGGGCCTGATTCAGAGCCGCTCGTAAGCGGCCGCTCGTTCACTCCGAGCGATGTTTGCCCAACTGCGCATGTGTACGGATCGTAATACGTATGCGCGAACCAGTCAGTGCGGTCGAAATTCATGTGCTCGCAAAATAGCGAATGCCTGCTAATATGAGTGACATGTGGAGGCGTATGTGGGTGGTAACGGGGGAAGGTGCTTGAAAACGGAGAGTGGAGATCAGAACGCAGGCGTGCTTAAAGGTCAAAACGGGCGTTTTATGGGTGTGCATAATTAATACAGCAGCGTCATTGACCACGTCACTGGGTTATTTTATAGTCAGAACTGCTCGCAAAATTGTGGTAGGAAAAACCAACCCCAAGAATAGCGAGCAGTTCATACGCTGTACGATGTACTCGATTAATCTAATAAATAGCGGACATGACGTAGGATGTGAGCGGCCAGGGGGCGTATTTTTTCAAAAAACGACCGCAAGTTTGGTTCGCTCGTTCAGACCTAGAGGCCTGAACAGACCGCAAAGAGCGAACGGTTGATTTGAATAGCCACCCCTATTTTCTGGACGAGCGAGCGCTAATTGCGTCCGGCTCTGAATCAGGCCCTCTGTGTAGGAGCTGAAGAAAAAACTCCTGGGGACAGTGGCCCTCATTCAGAGGCGGTCGCAAGAAGCGAGCGCTCTCTCTGAATGAGGGCGGCCGCTTCACTTTTCAAGTGCGGCCTCCTGGTCGCTAGCTAAGCTGTGGGTTACCACCCACAGCTTTAGCGACCGACCAGGTTGATTTGATGGTCGCCATGGTCAAGACCATCGCGACCATCGGGGCTTGCGACGAGACCCTAAGGTTGGGTCTCGGCAAACGCAAGCCCCAGGGAGCTTCCTGCTCTGATCGATGTGTGACGTCTGTGTGACAAAGGGTTAATCACAGTAAACCCACCTGACCTGTCTGGCAATGACATCGTGTCCAATATCGTCCAGTGTGTGTGCGGTGAACGACCAACAGTGCGCACTCCCGCGGGTCGTTGTCGTTCATCGCCTGACGATATCATCATGTTCAGGGATGAGGGAGGGCGCCGGCATCGTTAAGGATATCGTTCAGTGTGTGTGCACAATGTCGTTAAAGACATTGTAGGGGAAACACTAGACGATATCGCTCAAGGAGCATATCGTCTAGTGTGTATGAGGCATTAGGGTTCATGGGAACAGCGGCTTTTTGGAGCAGCTGTCCCCACACCGTAGCAATATATTTATAACAGCCCTGTCTAATGGAAGCCCTGCGCACCGGAATTCTTCTGGCTGCCCCCGATATCTGCGCCGTCAGGAATTTACTTTTATCTTTTCTTTTTAGCGTCAGAGTCAGCCGGTAACGCAATGCGCTATATCTGGGACTTTGATATTCTCCTAATAATCCCCCATGAGGGAAGCTGTCACCGAGTCTCTGGCTCCTCCTGCATCGGTGTATTAGACAGGCGCACACATCGCTTCTCAGGCATCGCTAATGTCTGCAAGTGTTCCATGGATAATCACCTTTACCGCTGCCTTGGAATTGGGTGGATCCGTAGGAGGAAAAAACAGCATCAAAATGTTTATTTAATGGTGTCAAATAAATATTTAAGATTGTAATTTATTTAGTCTGACAATCTGCCTTTCAGATGTTGTTAGTATAAGTTCTGCCCCCCCCCCCCTTACTGCTTTGTTGTTGGAGAGAGTCTCTCAGGGGCATTAGGAAAGTTACGTGGCCCATTGTTTACGGATCACGGCTCCTATTTTATTCCGCTGCTCATAACGATATTCATAATCCAAAGAGCAAACTCATGGTCCGTTTGCTCAGGTTCTGAGCTCAGTAAATGTAGTTTTATTGTTACTTTGCCAGGAATGTACAGTATGTATAACGTACAAAGAACTGCCTGCACTTACGCATGGATCCATGATGGGGTTGGCAAAAGAACCGGGCACCTGGGGGTGGAGTTTGTTTGAACTATTTATAGGGGGTAAATTTACTAAGATTCGAGTTTGGTCGAGTTTTTTTTTAATCTCGATTTGCATCGCCGAATCTCTGGTGAGTTTCCCGTTTTTCAACTCGCAAATTTACTAAGAAGTGAGTTTAACTGAAAGTGAGTTTTCCGATGGTGAAGCAGATCGAGATTTCTTCCCCGAGTAGCAAGTTTAGATGAGATTACTCACCCGAGATTGCAGAGTTTTCTCTCTGCCAATCTCTCCCCAGCTAGCAGCCAGCACATATCAGTGAGATACTGTGAAGACTGCTTGTGTGTTGTACCTGTAAAAAAAGGGTTAAATCTTTTAAAAAATGACGTAGGGTCCCCCCAAAAAAGCCTAACCAGCCCCGGACTGGTCAGCCAGTCTTGGTTCCAAAAATTATGGGGAATAAAACGAGTAGGGTTCCCCCGTAATTTAGGAACCAGCACCAGGCTGCAGGACCAATGCTGGTTTTAAATATAGGGGGAAAAAATTGCATAGGGTCCCCCTATATTTAAAACCAGCACCGGACCCAAACCGTCCGGGGTGTAATACTAAAGCCAGGAGACTTTATTATCGGGTCATCATGGCCAAAGCGTTCTCACCCCAAGCCGGTCAGGCCAAGCCGGGGATCTCAGGGGAGGTGGGGACCCCCCCAAGAAAGGGGTGCCGCCTCTCCCGATACCCCATGCTTTGTCTGAAGCTCGAGGCTCTTCCTCGCACCCCTGTGCTGTGGGTACAGGGGTAATAAAGTGTAAAATAGTATTAAACTATTAAATAGGTGCCGGAATACCTGCCCTTTTGCAACTGGCACTCGTCCCCCCACTGTAAAATAAATAGTTGAAAGGAGACAGAACACACATACTGTATATAGTAGAGCTTTATTACATACCTACCTCACTCACACACACATACCTACTGCCAGATGTTCACTTTCACTTGTCCCCATAGATCCCGTTTGGAGCACCTGAAAAAAAGATCCTATACTCACCTTCATCCTTGCGCTGGTCTCCGTAGCATCCAGGGGTCTTGGCCAAAAAACAAACCGGCACCCAAACCATATACTTACATTAGCTGTGTATGTGTGTGACCACATACACCGCTAACCGGCTCCTGACTGATCAGTGTGAACTGTCAGGAGCCACCAGCCAATCAGCGGCCGCTAACTGTAGAGCGGGCCGCTGATTGGCTCCAGCTCCTGACAGTTCCCACGTGGGCTGGTCTGTGAGTCAGGAGCCGCAGCCAATCAGCGGCCGCTCTACAGTTAGTGTTTCAATGCCGTTGCATGGGGGAGTGCATAAATTATCCACTGCGATGGCCGTTTGGTATGTAGCCTGAGGACTCATAGCGTGCGTGGAAATTAGCAAATTCTGAGTAAAGTCCGAGCTTGCGCAAGTGTGCGGGAGGCTGCGATGGTACTCCATTCTACCAATGGTTTTGCAGTCTTGCTAACATTACGTGTGTGGAAGTGGGCGTCCTTGTGCTGTGCTGCGCTGGCATAGTGATCGCAATGAATTAGCATACTAACGCAGTTGTGTATCACGTATTATGCTCCTGCGCCCGTGTGTGTAATACGATGGTACATTAATGGTGTATTACGTATTATGCTTCTGTGCCCGTGTGTGTAATACGAGGGTACATTAATGGTGTATTACGCATTATGCTCCTGCGCCCGTCTGTGTAATACGATGGTACATTAATGGTGTATTACGTATTACGCTCCTGTGCCCGTCTGTGTAATACGATGGTACATTAATGGTGTATTACGCATTATGCTCCTGCGCCCGTCTGTGTAATACGATGGTACATTAATGGTGTATTACGTATTATGCTCCTGTGCCCGTCTGTGTAATACGATGGTACATTAATGGTGTATTACGTATTATGCTTCTGTGCCCGTGTGTGTAATACGAGGGTACATTAATGGTGTATTACAGATTATGCTCCTGCGCCCGTGTGTGTAATACGAGGGTACATTAATGGTGTATTACGCATTATGTGGTGCCAGTTTATACTTGGAAAGGCCAGAAATTACTCTTCTGCTTCGCTTGTCAAATCCTATCATTATACGCTCTCTGCAATTGTCTCTTCATGTCCCAGTAATGCGCCAGTTGTCATTGATGTGTGCGAGACGTAACTCGCAGCGACACACGCACTTAGGTGGCTTAATTACTATAGTGAGGTTTGTATGTATAGCTGATGTGTATTAGTAATTACTAATGTTCCCTTAGATCTGCCAGTTATTCAGCTGGAAACAGGGTGCGATGGGCTGCCGAGTGTTTGCATCATTCTACAGGAAAGATTTAATTGAACAAGCTGGTACACAAAGGCCTATAACCCAAATGTGAGACTTCCTGGCATCAGCGCAAAGGCCAAGCTGGGGCCTATTTACCATACTAAGAAAATGCGGCTCCGAGGTTGCAGATGTACAGTAGCTTAGCTGGTTCCGAATCTGGAAGTGATTCGGTAAGTAACCACTTTACCCTATAGCCAAGAGTCCGTCCCGTTGTCTGACCAACAATAAGTAGTTCCAGAGGTGTATTCCAAACCGCCATCATATGCGGCGATAAGGAAAGTTACTTTTCAGGGCTCGGCCGCAATTTTTCTTGATTAGACCCTTAAGTCATACTTACCAAGTGGTGCCAGCGACAGCTGATGCCGTGAATCGCAAGTCTAAGGAGAGGGGGCGGGGCCAAGTGAGCCGATTACATAGAATCACGTCATATTGGCCACGTCCCCTCCCTAGGAGCGTTTGACTCCCGGTATTATTCTCCCCATTCTGTCCATGGGTGCCTCGCATTGCTGGATAGGCTACCGGTGAGACAGAGAAAACTACCTTTTTGGAGCCCTGGATTGATAAATAGGAGATGAAAACATTACAAATGACCACAATATGCCTTGATTAGGACATTTTTGGGGCTGTATTGTTACAGTCTCATATCTCTTATGTCCTAGGAAGACAAGAAACCCAAATTTACCCCATTGTTTCAGAGTGTGTGAGCTGGATCAATGACCCATTACATGGGCTGCAGTGTATTGTAGAGCCCCCTCTAGTGGCGGTCTGTGGAATTCAGGGCCTGATTCAGAGCCGCTCGTAAGCGGCCGCTCGTTCGTTCCGAGCGATGTTTGCACAACTGCGCATGCGTACGGATCGTAATACGCATGCGCGAACCAGTCAGTGCGGCCGAAAATCGTTTGTTCGCTAAATAGCGAATGCCTGCTATTTTGAGTGACAGGAGAAGGTGTATGTGGGTGGTAACCGGGGAAGGTGCATGAAAACGGGGAGTGGAATTCAGAACGCAGGCGTGCCTAAAGGTCAAAACGGGCATTTTAAGGGTGTGCATAATTAATACAGCAGCGTCATTGACCACGTCACTTGGTTATTTTATAGTCAGAACTGCTCGCAAGATTGCGGTAGGAAAACCAACCACAAGAATAGCGAGCAGTTCATACGCTGGTCGATGTACTCGATTAATCTAATAAATAGCGGACATGAAGTAGGATGCAAGCGGCCAGGGGGCGTATTTTTCCAAAAAACGACCGCATGTTTTGTTCGCTCGTTCAGACCTAGAGGCGTGAACAGACCGCAAAGAGCGAACGGTTCATTTGAATAGCCACCCCTTTTTTCAGAACGAACGACCGCAAATAGCGTGAATCAGGCCCTCAGTCCCTGGTACAGTATCTGACGCTTCAGGGAAAAATAGCTCAGTGATTAAGAGCTATGGGCCTGATTCAGCATGGATCGCAAGACTGCGTTCAAACGCACCCTGCCACAGCAAAATTATGCGAATGAATGCGAACAAACTGCGATCGCAGGACTATGCCAAGATGCCCACCAGCTTATAAAGCCGCCCACTTCCCATTACATACATCCGCAAGTCATAGAAAACATCGGTAACATCGGACCCACACATAGAGTTGTGGTTGGGCTTGACCTGACTCACAAACTGCGAAGCTTCCGGTCGCCATCTAGACCTCTGGCTGCATATGCCGTCGCGCTGGGGCTTAATTATGCACGCCCCTATAACACCCGAATTCCTTCTACCACCCACAAACGGCTCTTCCTGTCAATCATTTCTCAGTGGCTCTTTGTGTCCACTGCGTTCGTTTTAGCGATCGCAGCGACCGGTTCACACATGCGCACTGCGGTGCGTACGCATGCGCAGAACGCAAAGACCGGGTGCCAACGCAGACTTGTGAACCAAACTAAATGAGGCCCCGTGTTTGAATAGCAATGACCCTGAGAGACGAGCCTAAATCCCTGTGACAAGTCAGTTTTCCTCTCGGGTTTCTATTCAGGGACCAACAATAAATCGCACATAGAAACGGCCAATAGCCTGTCCCGGAAATCCCATATGCGCAGCTCCATCTAACTAGCAGCGCATCTAAGCGCTCCGCAAATATAATTGTGTGCACACAAATGATAAGAAAGAGATACTCAGATATCTTCAGGTAACTAGTAATTAATAACTTCACATCCTGAGGGTCCTCGGCGCCGCGCCATCTAGTCACCGGTCGGTCTCCTTTGTGGTTTAAGCAGTAAAACAGGTAATCAATATTCACAACCATGAAAACTATTTTCTTAACATTTACAATTTGGCTCCTCGGAAAAGCAGAATAATTTCCAAATGAAATCTCCGTCTTTCCTGCGCCCTGGGAGAAGCAAATAAGTCATTTTACTCCTATCAATAAATTATTGTCAGACATGTATAAATGTACTCAGATTACATCCACAGCAGACACCGAGTCCTCAGCCGCCAACCTGACGCCGGACGCTCTTTGAAGTGTTTTTGTAAAAAAGGTTCTGTTTTTTTTGTAGGCAAAACGGCACTACCGCTAGGCCAATCTGGGAGGTTGTTTAAGGGGTGTGGGATATTAAGTGGACATTCAAAATGCCAACACCAGAATGTCAATGTGATATGAATGCCGACACTGACATAATGTTGACATTGCCAGAATTTAAAAATGTTGAATGTTGCCATTCGGCATGATGACAAAGTGTGGACATTATGTCAGTGTCGTCATTGTGATTGTTGAATGCCATCAATCCAGGTCAACATTCTGGTGTCGACATCATGACTGCATGCTGTTTAGGCTGCCAATGACTTGGTCTTTCCCAATGTCATACTACACTATATAGCCAAGAGTGATTGGACACTGATAGCAAATAGAGCAACAAGATTTTATTGACGTCCATACTGTGTAGACCACCACGTGCAGTGATTACTGCAGTCAATCTTCTTGACAAACTGTCCACAAGTTCTTTATGTACAGTGACCAACTGTGACACTGAGGGTCCAGTCGGCCTAGAATGCACGTGGCACTCCAATTCCTCCCACAGGCTCTCAATGGGGTTAAGATCTGGACTTTGAGCTGGCCAGTCCATCCCGGTTACCTAATTTTCTGTACACCAGTCCACCATCAGGCTGGATACATGACAGGTGACATTGTCTTCCTGATAAAACATTTTTTGTTTCCATAGAACTGCAAGTGCATGGGCCTCCCTACTGAGTGTCTGTGGTGGGCTGGGAGCTTGGCTAGGAGGGCCATTCAATCCCTTGCCTGCCAATTTAAGAAGAAGCAAGAGTGGGGGGCTCAACTTAAAATATGGTGGCTCCATTTCTCAGAAGGGATGGGCACTGCCCAAAGTGACCCCAGAGCTGAGTAAATGAGCCTTAACGGAGTAGCCAGACATTGGGCCTGATTCAGACCCACTCGCAAGCGGCTGTCCGCTCGCAAGTGGGTCAATGTTGTGCACTGCGCATGCGCACGACGGCGGGAGCTCCGTCGTGCGCATGCGCCAGACGCGACGAGCAAAGGACTTTCCTTCGCTCGTTGTGTCTGATCAAAGGGGGCGTGCTGTCGATGTTGATTGACAGCACGCCCCCTTTGGTGGGCGTGCCGGGGGCGTGCCTCCCAGACGGGGGCGTTCCCAAGGGAACGCCTACCGTCAGAAGCCGGCCCCACTGACATCACTAGTGATGTCAGTGGGAGTGATTTTGGCTCTGATAGAGCCAAAATCACTCCGGGCCTTGCGGTTGAAAAACTCAACCGCAGGCTCCGGCTCGCAGTGGCGATGGTCGCGATGGTCAAGACCATCGCGGCCATCAAACTGCACGCTCGTATAGGCTGTGGGTGGTGACCCACAGCTATACGAGCATCCAGGAGGACGCTCCATAATTATGGAGGGCGCCCCTCATTCAGAGCGTGCGCTCTGCTCAGAACGTACGGCTCTGAATGAGGGCCATTGCCCCATAATGTTATATAAAACGTACTGCTGCTTCTACATGTTATGTACATTCAGCCTCCACTAAATCCAGCAGCTTGCGTAACAAAGCTTACACTGCTGTAGTAGGGATCGTTAATCCCTGTGGAGTACCACACACAAGCCATCTTTCAAAGGACCATGGTCGCTATTTTCTGTATTTTATTTCTGCTGTTTTCTCTTTCATCATGTTTTCTCTCCCTCTATTTGTTCACTTGTGGTGATCAGTGTTTTTCCTGTCTCGAGTTTATACAAAACAAAATAAATCTAATACAATTTGGAGGCACCAGGCGCCTTCAGCATGACCCCAATTACTGTTTGCTGTTTGTCTTCCTTTTTACGCGTCTCCTGAAGCAGCAGAAATACACTTGTTCTCTGATAATTGTCTTTACTCGATGCAGATGTGCAGCAATTTGTGAGAATTCCCTGTGAGCATGGCAGGCTGCCCCAGCCAGGACACGTGTGGATAGAGATGTTTCACAACACGCTGCTCATCTTCTAATAAATTACATTAGACTTCAGATAAATTAGTTATGATTCACTAAATTCAACGCCATCAGCTGTTTTTTTTCCCCTATGACTATAGATGTCGGTCCTGTCGGGCACGCCATAATTGTCAACAAAACAGAATGTGCAACTTTGACTTCATGTGCGATCCTGCATCGTGCAAAGGGTTAATAGTCAGCAACTTTTTTGTATTGTGGGGGAGATGTATCAAAACTTCTAAAGCGTGGAGAAGTGGACAAATGGAGGAGTTTACCCATAGCAACCAATCAGCTTCTAGCTATCATTTCCAAAATCACACAAACATGCCCCCCTTTTGATGTACACCCACCCGACCTGTCTTTATGATATCTATCCCCCATTTCAAGGTCTGTGATTTGAGATAGCATGGAGAAATGCATTATATGATATCAATCTATAAGTCACTCTATACAGCCTATAAAGAACATTTCTAAACTCTACATTATTAAATGTTTATTCAGCTTTCAGATGTCCTTTTTGTTTTTACTTTGCCTAAAGTACGGTGTCAGTCCCAGGTTGCCCTGTGTGTTATAATGGCCTTCAAGGCCGGCTCAGGTTAAAGCAGATGAGGCACGTGTCTTTGGCTTTACTTTAAGGTGTTAAATGCCCCCACTAAAACCAATGTTTTTTGGGGATGTTTTATCTACATATAAAAATCACATTCATCAGATTTCCAAATAAAAAAAACAATATAAAGGTGTCTGCGGAGAGGCTTTGTAGCATTAGATAATTAGCCATTAAGAAGAGATAATGTGAATGCTCTTATATTTCCACTTCTTAATATGGGTTAAGGAGATTGGTAGATTATTGTAAGTCAATGAACTTGAGAACCAAGAGTTCAAATCCCATCAGGTTTTACTTAACCTTCTCCGCGCGATTCGCTGGATATATTTCCATAATGAATGTAAAGGACATTTACTGCCAGCTTGCCGAGCTCGCCAATATACAAAGAGATCATACAGAAAGCCCCATTATGGTTACGGTTAATTCATAGAGACATCAGGGGTCATTTAAACAATGGTCAAAATGCAGCAAAAGCCGTTTCTTCCAGCTTTATAAAGATATATATGCAAAGGTGCGGCTGCCATAGTAGCATTGGGGTCTAGGTGTTAGAGGGGCCACATGTGGGACGGGACTTCCTGCCCTGTCAAAGACTCATTTGTAGATGTGAATCTTCCACCCTTTGGAGGTACTGTACATGTGGCTCTAACACAGTTTTGCTGTGGGGTCCTGATTATAAGACTATTTTGTGTACAATTGCGTTTGTTTTATGGACATGAGAAATAATTAACGTAACAAAGCAGCATCAATTTTAAGGGGAGCAAATATTTACCCCTTGTAGTGAGCGTTGCCTGCTGGACACGGACAGATGGCAGAGTTCCATGCCGAACGCAGTATGTCCACAGATATGCCAGGATGCTACAATTCACGCACTTAGTGGACAATAGGGAACATTTTGCCTAAAAAGTAATGCAACTCTTAGGCCCTCATTCAGAGCCGGACGCTCTGAGCAGAGCGCTCGCTCTGAATGAGGGCCGTCCTCCATAAAAATGGAGCGTCCTCCTGGACGCTCGTATAGCTGTGGGTCACCACCCACAGCACATACGAGCGTGCAGGATGATGGTCGCGATGGTCTTGACCATCGCGACCATCGCCAGTGCGACCAGAAGCCTGTGGTCGGGTTTTTCGACCACAAGCCCTGGAGTGATTTTGGCTCTATCAGAGCCAAAATCACTCCCACTGACATCACTAGTGATGTCAGTGGGGCCGGCTTCAGACAGTAGGCGTTCCCTTGGGAACGCCTCCATCTGGCAGGCACGCCCACCAAAGGGGGCGTGCTGTCAATCAACATCGACAGCACGCCCCCTTTGATCAGACACAACGAGCGAAGGAAAGTCCTTCGCTCGTCGCGTCTGGCGCATGCGCACGACGGAGCTCCCTCCGTCGTGCGCTTGCGCAGTGTACACCATCGACCCACTTGCGAGCGGACAGCCGCTTGCGAGTGGGTCTGAATGAGGCCCTTAATTCCTCCAATGCCGTGGAGATTGTACTCACATTCCTTAGGCTGGGCTACATAACTCTTGTTTACTTGTCAGCAAATAAAACACATTTCTCTCCAAACAAAATGTATTGTACAGCTGTAAGTGCCGACACATGGGGGAGTTGCCATCTTACTGTATAAAGGTTACCTATACAGTTACCGCACCAGTTGCTGATGGTGAAGGATTACTTATTGTGTTAGTGTTTCTATTACTGGTCTCACTGGAGGAAATGTTATAATATTATCAAACATTATTTACTTTAATTACAGGTATAAATACATTGGGTTTCTGGTTCTGGGATCAAACCAAAAAAAATAAAATAAATTAGTAACTTTGTAAAATGTGCAGAGATTTAGATTTGGAAGTTGCTCGTCCAAACACAGATCTGACTTGCAGCGTAAGAATAAAGCTGTCCAGTATGTTTGGTATTTACTAAAGATGAATGTGAAAACCACACACACCCAAAACTTTTGGGTTCCGAGTGAAATTGAGTCCCGGCTCGGATCACTTTGAGGTTCTGAGTAACACCGACTTAGGTCTTCTCACCAAGTTCGGAACTCGGATCAGAAAACTGAACTCACGTATTTTGGATTGTATTTAAGTAGAGATGGACGGTTCGGTTTTGGCTCAGATCTTCCCAGCCAAGGTCAGGCCCCAGAATGAGGCAGAACGAGGCAAAACATCATCTTATACGGACAAAACTTCATCTTTCTTGTACATCTGCGCCAAGTTGTGCGTGAAAGATGGCGTTTTGCCTCGTTCAGAGATCTGAACTTGGTGGTGAGATCCCAGCCAAAACCAAACCGCTCACGTATACATATACGTCCTTCCCTCCTAGTCTCAGGTCCTGTGAGTTAGTCAGAAGTGACAGGAAATAACTGGAAATGAATGTTATTGATGTTGGTAATACTATAGGAAGAAAAACAGGTCAAAGTCACATGATTTTAGCTGTTTTAACATTTTGGACCAAATCCATTAGAGGTGAAAAGTCGCGGTCGACAAAAAGCGTTCACCACTGCAATCTTTCCGCCTCATTCGCCTGTTTTGAAGCAAAGTTTTTGCGCACTTTCACAATGTGTGCTCCCGCTTTTCGCCCTATTCAATTGCAACACAGGCGAAAACGAATATGTGCGAAACCAGCGAATGGCGAAACTAGCGAAAAGGACAGCGTATTTTGTGAAAATCAGATTGTATCCCATAAAAAGCCTAAATGGCCCTGGAAATCACTACAGAAGTGTATTAATATTAATAGCCCTAATAAAAGTATTTTGGGTTCTTAAATTGAGTGAAATGGCTGTTACAGTATTTGGAAATAATAATAGTTGTAGTTGCTTTGGAGGGTACAATAAAATAGGTGCTAGTATATTTTTGTGTCTATAAAGTGCAGTTTAAAAAAAATTTAAAATACACCTGCTGTTGCCAGCGGCAATCCTAAAAACACCCGTCCCCTCCGTACAGCCCCCCCCCCATAAACACCTGTTCCAGTACTTTAGACCCATTTTCCCACACTTTTTACATTTTCCACCCCAAAAATGATGTCATTATTAGGGGAAATTGAGCTAATTTTAAAAAAAATAATAAATTTGCTTTATTGGCCACTGGGGGGGGGGTCTCCAAAGGGTTCTGTACCATGGAGCGGATTCAGACGCGCTCGCTAGGATACGATCACTCGTAGCTGGCCAATATTTGCAACCTGCGCATGCATATACATCGCCGGCTGTTCGATTCCCGTCAGCGGCAGCCCGACAAGAGCAGAGTTAGAAGCAGTGGAAGCCCGATCGTGGATAGGTAAGTATGTACTAACCTAACCTAACCCTCCTAACCCTGACCCTCCTTAGGAGTGCCTAACCCTAACTTCCCCCCCAAGTGCCTAACCCTAATCCCCCCTCTAAGTGCCTAATCCTAACCACCCCCTTCCCCGCTGCCTAACCCTAAGTCCCCCCCGGGGGTGCCTAACCCTAACCCTCCCTCCCCCTAGCCTAACCCTCCCGGGAGGGTGCCTAACCCTAAGTCCCCCCCGGGAGCCCTAAACCTAACCCTCCCCCCCCGCGGCTGTCTGCTCGCGGCACCCGGCATCACTACGATCGAGATGCCGGGCGCTGGTCTCCCGGCGTCGGGGAAATGCGGGCGTCTACATCTAGACACCCGGGATTTCACCCTTGCCGGGATATGACAGTCGGGAAGCCGGCTGCCGGTATTTAGGCAGTCGGCTTCCCGATTGCTTCCCTGCATCGCAATGCGCATGCGCGAACCAGTGCGAACGCTTGGGAAGCGTTCGCTCGCTGCACATAGACAGCTCAGCAGAGTGAGTGCCAGGAGAAGCCGGTGTGGGTGGTAACAAGGAAAGACCACTAGAAATGGGGGAGAGGAGGTGCGAATGCCGTGTTAGAGGCGTGTATAATTAAAAGGCAGCGTCACAGTACACGTCACCTGTTTGATATACACACTGAAGTGATCGCAGTGCTTGCGGCAGGGTACAGTCCACCTCAAGCGCTGCGATCACATCCGATGGTGCTCGATGTACCGATGGTTTCATACACTTCCAGCTGATGATGTGCGCAGATGGGTGTCTTATGAATGGCTGGTGGGCGTCTGCATACACAAAGTGATCACATGCCAAGACATAGTGGGCATGCCAGTGCCTTGCCGTGTGATTGCCTGCCTTGCTGGGCATGCACTGGATTTGCATAGGCTGGGAGCGAGCGAACGCATCTTGCGAGCGGCTCCGAATGAGCTCCCAAGTCCCCACATTTTTCGGGCACAATTAGGATTTTGCACATCTTTTTACCTGCCTCTGAGGTGGTGAAAACTTTCAGCCTGTTTCTGCTTATGGAATTTTTGCACCTGCGAAAACGTCAAGGAATTGAATAGCGCGTTTCACAAACCACTTTTCACCAAATGCGACTTTTTACCTCTGATTGAATTCAGCCCAAAGTTATTTGTAAAGAAATCCAGAAATGAAACCGAACCACATTTGAGGGTGGTTTTGTCAAAACCAAAATATGGGGGTCTGCGCACATCTCCAGTATTTACCCAGCATGCAAAATGATAAATGTATTTGCACCCCTTGCATTGCCAGGTTAGACGTGTGTCTTAGAGCTGGACGGATTGCAAAATAATTAATTCTGAACAGAACAATACTGGGGTGTATTGACCCCATCAGCAATAACAGATTTGTTAATTGCTTGATGGTAAAATCGAGGATCGGACGTGGCCCAGTGTCACCTGTGCAGAGAGCAAAGGGGTCATTAGCAGGACTCAGATAAATCCATTATCTTCTTGTGCACTAAGAGGTCAGGATGTTGCTTGGTGGAAGATCAGCTTAAACAGCTTAACTGAAAGGAAGCGATTGCTGTAATTAGAGTAAAGACAATTGTTTATAGGAAGAATAATACCAGCGAGGTGCGTTGGGCGTACTGAATAATTCTTCCTCTGCCACATTATAGATCACTAGGTTTGATCAGGAAAGCCTAGCTCATATAGGGGCACTCATCATGTTAATTATCAGGGGTCGGGACGCGCCCCGATAATTAAGTATCCAGCTCATTGTGAGTAGCAACGGTGGATACAGCATCTGAATGTGAAAATCAGCTCTCTCTGAGTTCCCCTTAGCCGTGAAGGTTAGCACTGCCTGGGCTGACTCAACAGTGCTAGTGCCCCTGGGTTTCACACAGGCCTACAAAGCTCCGGCATCCGGTGGAAGGAGCTGGACAGGGGCGGAGGAATCCGCAAGGATGCCTCTTCGCCACCTGGGACTCTTTCTCATAGGGAGAGAGTGGGGGTGCTACAGCATACGCCATCTGAAGATGGCGAATGCTTCCGCGGTCAAGCTGCAAAAACATAATATTTTCGGAGCTTGATGAATTTAAGTCCCCATACTAGCGTGAAACTAGACAATTGGTAATGGGTGGGCCCAGTTCCAACTACTCGCCAGAACTTGTGTTACCTTGGAAGTAGTGTTCATTCTAGGGGCAGCAGCGGGCAGGGCACTGGACCTTGAAAGAGGGACTCCTGCTGCCAAAAATGAAAAGGGGGCATGTGTTTAAGGTGCATCCCATTTTAATCGCTCTTGGGGGCGTGCCCGGCACTTATGGATCTGCTGGGCTGCCCACAAGTGCTGATGTGTGGCCGGCATCCATACACTGGCGGTATAATTGTGTATGGGTGGGGGAGGAGGGAATAATGGGTGCTGGGGATGTTGGGATCAGTGTACTGTGGGCCTGATTCAGAGCCGCTCGTAAGCGGCCGCTCGTTCGCTCCGAGCGATGTTCGCACAACTGCACATGCATATGGGTCGTAATGCGCATGCGTCAACCAGTCAGTGCGATCGGAAATCGAGCGCTCGCCAAATAGCGAGTGCCTGCTAATTTGAGTGACAGGATGAGACGTTTGTGGGTGGTAACAGGGGAAGGTGCTTGAAAACGGGGAGTGGAGATCCGAACGCAGGCGTGCCAAACGGTCAAAACGGGCGTTTTAAGGGTGTGCATAATTAACAAAGCAGCGTCATCGACCACGTCACTTGGTTGTTTCTTAGCCTGAACTGTTCACATGATTGTGGTAGGATAAACCTACCACAAGCACTGCGAGCAGTTCAGACGCCTTTCGATGTACACGATTAATCTAATAAATAGCGGAGATGACGTAGGATGCGAGCGGCCAGGGGGCATCTTTACAAAATAGCGAGCGCATGTTTCGTTCGCTCGCTCAGACATAGAGGCGTCAACAGACCGCAAAGAGCGAGCGCTCAATTTAAATAGCCGGTCCCTTTTTCTGATCGAGCGAGCGCAAATAGCGTCCGGCTCTGAATCAGGCCCTGTGTCACCAGGTTCTCGCTCTTCCTCCCACCAGAGTACCGACTGGGGAACGTGGAGCCCGGTTCCTGGCACTGTCATTCCTCTCCCCTCTCTCACCTCAGTGGATTCTACTGCTCCGGCAGCGCTCAGCTCCCCGCCTGCAACTCGCACTCCATGGTCTCCTCTTTCCCAGCACCATGTTCTCCAGGCTGGGGAACGGGTTCCTCTGCTTCACCGCCCCACTCTGCTGCAGGAGCAGGGAGAAGGGCCGCACCCCGGCTGCCCGCTTGGTGGCATCCCCCAGGGAGAAGAGCGCCGCCTTGGCTCCGGCTCCTCCACTGGCTCAGCCGCGGCAGGACCTCCGAGGGCTTATTGAAGCTGTGGGAGTAGCCGGGGATCAGCGCAGACATGGCAGCGGCCGCGGACTACTGCCACCCTCAACAACCCTGGCCCCCCACACGGGAATCCCTGCTCCGTCAGTCAGAGGTCAGAGTCAGGAGCTGCCGTCTTTATCAGCAGCAGTCCGGATTCTCTACGGCTACGGGGCAATTTTGAAAGGTTGCAGGCGCTGTTTCACCCTGCCTGGCAGCACTGCTGCTGACTTCATGCAATATGGCGGAACTGTGCTAATGGGTAGTCCTGTGCATCCTCGGACCACCCCCCAGTTTTGCCTATGCTAGTGTATGGGAACAGCGGGACAGACCGGGGCTGATCGGTAAGCAGGAGATATCAGTGACACTAGTGTATGGTGACAGAGAGACAGACTGGGGCTCATCGGTAAGCAGGAGATATCAGTGACACTAGTGTATGGTGACAGAGGGACAGACTGGGGCTGATCGGTAAGCAGGAGATATCAGTGATACTAGTGTATGGGGACAGAGGGACAGACTGGGGCTGATCGGTTATCAGGAGATATCAGTGACACTAGTGTATGGGGACAGAGGGATAGACTGGGTCTGATCGGTAAGCAGGAGATATCAGTGATACTAGTGTATGGGGACAGAGGGACAGACTGGGGCTGATCGGTAAGCAGGAGATATCAGTGACACTAGTGTATGGGGACAGAGAGACAGACTGGGGCTGATCGGTAAGCAGGAGATATCAGTGACACTAGTGTATGATGACAGAGAGACAGACTGGGGCTCATCGGTAAGCAGGAGATGTCAGTGACACTAGTGTATGGGGACAGTCTGGGGCTGATCGGTAAGCAGGAGATAGTGACACTAGTGTATGGGGACAGAGGGACAGACTGGGGCTGATCGGTAAGCAGGAGATATCAGTGACACTAGTGTATGGGGACAGAGGGACAGACTGGGGCTGATCGGTAAGCAGGAGATATCAGTGATTCTAGTGCATGGGGACAGAGGGACAGACTGGGGCTGATCGGTAAGCAGGAGATATCAGTGATACTAGTGTATGGGGACAGAGAGAGACTGGGGCTGATCGGTAAGCAGGAGATGTCAGTAATACTAGTGTATGGGGACAGAGAGAGACTGGGGCTGATCGATAAGCAGGAGATGTCAGTGATACTAGTGTATGGGGACAGACTGGGGCCGATCGGTTATCAGGAGATGTCAGTGATACTAGTGTATAGGGACAGAGGGACAGACTGTGTCTGATCGGTAAGCAGGAGATATCAGTGATACTAGTGTATGGGGACAGAGAGACAGACTGGGGCTGATCGGTAAGCAGGAGATATCAGTGATACTAGTGTATGGGGACAGAGATACAGACTGGGGCTGATCGGTAAGCAGGAGATGTCAGTGATACTAGCGTATGGGGACAGCGGGACAGACTGGGGCTGATAGGTAAGCAGGAGATATCAGTTATATCGCCTGCATTACCTTATAATTAATGGCCCTGACACTTAGGGGTATATTTACTAAAGTGCAGGTTTTTAGAAGTAGAGTTATTGCCCATAGCAACCAATCAATCCGCACCTGCCCTGGATCCCTATCTATTTTGCGAATATGGATCCATTTTGCGAATGGCCGCCTAAGCGCCATTTTAGATAAACTCACACTTTAGTACATGTGGCGATATTACTATTAGCATAATGCGATTGCATCTGTGACCATCGCCATAAGTTATGGCGATTCACCAAAAGCCCATTTCATGACTTCACGTAGTTTGGGTGCTCTGGATAAAGTGTATATTATTATAATTCCCCTAAAGGATATATTTCAGAAATGGCTGTACAGTATTTCAAAATTGGATTGCATTAGCTAAACAGAGCAAATGGCCACGTGACAACTAGCCTGTGTAGACAAGCTTCATGGACATAACGTCTGCTCTCACTCCAGGTGGCCCTGCTCTAATACAGCAAGAGGGTCTTTTGTAGCACCTTACATTAGCAGGCTCCCTACAATAAAATACCTTCAAAGCCAAGAGTGTTATCTGAGGTTTGGGTCTTGTAGCTGTGCTAATTTGCATTTACACAATAGATTGTGAAGTGGGCAGAATGAGGAGAATACCCGCGACGATCGCGGGTCTCTGTGAAAGGGGCGTGGATTAAGATGTGATTCTGCATGAAACACATCATTTGGCCCTGCCCCCTATGTAAATTTTACCCAATCGCGGCAATTTTACCGCGAGGGGGCGAGGCTTAATGATGCGAATCATCAGGCCCCGCCCCCGTCGGCCCCCTGCTGCTTCTCTTACCCGGGCTTCTCCCGGGAAGAGATTATTAAAAGGTAGGCAAGTATGCCGCACTGTAACCTGCACAGTGTCTGACCCACAGGTACAGAACACTGTTTTTGTGGTTGGGGACATTTTGGGGAACTGCTCAACAAAAAGGCTGATTGATCGGGGCTTTCCATGGGCACAGAGTGCCAGTCATCAGTGGCCCAGCACTCCCAGGAGGGAAATACAGATTGGGCACTGAGAACAGGCATGTGCTGGGGGCATGTGCACTTGTGTAGGGGGCATTCATTCATGATTACCGGAAATCTGCACGTGCGCAGGACCTATTCTGTGAGTATGCTGAATAGGTCCTGCTCAATTGCACGCAAGCCCTTGAATTCCTCTGACTGATTGACAGGTATAGACATTTAAGGGGCGGTGCGAGTGCGGGAGGCATTCCCGGAAATGGGGTTTGTCCTCCCTGTTTTCCAGGAGTGGCCACCCCAGAGGCTGCGTGGACATATGTAGTCCAGGCTTGCCTACCCTCCCGATTTGATTCCGGAAGGAGGGAGCTGAATTTTTAGCAAGTATGATGTAGTCTTGGCTCGCAAGCCGGCCAGCCTGCATAAGCTGAGGCTTACTCAGCTGTCTGGCCGCCCGCGCTGTCCACCATCCCGAGAATCGACAAGTGATGGTGATCCCAGCCTGCGACCTCCGTCGCAGTGCTGGGATCGCGAATGCAGCAGGGGCTGTCATAGACTTCCTGCTGCATTTGCATTATTGCAAGGAGTGCAACGGCAAAGCTGCCTACGCGCATAAATCATATCTATAGCCTGCGTTCATACATCATATATCTATAGCCTGCGTGCATACATCATATATCTATAGCCTGCATGTATACATCATATATCTATAGCCTGCGTGCATACATCATATACCTATAGCCTGCGTGCATACATCATATATCTATAGCCTGCGTGCATACATCATATATCTATAGCCTACGTGTATACATCATATATCTATAGCCTGCGTGCATAAATCATATACCTATAGCCTGCGTGCATACATCATATATCTATAGCCTACGTGTATACATCATATATCTATAGCCTGCGTGCATACATCATATATCTATAGCCTGCGTGCATACATCATATAGCTATAGCCAGGCCCGCCAAGAGCCGTGGCGGGCCCCCGGTAATAGGGGGCGTGGCCTAATAGCGGGCGGCGTGGCCACGCCCCTTTGCTGATAGAAAAAAAAAGATTTGCGCGCTGGGGAGGAGGGGTGCTCTGAGACCCCTCAGCCCGGCGCAAAGCCAGGGGGGGCGCGATCAGTGTGATCGCTCCCCCGCACAGGCATAGGAGACTGCTGTGGCTGCTCCCACGAGCAGTCTCCAACTGCAGCTCAGCACACGCTGTGTGCTGGGCTGCAGTGAGGGGGGGGGCGGCGCCGGGCCCCTCAGAAAGCCCGGGCCCAGGTAATCTCTACCCGCTCCCCCCCCCTCTCGGCGCCCCTGGGTATAGCCTGCGTGCATACATCATATATCTATAGCCTGCGTGTATACATCATATATCTATAGCCTGCGTGTATACATCATATATCTATAGCTTGCGTGTATACATCATATACCTATAGCCTGCATGCAGCTTTGCAGTTGCCATCCTTGCTGAATAAGGCCCAATATAAACAAATAAAGGTTGCAGGTGTACTTCAGGGTCCAGTCTTTAACCCGGGCAACGGCGGGTCGTCCCAGCTAGTAGTCTATAGACAGCACTGGGATGACGGCTACGTCAGTTCCTTCTGCTCTGCGGTGCGTTTGGGTAATGATATGGTGACAGATATGGCAGAACAAACATTTTGTGAGTGGGTGATTCTGGACAGGACAATTAAGGATAAATTCTGCCAGAGGATTACATGAAATCTCGGCCCCCAAATACAGAATCCGGGAAATATTCAGCAGATATTTTCATAAAAATGGGCTAATTCTGAGCACCAGGATCATTAATGAGGGACTTTGGGGGAGCTGGTAACCCTGACACAGAGGGAGACGCCCAGCAATTCCTAGACAGTAATTTAATCATATTATGGAGGGTCAACCTATTAGTCCTAAAACCAATGAGGCTACAAACGGCATAAACTCCCCTTAGAGTTAGGGGATTATCCCAGGAGAACGATGGCAGTGGACGTATTATCACTACCGTTTGCCCTCAGCGTATGAGCCCATATTTATGGCACACTTAGCTGATTTGGATTGGCCGGGGGCTGTTAGACCACACGGATCAGATAATATTTTTAGGTTATTACCTTTAATGGTCTCAAGGCGTACTGTATTGATTCCATCTCGTAATTAGTTATAGTGGGCACAGCTACAGTACATGCAGTTCTATCTCCATTTATTGATATATTTATTTATGTTATGTTTAGTTGGGTTATGTTATTGATATACCTTTCTCATCTCTCGCCTGTATATCTCCCCTGCCTCTCCCCTCTTTACACTCTGCTGCCCACCACATTTTCCCCTATCCACCACTACCCCACTCGCCAATTGCTCCACTGGCTCCCTGACCCATAGAGCCCAACTGCGTCTCTCTCACCCACAAATCCATCAACGACTCTTCTCTTCCCTACATCTCCAGCTTCAATCCCAGCTTCCCGTCCTCTCCTCCTCCCTGATCACCTCCTCCCTCTCTCGGCTCCAGGAAATCTCCTGTGCTATCCCCAACCTCTGGATGCTTTAGTCAAGTCTACCATCCCTGCTCAGGTGCCATGTGTACTAGTGTCAGGTTGGCATGTGTACTAGTGTTAGGTGGTACTGTGGGCCTGATTAAGAGCCGCTCGTAAGCCTGAACTGCTCGCAGTGATAGCGGTAGGAAAAAGCTACTACAAGCACTGCGAGCAGTTCAGATGCCTTTCGATGTTCCCGATTAATCTAATAAATACCCAAAATGATGTGTGATGCGAATGGCAAAGGGGCATATCTTCCTATTGGCCTGGATAGCCCTTGCCAAGGGCGCCAGCCAAGGTGGGGCGATGTTTCAGCCCAACATCACTAGCACATGATCTCTTGTCTTCTCTGCTCTTAGCAGTATCCCACAGTCAGCTACAGCAAAGATCCCTGGTCTTCTTCTGTCTCCTCTGCTCTTACCAGTGTTCCCCATTGAATGCTACTATGTATTAGCCTTCTTATATGTCCCTTTATATCAGAAACATTTAAAATTAGGGAGAGTAACATTTTTTTTATTTTTATTCCTAATATATCTCTTCCACCACAATACCCAATACATACCAATCACCACTCACTAATTCCAGTATGTCAACTGTGCCGGAAAGGAGTGCAAGCACCACATCAATCACAAGGCTCTATTCGCAAGATAATTTGCATATATGCAAATTACCTTGCCTACAATGCATCTTGTTTGTTATTGATGCCCTCTTTTCCTATGTTGTTGACATATAGAAATTAATATAGAAATTAATAAACAGTGCTTTGCATGTAGTCTTTGCATGGCGTCTTTACAAAATAGCAAGCGCATTTTTCAGATGCCCGCTCAGACATAGGCGTCAACAAACCACAAAGCGAGCGCTCAATTTAAATATTCAGCCCCTTTTTTAGAACGACCGTCCGCAAATAGCGTCCGGCTCTGAATCAGGCCCTGTATCTGTACTAGTGTTAGGTGGTACTGTATGTGTACTAGTATTAGGTGCTATTTGTACTAGTGTTAGGTGGTATGTGTACTATTGGTACTGTATGTGTACTAATATTAGGTGGTACTGTATGTGTACTAGTGTTAGGTGATACTCTGTGTACTAGTGGTATGTGTACTAGTGTTAGGTGGTACTGTATGTGTACTAGTATTAGGTGGTACTGTATGTGTACTAGTGTTAGGTGGTATGTGTACTAGTGTTAGGTGGTACTGTATGTGTACTAGTGGTACGTGGTATGTGTACTAGTGTTAGGTGGTACTGTATGTGTACTAGTGTTAGGTGGTACTGTATGTGTACTAGTGTTAGGTGGTACTGTATGTGTACTAGTGTTAGGTGGTACTGTATGTGTACTAGTGTTAGGTGGTACTGTATGTGTACTAGTGTTAGGTGGTACTGTATGTGTACTAGTGTTAGGTGGTACTGTATGTGTACTAGTGTTAGGTGGTACTGTATGTGTACTAGTGTTAGGTGGTACTGTATGTGTACTAGTGTTAGGTGGTACTGTATGTGTACTAGTGTTAGGTGGTACTGTATGTGTACTAGTGTTAGGTGGTACTGTATGTGTACTAGTGTTAGGTGGTACTGTATGTGTACTAGTGTTAGGTGGTACTGTATGTGTACTAGTGTTAGGTGGTACTGTATGTGTACTAGTGTTAGGTGGTACTGTATCTGTACTAGTGTTAGGTGGTACTGTATGTGTACTAGTGTTAGGTGGTACTGTATGTGTACTAGTGTTAGGTGGTACTGTATGTGTACTAGTGTTAGGTGGTACTGTATGTGTACTAGTGTTAGTTGGTACTGTATGTGTACTAGTGTTAGGTGGTACTGTATGTGTACTAGTGTTAGGTGGTACTGTATGTGTACTAGTGTTAGGTGGTACTGTATCTGTACTAGTGTTAGGTGGTACTGTATGTGTACTAGTGTTAGGTGGTACTGTATGTGTACTAGTGTTAGGTGGTACTGTATGTGTACTAGTGTTAGTTGGTACTGTATGTGTACTAGTGTTAGGTGGTACTGTATGTGTACTAGTATTAGGTGGTACTGTATGTCTGTCATGATTGGTGTCTGCGAGTTACCCGTCTCAGGTGGTGATCGGGTTTCAACGGAGGCCGGCATGACTGGAACCACAGATAATGTAAATAGCTCTATTTACAAGACTTGGGTAGCAGTGAAAACTGCCTTTGATGATAAATGACAGGAACTGGAGGGACCGGACTGGGACCGGCAGGAAGACTTGTTGAATTGAACTGATGAACTAAGAACTTGACTCCGGACTGGAACAACGTGGACTGAACTGATGAGCTTGGAACTTGACTCTGGACTGGAATGTGACAATGGCTGAAGGAAAGTCAGGTAATGCTGAGATGAGGGCTAAACAGGGTAATCTGGAATTACTATGACAAAGGCTAGAACTCAGGTGCAGGCTGGACAGGATAATTGGAAATAACAGGTTTCAGGAAGGAATGGGTAGGTTTGGGAATTTGCAGGCTCAGGGAGGGAATAGGTAGGTAACAGGGGCAGGAGTTGATCCACAGCAGGAAGCAAGGCAGGGTAACACGATGCAGGTTTACAGAGTGCCAGGGACCAACCAGGAGTAGGAGTAGCAGCAGAGCACAGGCCAGGTATTGCTGTAACAGGACGTCTGGATGCCAGGTATTACTGTAGCAGGTTTTCAGGATGCACCAGAGGTTGCTGTCAGCAGGCTTACTGGATTGCTAGGCTTGGCTGTAACAGGTTTTCTGGAAGCACCAGGGGTTGCTGCCAGCAGATTTACTGGATTGCCAGGTACAACTGAAACAGGTTTTCTGGATAGCGCCAGGGATTGCTGTAGCAGGTTACAGGAACAGACTTGAATGCATGAACCATACACCACGGGAAGACAAGATGTTCAGGCCCAGAATGCTATCAGGAGAGGATATATATATATACCATGGGTCTGGCAGCAATTGGTGGATACGGACAGGTGGTCTGGTAGTAGCATTCTGAGTGGTGGAAGGCACAACATGCAGAGGGAGTATTCATCTCTGCAGCTCTGAGAATCAGAACCACACCTGTGATTCCAATCAGGGCTAGCAGTGCTCACAGACAGGAGAGACCAGGTGCAATAATCAGAGCAAATCCTCCAGGCAAATTACACACACAGATCCATGGGGGAGCTGACAGGGGTAAGTCCCAGGGCAAAAAGGTGACAACTAGACAGGGTCGTGACAATGTGTATGTACTAGTGTTAGGTGGTACTGTATGTGTACTAGTGTTAGGTGGTACTGTATGTGTACTAGTGGTAGGTGGTACTGTATGTGTACTAGTGTTAGGTGGTAAGTGTGTACTAGTGTTAGGTGGTATGTGTACTAGTGTTAGGTGGTACTGTATGTGTACTAGTGTTAGGTGGTATGTGTGTACTAGTGTTAGGTGGTATGTGTGTACTAGTGGTAGGTGGTATGTGTACTAGTATTAGGTGGTACTGTATCTGTACTAATGTTCGGTGGTACATGTACTAGTGTTAGGTGGTATGTGTACTAGTGTTAGGTGGTACTGTATGTGTACTAGTGTTAGGTGGTATGTATTAGGGTCAGGTGGCACATGTATTAGGGTCAGGTGGTACATGTATTAGGGTCAGGGGGCACATGTATTAGGGTCAGGTGGCACATGTATTAGGGTCAGGTGGTACATGTATTAGGGCCAGGTGGCAAATGTATTAGGGTCAGGGGGCACATGTATTAGGGTCAGGTGGCACGTGTATTAGGGTCAGGTGGCACGTGTATTAGGGTCAGGTGGCACGTGTATTAGGGTCAGGTGGTACGTGTATTAGGGTCAGGGTGTACACTAGGGTCAGGTGGCACGTGTACTAGGGTCAGGTGGCACATGTATTAGGGTCAGGTGGCACATGTATATGGGTCAGGTGGCAAATGTACTAGGGTCTGGTGGTACATGTACTAGGGTCAGGGGGTACATGTACTAGGGTCAGGTGGCACATGTATTAGGGTCAGGTGGTACATGTATTAGGCTCAGGTGGCACATGTATTAGGGTCAGGGGGCACATGTGCTAGGATCAGGTGGCACATGTATTAGGGTCAGGTGGCACATGTATTAGGGTCAGGGGGCACATGTACTAGGATCAGGTGGCACATGTATTAGGGTCAGGGGTACATGTATTGAGGTCAGGAGGCACATGTATTAGAATCAGGGGTACATGTATTAGGGTCAGGGGGTACATGTATTAGGGTCAGGGGGCACATGTATTAGGGTAGGGTGGTACATGTATTAGGGTCAGGGGGTACATGTATTAGGGTCATGGGGTATGTTGATCTCAGGCCAGCTGCCCCTGATAAGACTGAGTGGGAAATGTATCACGTTGTCTCATAATTGCCTACTTTTGAAAAAGCATCTCAGGGAGATTGTGATAGCAGCACCTATGAGCGCGTGTTACAGTGGGCGTGTACTGATAAATCTGAGAGGCGTGTCTCACATGTGATGGGCGTGTACTGATAAATCTGAGAGGCGTGTCTCACATGTGATGGGCGTGTACTGATAAATCTGAGAGGCGTGTCATACATGTGATGGGCGTGTACTGATAAATCTGAGAGGCGTGTCCTAAACCTGATTTACATCCAAATGTAAACCAGCCCAAAAGCAGTCAGTAAGATCTGTTTGTTGATGAAAACATACTAATACTTTTCAGAAATTCATAGGGATCATTGTGCCTTATAATAACCAATGCAAGGAAATGACACTAATGATACCATTTGAATGTATATAGCTCTGTTTTTTAATATAACAGCTTCATAATGGGGGTAAGGATGAAATGAGGGAGATTGCTAAACTCTTCAGGGAGACAAGGAGATTGCTACTATTTCAGGGAGTCTCCCTGACAATGAGGGAGAGTTGGCAAATATGCGTTGTCTTTTATCTCAGTGCTAAGAGATATCCTGCAGCGCCATATATCGCCCAACCACACTTAATATGGCCTTTCATAACTCCTGCACATCGTCTGTGATTTGATTCTGAAGCCGCCATACAATACACAATACAATACACAATACACACTTTATTGTCATCAACAACAAAACAGACATGTTAAATTGTCAACGAAATGTTAATTACAAACACTGCAGCATATAAAACAAATCAATGAAACAATCCCTTAATACTCAGGTCAGTTTAACAGACGGACAGCTACTGGACAAAACCTGTTACATAACCGCTTCGTACGCGTATGCACACTCCTAAAGCGAACATTTCATGGTAACCTTTCAATAACCATGTAATTGGGATGGCTAGGATAAAGCTAAGATGCTTCTAGTCCGCCTTAGTACTCTATTTTCATAGAGAACTTGAATTTTGGGCAATTTTACACCTACTATTTTACTTGCGGTCTTTACCACACGTCCGAGAGCACCCTGATCAGCAGCAGAGCGATTTCCAAACCATGTGATAATCCCATATAAGTCAGGACACTCTCTATTATACAATAATAAAAACTTAGAAGCGTCTCCGTACTCAGACAAGCAGCCTTTAGCCTTCGCAGAAAAAAAAAAGGCGTTGCTGCGCCTTTTTAATTACAAAAGAGTAGTTTAAAGTCCAGGTCAAATCCTTTGAGATATGAACTCCCAAAAATGTAAAGGAATCCACCTCCTCAATTGCCATATCGTCTACAATTACTGACAATTTAGGTCCACAATCCACCCTCCTGACATCAAATACCATTTCCTTAGTTATTGCGGTATTACCATGGTAACACTGGTTACTAAATCCAGCGGCTGAAAGATAAGTTTTGGCTTATCTGACACAGCGATCCTATGCTACAGTTACCCAAACGACAGCCAAGATACCCCCGATTCCCCATTGTGCTCCAGTTATACGGTCTGTGGTATTAGCACTTACATACTGTATGTAGGATGGCAGAATGTACAATGCAGGAATTCATCTGTGGGGCACGTACAGTCAGGGTTGCCTACCTTTAATATTCTCTTCCCGGGAGAAGCCCGGGTAAGAGAAGCAGCAGGGGGCCGACGGTGGCGGGGCTTGACGATTCGCGTCATTAAGCCCCGCCCCCTCGCGGTAAAATTGCCGCGATTGGGCACAATTTACATAGGGGGCAGGGCCAAATGCTGTGATTCATGCAGAATCACAGCTTAAGCCCCGCCCCCTTCACGGAGACCCGCGATTGCCGCGGGTATTCTCCTAATTCTGCCCACTTCACTAGGAAGTGGGCAGAATGCGGGAGAAATGCCTACCCTTCCGGGGGTGCGGGGGGTTACCTGAAAAACCGGGAGGGTAGGCATGTATGCGTACAGTATGTCCGAGTGAGAGTTATTGCCTCTGCACAGGGGCATTTCTAGAGAGGAGGGGGCCCGTGTGCAGTTTCCGACACAGGCCCCCTCCTCTCCGCCCGGCGGCCGACAGCGCACTGAGCTGTGCACGGCCAGCGCCGGAGTTATAGACTCTGGGCACTAGAGTGTGCCCAGAGTCTATAGTGTATGCACAGGTCACCGGGAAAATGGCTGCAGCTGCCATTCTCCCATGTACAGCACATGTAGAAACAACGGGAAAATGGCAGCCGCGGCCATTTTCCAGTTTTACAGCGCTGGAGGTGGGACTCTGGAGAGGTAAGTATTATTATGGGTACAGGGTGTGCAGTGCGGGGCCCCCCTGGACCCAGGGGTCCGTGTTCCCCGCACACCCTGCACCCATTATAGATACGCCCCTGCCTGTACAGATAATCACCCCCTCCTATACACGCTGACTTACTTCATTTATCATAGAATAAAGTGTGGAGTCTGCAGAAAACACCATTTATATAATATACTGTCATTTATTGGCCTTAGTTTAAAAAAAATGCTGCACAATCTGTATCTGTTTATTTGGAACTTGAACTGAAACTAGAGGTATATTGCTAAGGTGCAGGTTTTTAGAAGTGGAGATGTTGTCCATAGCAACCAATCACCAATCAGATTCTACCGAACATCTAATCTAGAAGATAATACAGTAGCTCAGTGGCAGGCTGGGCCGAGGGGGGCAGGGTGTCATCGCCCCTCGGCTGCCAGGCTGCGGCAGGCTGAGGATGCGATGCTCCTGCTCCCATACAGCTGTCCAGAGAGAGTTCAAATAACAGTGGCTAAAAGAAAATGGCTGCCCCCATATCAGGCTACAAAAAGATGGCCGCTGTCGACCAAAAGGGGAGCCAGGTTTCTCTACCCAGAATTCCAAGAGGCTGGAGAATGGTTGAAGGGGCATGGCTTATCGGGGGAGTGGGAAGAGCCTAAAAGGAGCTGAATTGCACCCATGGAGGAGAGAAGGCAGAGAATGGGAGTGCCAGCCTCCTGTCTTCTACACCCATACCAGGTAAGTGGAGGGCAGAGAATGGGAGTGCCAGCCTCCTGTCTTCTACACCCATACCAGGTAAGTGGAGGGCAGAGAATGGGAGTGCCAGCCTCCTGTCTTCTACACCCATACCAGGTAAGTGGAGGGCAGAGAATGGGAGTGCCAGCCTCCTGTCTTCTACACCCATACCAGGTAAGTGGAGGGCAGAGAATGGGAGTGCCAGCCTCCTGTCTTCTACACCCATACCAGGTAAGTGGAGGGCAGAGAATGGGAGTGCCAGCTCCCTGTCTTCTACACCCATACCAGGTAAGTGGAGGGCAGAGAATGGGAGTGCCAGCTCCCTGTCTTCTACACCCATACCAGGTAAGTGGAGGGCAGAGAATGGGAATGCCAGCCTCCTGTCTTCTACACCCATACCAGGTAAGTGGAGGGCAGAGAATGGGAGAGCCAGCCGCCTGTCTTCTACACCCATACCAGGTAAGTGGAGGGTGGAGTGGGGCATATATATATATATATATATATATATATATCTTATATTAGTGTGTCACAGTGGCATAAAGTTTGCGTTGTTTTGTTATTTAAAATGTGTGTGCTGACTAATGCTGGGCATACACTATACAATTATCTGGCTGGTTGGAATGAAAACCTGGTAATGTATGGGAGCAAATGACAGACGATCATATGGTCTTAAACACGGAAAAAAGGACAAAAACAATTGTTCAAATTGGTTACATTTGTGTTTTATCCAATTTGTCTGAACGACCATTTTGGCTGTTTTCCAGTGTTTGTGAGCAAATGGACAATTGTCATTTGCTCCCATACATTACCAGGTTTTCATTCCAACCAGCCAGATTGGACAGATATGTGACAGATAATTGTATAGTGGATGCCCAGCTTATGTGTGTGTATGTGAGAGCGTGCACATATATATATATATATATATATATATATATATATATATTAGTCGTGGGGGTATGGAACTATCAGGGGCGTTTTACTTAGGTAGGCCCAAATCCTGAGGCCCCTCAAAATTCCATACCCCCACTTCCTACTACCCACAGTGCACCTTCCCTCACGGTCACAGCACATCACACACCATAGCTCATAGAATACTTCACACCACCCACCTCACCCTGCTCTGGTGACCGCACTCTCTTCCCTGGGCCCTTCACCAATCTTTGTCCTTGGTGGCATTGGCATTTTGAGTTCAGTGCCGGCTGTGAGCAAATGACAGCTCGCGGACCAGCAGCCAATCAGAGCTTAGTTTATAGTAACCAGGAGTGCGGTGTGAGCAGCTCTGACATGTCAGGTGATTGCAAAGGTATCGCTGGGTCCAGCTATACTGTACGCCGGCATGGGGAGAAGAGGGAAAGCAGGACAACCTGGAATGAGGAATTCAGAGAGGTGGATAGGAAAATAAGTGAAGTTCGGTTGCCGTATTAAGCTATAAAGTGCGTAACTGAACATTACGCTGAATAGCATTACCTTCTGCATGTGTGGTAAGTAGGAGAGTTCCTGGGAAAAGGTGCAGCAGGAGAGAAAACCTGGAGGTGTGAATGAGACAAGGTGATCAGATGGGGATAGGAGAGGAGCAAATGTGTATGGAGGAGGTTTCATTCCTAAAGAGCAGGGCTTCCCAACCACAGTCCTCAAGGCACACTTACAGTCCAGGTTTTAAGGATAGCCATACTTGAGCATAGGTGTCTTAATTAGTACCTCCAGTTATTTTAATTTAACCATCTGTGCTGAAGAATGGATATCACTAAAATCTGGACTGTTAGTGTGCCTTGAGGACCAAGATTGGGAAACCCTGCTAAAGAGGATGGTAGAGATGATATAAGGAGAAAGTTGTTTTACTTGTGTAACTTTACTATCTGTAACGCAGGCTGCTTCAGTCTAATACCCCTTTTACACCAGAGCAAAAACCTGGGTTTTTGCTGGGTCTACCCGGGTCGCAGCTCAGTGTAAAAGGGTCCCTGAAAAATAACCTGGGTCAAGTGACCCTGCAATCCAACCCAGGTAGCTACCAGGGTTGGACCCAGGTAATGGTGCAGTGTAAACGGTGCAACCCAGGTTATCTGATCTGAATCATGCCTAAAATGAGCTGATTGGTGGTTGTGGAGCAGTCACCTCCCACTTTTAATGACCTCACAGGTTTAGCAGGGCAGACCTGAGTTCAGTGTGAACAGGGCTGACCTGGGAGTAACCCAGATGAAAGGTGCAGTGTAAATGGGTCTGACCAGGGTTGGAACCATGTCCAAAAACCCAGGTCGGACCTGGGTTTTTGGTGGAAAAGAGATATAACAGTACGGTCCTTTCTGCTCCTTTCTCTTCATGTGAAATCCCTATTTTACTGACTATTAATTGAAATTAAGGCATAAAAGAAGGTGAACCTTGAGGCCCTTTCCAACTCTATCTCAGATGAGGAAAAACAAAATCCCTTCCTGCCCCTAAAAGGCGCTCGGATTTCTGGCTGGATTAACGCCCCCGCATCTGGCAGCTCATTGTCCGCGTTACTGTGCGTTGTCTGCTTGTGACTTATCTGCTATTTGGCCTATTCACACTTTTCCATTCTTTGTTGCTTTAATTGGATAATGATGGATACATAATTAATTCACTAGGATAATTAAGAAGAGAAGCCGTTAACTAATAACATTAAAATGAATTAGGCCTGTGGGTATGGCGTTATTATTCCTTATAATGTGTCGAGACGCTCAGCCGGGCTACGTGATTTCTATACGTGACGCTAACGCGGTTCTTTGTGTCTTTATGGTGATAGTAAAAAGGCAAATGATATGTTTTGTTGATTTTATTATTAATATGAGGCCATGAGACACATTGTGCCAGGATAATTAGCCGTGGAGATCACTTTGGCCTGTGTCGTTCATTAGCAAAATGAATTGTGATTATTCATCTACGAAGGTACAAGTCCTAATACGAGTGTAGAGGAGTCAGCGCTATGAATCTGGTGGTCAGTATGGGACGTCTGTCCCTCTCCTAGGACAAGGAGAGAGGAATCTTACACTTCAGCATGTTCCCCATTCAGCACGGGTAGCGATTATAGGAATACTTATACCCCTTTTACACCGGAGCTAAAACCCGGGTTTTTGAAGGGTTAACCCGGGCAGCTCCCTGGTGTAAAAGGGCAGAGGGGTGGATCGCCGGCTCGAGTAACCCGGCAATCCAACCCAGGTAACTAGCAGGGTTTAACACGGGCGTAGCCCGTGAAACTCTGCTATGGGAACAGCGCACTCCGGGTCACGATGACCTGGAGTGCGCTGCTAGCCGGCCGATTGGTCCGGCTTCAGTGGCGCTTGGAGATGACGTCATCTCCAAGCGTCCACTTTCACTCCGCAAAAGCCGGGTCTATGCAGACCCGACTGCGGTGTGAGCGGCGCTGACTCGGGAATATCCCGAGTCAGCGCCGGCAAAATTCCGGGTCTGATCCGGATAGGAGCTTTGTTCCAACTCCGGGTCAGACCCGGAATTTAGGTGGAAAAGGGGTATTAGTAAGCCCGCCACAGAACAAAACAGTCAATAAGGAACAGTACACAAAACAAGGACTGTAGGGAGTGAGGATACGCAGGTGACATGGTCTGGGAAACGGGGTGCAGGAACCCAGACAGGAGAGTGTGGGCTACACAGACCAGAAACTCTGAATACAAGAGACCATGGGAGAGGGTCTAATACACAGGATCCAGCACAGTCACACAGGATGGTGAGGGAGGGCCTAATACACAGGATCCAGCACAGTCACACAGGATGGTGGGAGAGGGCCTAATACACAGGATATAGCACAGTCACACAGGGTGGTGAGAGAGGGCCTAATACACAGGATCCAGCACAGTCACACAGGGTGGTGAGAGAGGGCCTAATACACAGTATATAGCACAGTCACACAGGGTGGTGAGAGAGGCCTAATACACAGGATATAGCACAGTCACACAGGGTGGTGAGAGAGGGCCTAATACACAGGATATAGCACAGTCACACAGGGTATGAGAGAGGGCCTAATACACAGTATATAGCACAGTCACACAGGGTGGTGAGAGAGGGTCTAATACACAGGATATAGCACAGTCACACAGGGTGGTGAGAGAGGGTCTAATACACAGGATATAGCACAGTCACACAGGATGGTGAGAGAGGGTCTAATACACAGGATATAGCACAGTCACACAGGGTGGTGGGAGAGGGTCTAATACACAGGATATAGCACAGTCACACAGGGTGGTGAGAGAGGGCCTAGTACACAGGATATATAGCACAGTCACACAGGGTGGTGGGAGAGGGTCTAATACACAGGATATAGCACAGTCACACAGGGTGGTGGGAGAGGGTCTAATACACAGGATATAGCACAGTCACACAGGGTGGTGAGAGAGGGCCTAGTACACAGGATATATAGCACTGTCACACAGGATGGTGGGAGAGGGCCTAATACACAGGATATAGCACAGTCACACAGGGTGGTGAGAGAGGGCCTAGTACACAGGATATAGCACAGTCACACAGGATGGTGAGAGAGGATCTAATACACAGGATCCAGCACAGTCACACAGGGTAGTGAGAGAGGGTCTAATACACAGGATCCAGCACAGTCACACAGGGTGGTGAGAGAGGGCCTAATACACAGGATCCAGCACAGTCACACAGGGTATGAGAGAGGGCCTAATACACAGTATATAGCACAGTCACACAGGGTGGTGAGAGAGGGTCTAATACACAGGATATAGCACAGTCACACAGGGTGGTGAGAGAGGGTCTAATACACAGGATATAGCACAGTCACACAGGATGGTGAGAGAGGGTCTAATACACAGGATATAGCACAGTCACACAGGGTGGTGGGAGAGGGTCTAATACACAGGATATATAGCACAGTCACACAGGGTGGTGAGAGAGGGTCTAATACACAGGATATAGCACAGTCACACAGGGTGGTGGGAGAGGGTCTAATACACAGGATATAGCACAGTCACACAGGGTGGTGGGAGAGGGTCTAATACACAGGATCCAGCACAGTCACACAGGGTGGTGAGAGAGGGCCTAATACACAGGATCCAGCACAGTCACACAGGGTGGTGAGAGAGGGCCTAGTACACAGGATATATAGCACAGTCACACAGGATGGTGGGAGAGGGCCTAATACACAGGATATAGCACAGTCACACAGGGTGGTGGGAGAGGGCCTAATACACAGGATATAGCACAGTCACACAGGGTGGTGAGAGAGGGCCTAGTACACAGGATATAGCACAGTCACACAGGATGGTGAGAGAGGATCTAATACACAGGATCCAGCACAGTCACACAGGATGGTGAGAGAGGGCCTAATAGACAGGATATAGCACAGTCACACAGGGTGGTGGGAGAGGGCCTAGTACACAGGATATATAGCACAGTCACACAGGATGGTGGGAGAGGGCCTAATACACAGGATATATAGCACAGTCACACAGGATGGTGAGAGAGGGCCTAATACACAGAATATAGCACAGTCACACAGGATGGTGAGAGATGGCCTAATACACAGGATATATAGCACAGTCACACAGGATGGTGGGAGAGGGTCTAATACACAGGATATAGCACAGTCACACAGGGTGGTGAGAGAGGGCCTAATACACAGGATGTAGCACAGTCACACAGGGTGGTGAGAGAGGGCCTAATACACAGGATATAGCACAGTCACACAGGGTGGTGAGAGAGGGCCTAATACACAGGATCCAGCACAGTCACACAGGGTGGTGAGAGAGGGTCTAATACACAGGATATAGCACAGTCACAGGGTGGTGAGAGAGGGTGATGTCAGCGTTCATACACCAGGGGTTTAGAGGAAAAATACATGTACAATAATGACACAGAGACATGCAGCGCGTGCGCTTCTGGGATAAATCGTAAGTAACGTGATGGCGGAGTGTCTGTCCCTGTGCCAGTATAAATACATGATATAGGTGAATATAAATTCCGTATTGCAGCACTAAGGAACTCATTATCGGGGACTGGCCCCATCTATTATTAAACATGTCCCATAAAGAGCTGGAGAAGGATTTATGGGGTGATTGGGGGTCACACCAGAGCCCAGGTTTCTCATTCCGCAATCATATCTAGGTCAGCAGGCGTTCCCCGCTTCTATAGTAATTAGACACGGAAGGCTGAGATAGCAGACACTCAATAGCCCCACAAATAATAAAACATTTATAGTATTAACCCCCCCCAAAAAAATCAGCTCAGTACGCGTGTCTGCTGGTCCTCGCTACGCAGATGAGATATTTTATTACCATAGTAAAGAAATCACTGTTGTGTTCTTCCAGGTGGGGATGAAATAAAAATGCAAATCAAGGCGTCAGGTCTCAGTGAGTTTATAAGCAAATCGGCCTTATAATGAATCTGTAACATTAATAATAACAGACATGTATGTAATGGCATTTGGTGCGTTGCTCACCAGTGCTGATTACTACAATCTATAAGAGCGTATTGGAAACTTGACAACGGTCCTCAGCCTGGGGTATTAGCGTCCTCGGGGGTACTCGCTATGACGTCCATAGGTACACAAGAAATGTTCTGTAATGTCGGCGAGGAGGGAACGTCCAGGTCATAATTAGACAAATAGGGAGCAGTGTCCTACCCCATACATCACAGTACGGCCCCGACAACAGGCAGGGACATGATCACTGGTGTTTCCTGCATAAAATATATTATCGTGATTATGGGGCATATTATTCATTGCTGTCTGCCCCCGATATGAAAGACTCCACATCCCCACAGTTTGCGTCAATAAGGAATCTTTGATCGCTAGAATGTATCATACCTGTGTCGCCAGGACAGGGGGGGCTCATCCTGCCAATCAGTAGCGGAAGCGATCCCATATACAATCACGTCACGTTTCTGCCGCAGCCCTCGTCGTACATGAACAAGCGGATGTCGCCGGGGAGGATCCCTCTCCCGGATAACTCTACGGTATGTAGCCCATAGGCTACAGTGGCTGACGACATCGTAAGACGGCGTTAGCTACCGGGGCCTGGCTCCGAAATGCAACTTGGCAAGTTCAGCATTTAAGCAGCCCCCATATAAATCTATGGGGGCTGCTTTTGTAAAATAAATTGGGGAACCCCTGTAGATCATTGAGGGGATACATAATGTCTGCAGGTACCCCCTGAAATCACCTGTTTATCCTGCAAATATGATTTGATATATATAGACCTAAGGATGGCCATCGACCATCAATGATTCAAAATCATCGATGGTTTATGGTTGATGTTGAATGCTTTTACCATCGATGGGGGAGAACCAGCTTGTTTCCCTCCATCGATGGCACAGCATAACCAAATGTTTTTTACAAGGTACCTAGACACAGAGCATAGCTCCGCCCCTGACACCTGCGAAGCCCCACCTCCAGGGTTCTGATTGGCCCATGGGCCAGTCAAAGAACAGGCATCACCATCAGTTGGTGAAACCATCGACGGTCAGCCATTGCATAGTGGTAACCATCGATGGCCACTTGCTATATCGCCATCAATGGTAACCACACCACTGACTATTCTTAAATAGGCCCCTTATGGCCCCCGATGATTAAGTATTCATCTCGCTGCAGGGGATTCTTAACATCATCATTGCTCCGGTGTGGGGACAACTGCTCCAAAGCAGCGTTACTCACCTGTCCTCCGTCGTCGCTTCTACGCATGCGTGACCTGGTGTCACGAATGCGCAAAGCCGCCGGTGAGTGTGTGAGGAGGCGACGGATGGATCCACACGGATCCCTATTCACTTCCCCGGGCTGCAAGAAAAAGCGCCGTCTGAAGTTCTCGCAAGCAATCTCCGAAAACTTTCTGTTTTCTGAGTTTGCGGAATATCAGGGGGGTCCTATTCAGACCCCTGATGATGAATGGCCCGGTAACTAAAATATGCAGGAACTAGCGTTGCAGCGTGGTTACCGTGACATTTATCGTTTGATGAATAGGTCCCATAGTGACTTGCAGATCATTTCTGACACAGCGCCACCTAATGTCAGAACTTTGGTATTGTGATTGGATGTCGACATATAGTCCCTGGCGGCCCAGAGGTGACTTACCTGCTCCCGACGGCTGCAGCGGCATCTTCAGGGTCCCATTGGTTACATGAATGTCAGTTCTGGTGGAGTTATCTGACCCTAATCCTCCCTCCCCATCCCTGCAGCATAGCCCCCCCACCCAGCCTAACCCTAACCCATCCCCCCCTCCCGCTAGTAAGTATTTATTAAACCTGACTGCACTGTTAATAATGTGGAGCCGTTAGTCTTCACATGATCACCACTAAGTAGCCTCTACAGCCTCCGTACAGAGGGACAATATTGATAGTAGTACCGCACAGGCGGGGATTTATTTTCTTGCTGTATCGTTATTTTCTTGCCTAATAAAACTGGCTGTGGACAGAAGCACCATATTTTTGAGACTTATTGTTTATAGGCTGATGCTGAGTAAGTGCCAACGTTTACCCCCGGGAGGCGGCATCTGCTATTAATTCCTGTGATAGTGCCGGAGTTCCCTGGCACTCATTATGTACATGAATGACTCTCTTACTAGCAGTATTTTAGGAGCAAGGGGCCTGATTCAGACCCACTCGCAAGCGGCTGTCAACTCGCAAGTGGGTCGATGTTGTGCACTGCGCATGCGCACGACGGCGGGAGCTCCGTCGTGCGCATGCGCCAGACGCGACGAGCGAAGGACTTTCCTTCGCTCGTTGTGTCTGATCAAAGGGGGCGTGCTGTCGATGTTGATTGACAGCACGCCCCCTTTGGTGGGCGTGCCGGGGGCGTGCCTCCCTGACGGGGGCATTCCCAAGGGAACACCTACCGTCAGAAGCCGGCCCACTGACATCACTAGTGATGTCAGTGGGAGTGATTTTGGCTCTGATAGAGCCAAAATCACTCCGGGCCTTGCGGTTGAAAACCTCAACCGCAGGCTCCGGCTCGCAGTGGCAATGGTCGCGATGGTCAAGACCATCGCGGCCATCAAACTGCACGCTCGTGTAGGCTGTGGGTGGTGACCCACAGCTAAACGAGCGTCAAGGAGGACGCTCCATAAATATGGAGGGCGGCCCTCATTCAGAGCGTGCGCTCTGCTCAGAGCGTACGGCTCTGAATGAGGGCCAAGGTGGGAAGGTTGGAATGAATGAAGATGGTGGCAGCACACGGGTGATTGCAGTTTTGTTGGCGTGCAGACCACCAATAGTCACACACTGGCACCAGTTAGGGGTAAATCCAGTCATAAAGTGGAACTTTGCTCACAAAAACATGTTATACCGATTGGGGGAGATTTTAAACGCGCACCTAGATTTCACGTTAGGAGGGGAACACGTCCAAGCGCATCTATAAATATGGGACTCGCCTATGACCGGATAGTGGAGCTGTAATGAGTGTATACAGCTGGCATGCCTTGTTATATAACTGATGAATATACTGTACAGCATATAGTGCTGAGAGAAGAGGCTGGGGGCTTCTGCGTTGTTAGTGGGGGTTGATCGCGCTGTAAGCCCCTGTGTCAGCTCTTCAAGTTCCGGGGGCTGGACAAGGTTGTGGACTGTTGAAGGTGTACTCTAAGATATTCCTATATTTGCCTTTAGTGTTGCTGTAATTGCCTCTGGCTGATTACTGCCTGAGATTCCCAAACAAACACAGAGAATTAAGCAGATGTTAATGTAAACTAGTTTGACACATTAAATATGGTTTGTCTGTGACTAAAAGGGCTTTGAAAGATTAACAAGAAGACAGTTTCCTTTTCATCCTGGAAACAATAAAGAAAAGCTTCCTCCTCTCCCCGGCCCCAGCTCACTGGCTGATTTTTGGAAAGAGAAGAGAGTTACCGGGGATTTAATTAATATTCACCTTGTCAGTCATTGATGAGGATTTATTAACCATTGCGGAGCTGCAGGATAACACATCACAGGAGAACGCTGGCAGCCGGTATATGGGGAATTATTAATATTGATGTTTCAATCTCCTTTTTAAATTAATGGGGCAGCTCTTAATTCATGTTGCTTAAAGCTATAACTATAGTAACATTGATATGATCTGAGTATTGTTGCTAGCAGCTCCATATTGGGCACTCAGATATAGCCAGAAACGACGCAAACAAGTCAGCAGGGATTGGTTCGTTTACCAAGATGGCTGATGCTGGGCAGCGGCTTTGTACAACCATGAGGACCGTTGTTTTATCGGGTTGGGAATGGGATGCCGGCAGTCAGAATCCTAACGCCAACATCCCGTCAGAGTTAGGATCAGTGGTGGAACTCCCGGAGACAATGGAGTCATTTGTGCCGGGAGCCAGCCCTAAAGGCGGCACCCGGCTCCATTGTAACCCGGCCGGCCGTGCTAAGGAGCCGTATGGAGGAGGAGCGCTAACTGAGGAGGGTTAGGGTGCGGGCTAGGGAAGGATAGTGTGAGGGTGCAGGAAAGGAGGGTTAGGGGGTAGATAGGACAGGGGAACATTACTTACTGTGCATCTGTCTGGATTTGAACCATCGGGATGTCGCTGTCAGTGTACTGCCGGCCAGCTTCCTGTCCATCCGGATTTCATACGCGTTCCGGTTTGGAGAAGTATAAATGTATAGCTTAACACAGCTCAGAGTATGGAAGCAGCCTAACGTTATCTATGCTATTTGGATTCCACAAATATATGAACAAAGGAAAAGCGTTTGGAGAACGAAATACAGATATTTCTTGGAGCATAATTTATTACAATGGTTTAGCGCCTGAGGGGCTTTATTCAATTAGAAGTGATAAGTTGGGAAGGTTTCGCCTGCTGTACTTTTCGCCGACTTTTACATTTTTTTTGTGCGCGGCCCCCGCTTTTCGCCCAAGTCAGTTCCAAGGACACAAAAACGGGAAACAGCGAAACTCAAACAGGCGAAAAATCAGCTTAACGACCGACCAGGTTGATGGTCGCGATGGTGATCACCATCGTTACCATCGGGGCTTACGACCAGACCCTAAGGTTGGGTCTGGGCACTCGTAAGCCCCAGGAAGCTTCCTGCTCTGAAAGAGCAGGAATCTGCCCACTGACATCAATGATGATGTCAATGATGATGTCAGTGCGGCCACCCACAAAACATTTTGCAAACCACCCCCCCGGCCCGCCTACCAAACGGGGCGAGCTGTCGATCGACAGCCGCCCCTTTGGTAACGAGCTGCGGAGCGTCTGAGTTTCTCTGTCGCCCCGGGGCTCGCGCACACGCAGTGCGACCGCTGCGCGTGCACAGGCCGAACCATCGAGTCGGTTACGAGCGCATCGGCGCTCGCGACCGACTCTAAATAAGGTCCTAAGTAACATGGTGACCTCTTAGTGGTAAAAGGGGGGTTACGTTACTAATGGTTCTGGGCGTATTAGCCATAGGTGTATATATACGACTACGAACATGATTTTGCTTTTCCAATGTTGCTTTTGTATATTTTGACATATTATGCTTAATGTTTGTAAATCGATGTGATGCTCAAATAAAAAGTGATTTTAAAAAAAATGAAGTAATAAGCAGTAGTGATATAATACAAAGGTTACCGTGGTGACTGACTTTATTGTGGTCATGGTAATGGTAGTGCTGCGCTAATGTGAATAAGGAGCTCATTAAAAAAAACAATCAATGGAGCATATAGCTATAAATAGCTAAAAACTGAGCGCTACTATAACTGTGATGTAAAGATATAAAAGTGATAAAATGTAAGAGTGATATCAATGTAAAAGAAAGTGTGCACTGTAAAGATGTAAAGTGCAAAGTGCAATAAACTATAAAAAAAAAAGCACCAAAATAATGTTTATAGTCTTTTTTTAGTATTCTATGGGGATCACAAATGTGGTCTTGGGAGATCTGAAGTTAATTTTGTAAAAGTCCAGAAAGCGCACGCTGAGCGGTCACTGCTGTCCCTATCTAGCCCTACCTGAAGGTGCGATGGTCCGGCAGTGGTCTTCTCCTACAGTATTCAGCAATTACCGCCAGTGGTCTTCTCCTACAGTATTCAGCAATTACCGGCAGTGGTCTTCTCCTACAGTATTCAGCAATTACCGGCAGTGGTCTTCTCCTACAGTATTCAGAGATTACCGGCAGTGGTCTTCTCCTACAGTATTCAGAGATTACCGGCAGTGGTCTTCTCCTACAGTGTTCAGCGATTACCGCTAGTGGTCTTCTACAGTATTCAGCAATTACCGGCAGTGGTCTTCTCCTACAGTATTCAGCGATTACCGGCAGTGGTCTTCTCCTACAGTATTCAGCAATTACCGGCAGTGGTCTTCTCCTACAGTATTCAGAGATTACCGCTAGTGGTCTTCTCCTACAGTATTCAGAGATTACCGGCAGTGGTCTTCTCCTACAGTGTTCAGCGATTACCGCTAGTGGTCTTCTACAGTATTCAGCGATTACCGGCAGTGGTCTTCTCCTACAGTATTCAGCAATTACCGGCAGTGGTCTTCTCCTACAGTATTCAGCAATTACCGGCAGTGGTCTTCTCCTACAGTATTCAGCAATTACCGGCAGTGGTCTTCTCCTACAGTATTCAGCAATTACCGGCAGTGGTCTTCTCCTACAGTATTCAGCAATTACCGGCAGTGGTCTTCTCCTACAGTATTCAGCAATTACCGGCAGTGGTCTTCTCCTACAGTATTCAGCAATTACCGGCAGTGGTCTTCTCCTACAGTATTCAGCAATTACCGGCAGTGGTCTTCTCCCATTCAGCAATTACCGGCAGTGGTCTTCTCCCATGCAGCGATTACCGGCAGTTTGTACTGGCTCGAATGAGCTGCTGCGTCTCTTGATGACTTGTCGGCCGTCGATCTTCGTGTCTTTAGTCCCACTAGCGACGGCTAGTTCCTGCTTGTCTAGACCCGCTATGACCAACGCGTTTCGCATCACAACGGATGCTTTTCTTCCTTGACACTTTTATATCTTTACATCACTTATAGTTTTAATAGCGCTCAGTTTTCAGCTATTTATAGCTATATAATACTCCATGTACTGTGGTCAGTGTTGTAGTATCCTAAGGTGAATCTTCACTGCTGCCAAGTGGTAATGCAGATATTAATGTGCAACAGTGGATAGATATAGAGTCTGGAGCAATGGCAGCTAGGCTATTCACGTAGCCGTGGTCCAATAGAATCTTATTTTACTGCTCATGCATCTAAGGCGGTGTCCCTGCATGCTAATTGTGTGCGTACACGACATAGTTGGGATTCCAGGCACACACACGGAGATGGTGTGTCGCAGGCATGTTGCTATGCTTGCGTACACACGTGTTTAATTGCATACAATAGACGCCATACTCAAAAAGAGAATCTGCACCTAGCATAGCATAGGGCTGGTGCAAGTTTCTATGGTGTGACCGATGGTGGCATCTAAAGATGTACCAAGCAGGATTACAGTGCCAGGAGATGCTCAGACTGGGCATCTCAGTCCTTGTGCATTCATACGCACGGATGTACACCAGGGAAGGGCTTGGTGCGGTATTAGCATAACTGTGCAGACGTGCAACTGGCAAAAGACAGCAGTGTTCCTATTGGCTCACCATATCTGAATGGAGATTGGTCAGTATGTACCATCTGGTTCGTCAGCAGTATTCCTATTGGCTCATCATATCTGAATGGAGATTGCTTAGTATGTACTATCTGGTTTATCAGCAGTTTTTATATTGGTTCTTTGTATCTGAGTGGAGATTGGTCAGTATGTACCATCTGGTTTGTCAGCAGAATTCCTATTGGCTCCCCATATCTGAATGGAGATTGGTCAGTATGTACCATCTGGTTCTTCAGCAGTATTTCTATTGGCTCGTCATATCTCAATGGAGATTTGTTAGTATGTACCGGGATACGGACAATTTCCCGGCAAAGGGGATGCCGGCGCTTAGAATACCGGTTAAGATCAGGCCCCGGGGAGGGAGGGTTAGGGGTAGGGAGAGGAGGAGGGTTAGGATACCTACCGACAGGCAGGGCCGTAACTAGGGTAGTGTGAGCAGTGCCATGGCACAGGGCACTGCAGGGCAGGGGGCGCTGTTTGGGCCTGTCACTTTTCCTATTTATTATCATTCTCACTTGTATCTTCCTATTCTATTATCCCCAGCATCTCCTGACATCTCCTATCTCTTCCCTGGCCCTTCCCCATGAGGCCATGGCCCTCTCTCAGGTGCACTATATTATGTCCCTATTTATCCCCAGCATCTCCTGGCCTCCCCTATCTCTTCCCTGGCCCTTCCCCATGAGGCCATGGCCCTCTCTCAGGTGCACTATATTATGTCCCTATTTATCCCCGGCATCTCCTGGCCTCCCCTATCTCTTCCCTGGCCCTTCCCCATGAGGCCATGGTCCTCTCTCAGGTGCACTATATTATGTCCCTATTTATCCCCAGCATCTCCTGGCCTCCCCTATCTCTTCCCTGGCCCTTCCTCATGAGGCCATGGCCCTCTCTCAGGTGCACTATATTATGTCCCTATTTAACCCCAGCATCTCCTGGCCTCCCCTATCTCTTCCCTGGCCCTTCCCCATGAGGCCATGGCCCTCTCTCAGGTGCACTATATTATGTCCCTATTTATCCCCAGCATCTCCTGGCCTCCCCTATCTCTTCCCTGGCCCTTCCCCATGAGGCCATGGCCCTCTCTCAGGTGCACTATATTATGTCCCTATTTATCCCCAGTATCTCCTGGCCTCCCCTATCTCTTCCCTGGCCCTTCCCCATGAAGCCATGGCCCTCTCTCAGGTGCACTATATTATGTCCCTAGTTATCCCCAGTATCTCCTGGCCTCCCCTATCTCTTCCCTGGCCCTTCCCCATGAAGCCATGGCCCTTTTTCATTTTTTGGGTGCTTATGTCCCTATTTGAGGGGGGGGGGCGCCAATGCTCTTTCTGGCACAGGGCACCAAAAAGTCTAGTTACGGCTTTGCCAACAGGTGTTGGTATTCTACTCTAACCCTGTCAGTATGCCGGTGTCGGGAGTTTGACCGCCGGGGATCCCAAGTGCCGGCATCCAGTACCCAACCTGTATGTACCATGTGGTTTGTCTGTATCAGCGGGGTGTGGTTGTTATGGTTGATTGTATCAGCCAGTTCTCCTGTGTGTTATTACAGCACTCTTTAATGTTTATTGCTTGTAAGTGAGTTTTTCATTGTTTGGTAGCCATAACAATGGGTATGATCACTTAGGTTTAGTGGATTGCTGCTATCCATAGTATGCATGCTGCATAGTCACATACATGTTTGTTACATACTGTATATTTTGTGCCCTATTTTTCCACCATGTTAAATAGCTAAAAAAAAATCAGATCTAAACCGCGATATGGCTGAACCAATCAGAGGCCCCTAAACACATTGCTCTGCGTTACTACGTAGCTGTCAGAAACTGGAAGCTACGTCGCAGTAAGGAATCCTCTGGCAAATCAGGAAAGTTCCCTCGTCTCCACATGGCGCTGATCATAACCAGCTCCGATTGCAGTAATCTGCCAGCCGCGCCAGATGAGCGCTGCTGTGTAATCGGGGGACGATATGAGGAGGAAATGACAGAGACAGGATAAGTGTTCAGCAAATCTCTGTTATATTTCTAGCTGCAGAGAAGTATAATAGAGCTTTAACCCCCCTGACACGCAGGGACTCCCCATTCTCAGGCTCCGTGTGCAGTATACGCCTCGCTCTGCATCTATTACACAGAGGAATTGTGGCTGATGCTGGTAGGATTCTGTGGATACTCTGAATTCCCTGCATATAAGAGGGATCGCACAGGCTGAACAGGTGCTCTAGTGATACAGAAAGACAGATGGACCATAACTGCTGTGATGGGGAGAGGAGGGTAAAGGGCCAGTGTAGCCGTCTTCTGTACTCACAGACTAGGCGTACAGCGCAGAGGGGTCACAAATAGCGCAGAGGGGTCACAAATGTCGCCGTGTCACTATATGATATCGGTACACCGTGATGTGGCTGTGTTGGAGAGTTTATGGATCTGTGCGGGCATGGATATGGGGGCTGCTTTGCCAGTGCAGTATAGAATCTATAGGGGGTACGACGAGTCGGATGATGCACCCAGTCTGCAATGACAAGTTTGCATTTGGCAGAACAGGACATGTACAGGATCAGGAAGATGCGGATATAGGACTGTTTTGAGGCCTTTCCCATTTGCAAGTCCTTTTACTGACGGAAATAGGTCACGTGACATCTACATCACCTGACAGCCGGCGGCAATTCTACCATACTGGTATTATAATTATCCCATAATGCTTAGCGTCTCTACACATCTTACTCTTATGGAATGTGGCCCTACACACCATATGAGGTCTTAGGGGCCCATTACACATCTAACGCCAGTGTTAGGTACAAGCAGACACAGGTGTCACTATAAAAGGCATACTCGCCGACTTCACAGACCTCCTCCCCCGGAGCAGCCCGCAGGGGAGCAGCCCGCAGGGGAGCAGCCTGGGAGCAGCCCGCAGAGGGGGAGGGTCCCGTCTGTACATGTCATTAGACCCCATCCTACAACAGGAAAAGACAGCAATTTGCGGCATTTTAGCTCCAACCTCTCCTGTCGGACCAGTGAACTCCTAGTAAAATCTCCCCATCCTGCCCACTTCACTAGGAAGCCGGCAGGTTGCGGGAGATCTGCCTACACTTTTGGGGGTGCGAGGGGCTACCTGAAAAATCAGGAGCCTCCCGAGACTTCCGGGAGTGTAGGCATGTATGCTGTATAGGCTCTGACAGTATCCATAGACAAGAACTGCATGTACACAATCTCTGCTCACTCCTCAGTGGGGTCCAACACCGGTTCTCACACTTATATACAAATAACTTACACACACACCAGCATACACACCATACACACACACAGCATACACAGCATACACACACACAGCATACACAGCATACACACACACAGCATACACACACACACACACACACAGCATATACACACCATACACACACACACACACACACAGCATACACATCATACACACACACACACAGCATACACAGCATACACATCAGCATACACATACACAGCATACACACACACACCAGCATACACACACACACACACACACACACACAGCATACACACACACAGCATACACACACACACACAGCATACACACCATACACACACACATACACAGCATACACACACACAGCATACACACCATACACACACACATACACAGCATACACAGCATACACACACACAGCATACACACCATACACACACACACATACACAGCATACACACACACACAGCATACACACACACACAGCATACACACCATACACACACACACACACACACAGCATACATACCATACACACCATACACACACACACCACACACACACACACACACACAGCATACACACACACACACACATTATCTCTGTCCCATCCTGACAGAAATCCCCCATCTCTATCCCCCTGCTCAGTCTGCAGGAGAGAGGCCCGAGCGCCAGCCTGTTCCTAGCAGCCGAGGACCAATCCATACAGACATCAACAGATATTTATTGGCGTAATTCTCTCCCAGATGATTCGCAACCGCAGAATGACTGCAACAACCCACAAAATCTGCGCAGAAACACACTACTCCATTACACATATATTACATAGATTTAACATGTAGCAAAGAATCGAATTCTGATTGGATGTTCTAGAAAAAAAAGGGAACATTTTATCCGAGTTCGAAAGCCCTTTACTCACCAAATACAGGTGTTTCCGATGGAAATATGACTTAGCCCTACTCGTGAAATGTTACTCCTAGCAATAGTAAGGTGGTTACCAACGGTAACCCCGACTGGCACTGGTAGTAAGATTTACGTTGCTTCAGCTTACTCGGCAAGCATCGCGTCTGCACATGTGACCTCATTGCTTGTTCTGGAATCGCCATCCTCAGAAAATGATAAATAATAATAAATAAAGCAATGATAAAATGCTTTATTACCTGAATAGAGCATTTTTTCCCACTGGTCAATAGTTTTTTTCTTAATGTTATTAAATGTTATATATTTTCAATCTATTTTTAAAAATGTTTATATTTATTTTACAAAGTGGAATCTAAAGCCCCGGTCTGGCGGCTAGCACATACCGAGCCGATTGTTGCGTACTGCACCTGTGAATACTGTTGCATGGGCATGCATAAATTAGCAACTGCGATTGCCCACGCAGCTTCAGTACTCACTACGTGCGGCGAGACCTGCAAATTCTGAGACAGGTCAGAGCTGCTGTAATTGTGCGTAATTTGCCAATGTTACTAATGTATACGCAGGACTGTGAGGTATTACAGATGTGAGATAGCAGTAGTAGGTGTCTCTATGCTGGCTGAGCTGTGGCTGATGTTACAGATGTATACACAGGACTGTGAGGTATTACAGTTGTGAGATAGCAGTAGTGGGTGTCTCTATGCTGGCTGAGCTGTGGCTGATATTACAGATGTATACACAGGACTGTGAGGTATTACAGATGTGAGATAGCAGTAGTGGGCGTCTCTATGCTGGCTGTGCTGTGGCTGATGTTACAGATGTATACACAGGACTGTGAGGTATTACAGATGTGAGATAGCAGTAGTGAGCGTCTCTATGCTGGCTGTGCTGTGGCTGATGTTAGAGATGTATACACAGTCCTGTGTATATATTACAGATGTGAGATAACAGTAGTGGGCGTCTCTATGCTGGCTGTGCTGTGGCTGATGTTACAGATGTATACACAGGACTGTGAGGTATTACAGATGTGAGATAGCGGTAGTGGGCGTCTCTATGCTGGCTGAGCTGTGGCTGATGTTACAGATGTATACGCAGGACTGTGAGATATTACAGATGTGAGATAGCAGTAGTGGGGGTCTCTATGCTGGCAGTGCTGTGGCTGATGTTACAGATGTGTACACAGGACTGTGAGGTATTACAGATGTGAGAGAGCAGTAGTGGGCGTCTCTATGCTGGCTGAGCTGTGGCTGATGTTACAGATGTATATACAGGACTGTGAGGTATTACAGATGTGAGATAGCAGTAGTGGGCGTCTCTATGCTGGCTGTGCTGTGGCTGATGTTACAGATGTATACGCAGGACTGTGAGGTATTACAGATGTGAGATAGCAGTAGTGGGAGTCTCTATGCTGGCTGTGCTGTGGCTGATGTTACAGATGTGTACACAGGACTGTGAGGTATTACAGATGTGAGATAGCAGTAGTGGGCGTCTCTATGCTGGCTGAGCTGTGGCTGATGTTACAGATGTATATACAGGACTGTGAGGTATTACAGATGTGAGATAGCAGTAGTGGGCGTCTCTATGCTGGCTGAGCTGTGGCTGATGTTACAGATGTATATACAAGACTGTGAGGTATTACAGATGTGAGATAGCAGTAGTGAGTGTCTCTATGCTGGCTGAGCTGTGGCTGATGATACAGATGTATACACAGGACTGTGAGGTATTACAGATGTGAGATAGCAGTAGTGGGCGTCTCTATGCTGGCTGTGCTGTGGCTGATGTTACAGATGTATACACAGGACTGTGAGGTATTACAGATGTGAGATAGCAGTAGTGGGCGTCTCTATGCTGGCTGTGGCTGATGTTACAGATATATACACAGGACTGTGAGGTATTACAGATGTGAGATAGCAGTAGTGAGCGTCTCTATGCTGGCTGTGCTGTGGCTGATGTTACAGATGTATACACAGGACTGTGAGGTATTACAGATGTGAGATAGCAGTAGTGGGTGTCTCTATGCTGGCTGTGCTGTGGCTGATGTTACAGATGTATACACAGGACTGTGAGGTATTACAGATGTGAGAAAGCAGTAGTGAGCGTCTCTATGCTGGCTGTGCTGTGGCTGATGTTACAGATGTATACACAGGACTGTGAGGTATTACAGATGTGAGATAGCAGTAGTGGGTGTCTCTATGCTGGCTGTGCTGTGGCTGATGTTACAGATGTATACACAGGACTGTGAGGTATTACAGATGTGAGATAGCAGTAATGGGTGTCTCTATGCTGGCTGAGCTGTGGCTGATGTTACAGATGTATACACAGGACTGTGAGGTATTACAGATGTGAGATAGCAGTAGTGGGCGTCTCTATGCTGGCTGAGCTGTGGCTGATGTTACAGATGTATACACAGGACTGTGAGGTATTACAGATGTGAGATAGCAGTAGTGGGCGTCTATGCTGGCTGAGCTGTGGCTGATGTTACTGATGTATACACAGGACTGTGAGGTATTACAGATGTGAGATAGCAGTAGTGTGTGTCTCTATGCTGGCTGAGCTGTGGCTGATGTTACAGATGTATACACAGGACTGTGAGGTATTACAGATGTGAGATAGCAGTAATGGGTGTCTCTATGCTGGCTGAGCTGTGGCTGAGTTATTACAGATGTATACACAGGACTGTGAGGTATTACAGATGTGAGATAGCAGTAGTGGGTGTCTCTATGCTGGCTGTGCTGTGGCTGATGTTACAGATGTATACACAGTACTGTGAGGTATTACAGATGTGAGATAGCAGTAGTGGGTGTCTCTATGCTGGCTGAGCTGTGACTGATGTTACTGATGTATACACAGGACTGTGAGGTATTACAGATGTGAGATAGCAGTAGTGGGTGTCTCTATGCTGGCTGTGCTGTGGCTGATGTTACAGATGTATACACCGGACTGTGAGGTATTACAGATGTGAGATAGCAGTAGTGGGTGTCTCTATGCTGGCTGTGCTGTGGCTGATGTTACAGATGTATACACAGGACTGTGAGGTATTACAGATGTGAGATAGCAGTAGTGGGTGTCTCTATGCTGGCTGTGCTGTGGCTGATGTTACAGATGTATACACAGCACTGTGAGGTATTACAGATGTGAGATAGCAGTAGTGTGTGTCTCTATGCTGGCTGTGCTGTGGCTGATGTTACAGATGTATACACAGGACTGTGAGGTATTACAGATGTGAGATAGCAGTAGTGGGTGTCTCTATGCTGGCTGTGCTGTGGCTGATGTTACTAATGTATACGCAGGACTGTGAGGTATTACAGATGTGAGATAGCAGTAGTGGGTGTCTCTATGCTGGCTGTGCTGTGGCTGATGTTACAGATGTATACACAGGACTGTGAGGTATTACAGATGTGAGATAGCAGTAGTGGGTGTCTCTATGCTGGCTGTGTTGTGGCTGATGTTACAGATGTATACGCAGGACTGTGAGGTATTACAGATGTGAGATAGCAGTAGTGGGTGTCTCTATGCTGGCTGTGCTGTGGCATGATGTTACAGATGTATACACAGGACTGTGAGGTATTACAGATGTGAGATAGCAGTAGTGGGTGTCTCTATGCTGGCTGAGCTGTGGCTTATGTTACAGATGTATACACAGGACTGTGAGATATTATAGATGTGAGATAGCAGTACTGGGTGTTTCTATGCTGGCTATGCTGTGGCTGATGTTACAGATGTATACACAGGACTGTGAGGTATTACAGATGTGAGAACAGTAGTGGGTGTCTCTATGCTGGCTGTGCTGTGGCTGATGTTACTAATGTATACGCAGGACTGTGAGGTTTTACAGATGTGAGATAGCAGTAGTGGGCGTCTCTATGCTGGCTGAGCTGAGGCTGATGTTACAGATGTATACACTGGACTGTGAGGTATTACAGATGTGAGATAGCAGTAGTGGGCGTCTCTATGCTGGCTGAGCTGTGGCTGATGTTACTAATGTATACGCAGGACTGTGAGGTATTACAGATGTGAGATAGCAGTAGTGGGCTTCTCTATGCTGGCTGAGCTGTGGCTGATGTTACTAATGTATACGCAGGACTGTGAGGTATTACAGATGTGAGATAGCAGTAGTGGGTGTCTCTATGCTGGCTGTGCTGTGGCTGATGTTACAGATGTATACGCAGGACTGTGAGGTATTACAGATGTGAGATAGCAGTAGCGGGTGTCTCTATGCTGGCTGTGCTGTGGCTGATGTTACTAATGTATACGCTGGACTGTGAGGTATTACAGATGTGAGATAGCAGTAGTGGGTGTCTCTATGCTGGCTGCGCTGTGGCTGATGTTACAGATGTATACACAGGACTGTGAGGTATTACAGATGTGAGATAGCAGTAGTGGGTGTCTCTATGCTGGCTGTGCTGTGGCTGATGTTACAGATGTATACACCGGACTGTGAGGTATTACAGATGTGAGATCGCAGTAGTGGGTGTCTCTATGCTGGCTGTGCTGTGGCTGATGTTACAGATGTATACACAGGACTGTGAGGTATTACAGATGTGAGATAGCAGTAGTGGTGTCTCTATGCTGGCTGAGCTGTGACTGATGTTACAGATGTATACACAGGACTGTGAGGTATTACAGATGTGAGATAGCAGTAGTGGGCGTCTCTATGCTGGCTGAGCTATGGCTGATGTTACAGATGTATACACAGGACTGTGAGGTATTACAGATGTGAGATAGCAGTAGTGGGCGTCTCTATGCTGGCTGTGCTGTGGCTGATGTTACAGATGTATACACAGGACTGAGGTATTACAGATGTGAGATAGCAGTAGTAGGTGTCTCTATGCTGGCTGAGCTGTGGCTGATGTTACAGATGTATACACAGGACTGTGAGGTATTACAGTTGTGAGATAGCAGTAGTGGGTGTCTCTATGCTGGCTGAGCTGTGGCTGATATTACAGATGTATACACAGGACTGTGAGGTATTACAGATGTGAGATAGCAGTAGTGGGCGTCTCTATGCTGGCTGTGCTGTGGCTGATGTTACAGATGTATACACAGGACTGTGAGGTATTACAGATGTGAGATAGCAGTAGTGAGCGTCTCTATGCTGGCTGTGCTGTGGCTGATGTTAGAGATGTATATACAGGACTGTGAGGTATTACAGATGTGAGAGAGCAGTAGTGGGCGTCTCTATGCTGGCTGAGCTGTGGCTGATGTTACAGATGTATACGCAGGACTGTGAGATATTACAGATGTGAGATAGCAGTAGTGGGGGTCTCTATGCTGGCAGTGCTGTGGCTGATGTTACAGATGTGTACACAGGACTGTGAGGTATTACAGATGTGAGAGAGCAGTAGTGGGCGTCTCTATGCTGGCTGAGCTGTGGCTGATGTTACAGATGTATATACAGGACTGTGAGGTATTACAGATGTGAGATAGCAGTAGTGGGCGTCTCTATGCTGGCTGTGCTGTGGCTGATGTTACAGATGTATACGCAGGACTGTGAGGTATTACAGATGTGAGATAGCAGTAGTGGGGGTCTCTATGCTGGCTGTGCTGTGGCTGATGTTACAGATGTGTACACAGGACTGTGAGGTATTACAGATGTGAGATAGCAGTAGTGGGCGTCTCTATGCTGGCTGAGCTGTGGCTGATGTTACAGATGTATATACAGGACTGTGAGGTATTACAGATGTGAGATAGCAGTAGTGGGCGTCTCTATGCTGGCTGAGCTGTGGCTGATGTTACAGATGTATATACAGGACTGTGAGGTATTACAGATGTGAGATAGCAGTAGTGAGTGTCTCTATGCTGGCTGAGCTGTGGCTGATGATACAGATGTATACACAGGACTGTGAGGTATTACAGATGTGAGATAGCAGTAGTGGGCGTCTCTATGCTGGCTGTGCTGTGGCTGATGTTACAGATGTATACACAGGACTGTGAGGTATTACAGATGTGAGATAGCAGTAGTGGGCGTCTCTATGCTGGCTGTGGCTGATGTTACAGATATATACACAGGACTGTGAGGTATTACAGATGTGAGATAGCAGTAGTGAGCGTCTCTATGCTGGCTGTGCTGTGGCTGATGTTACAGATGTATACACAGGACTGTGAGGTATTACAGATGTGAGATAGCAGTAGTGGGTGTCTCTATGCTGGCTGTGCTGTGGCTGATGTTACAGATGTATACACAGGACTGTGAGGTATTACAGATGTGAGAAAGCAGTAGTGAGCGTCTCTATGCTGGCTGTGCTGTGGCTGATGTTACAGATGTATACACAGGACTGTGAGGTATTACAGATGTGAGATAGCAGTAGTGGGTGTCTCTATGCTGGCTGTGCTGTGGCTGATGTTACAGATGTATACACAGGACTGTGAGGTATTACAGATGTGAGATAGCAGTAATGGGTGTCTCTATGCTGGCTGAGCTGTGGCTGATGTTACAGATGTATACACAGGACTGTGAGGTATTACAGATGTGAGATAGCAGTAGTGGGCGTCTCTATGCTGGCTGAGCTGTGGCTGATATTACAGATGTATACACAGGACTGTGAGGTATTACAGATGTGAGATAGCAGTAGTGGGCGTCTATGCTGGCTGAGCTGTGGCTGATGTTACTGATGTATACACAGGACTGTGAGGTATTACAGATGTGAGATAGCAGTAGTGTGTGTCTCTATGCTGGCTGAGCTGTGGCTGATGTTACAGATGTATACACAGGACTGTGAGGTATTACAGATGTGAGATAGCAGTAGTGGGTGTCTCTATGCTGGCTGAGCTGTGGCTGAGTTATTACAGATGTATACACAGGACTGTGAGGTATTACAGATGTGAGATAGCAGTAGTGGGTGTCTCTATGCTGGCTGTGCTGTGGCTGATGTTACAGATGTATACACAGTACTGTGAGGTATTACTGATGTGAGATAGCAGTAGTGGGTGTCTCTATGCTGGCTGAGCTGTGACTGATGTTACTGATGTATACACAGGACTGTGAGGTATTACAGATGTGAGATAGCAGTAGTGGGTGTCTCTATGCTGGCTGTGCTGTGGCTGATGTTACAGATGTATACACCGGACTGTGAGGTATTACAGATGTGAGATAGCAGTAGTGGGTGTCTCTATGCTGGCTGTGCTGTGGCTGATGTTACAGATGTATACACAGGACTGTGAGGTATTACAGATGTGAGATAGCAGTAGTGGGTGTCTCTATGCTGGCTGTGCTGTGGCTGATGTTACAGATGTATACACAGCACTGTGAGGTATTACAGATGTGAGATAGCAGTAGTGTGTGTCTCTATGCTGGCTGTGCTGTGGCTGATGTTACAGATGTATACACAGGACTGTGAGGTATTACAGATGTGGGATAGCAGTAGTGGGTGTCTCTATGCTGGCTGTGCTGTGGCTGATGTTACTAATGTATACGCAGGACTGTGAGGTATTACAGATGTGAGATAGCAGTAGTGGGTGTCTCTATGCTGGCTGTGCTGTGGCTGATGTTACAGATGTATACACAGGACTGTGAGGTATTACAGATGTGAGATAGCAGTAGTGGGTGTCTCTATGCTGGCTGTGCTGTGGCTGATGTTACAGATGTATACTCAGGACTGTGAGGTATTACAGATGTGAGATAGCAGTAGTGGGTGTCTCTATGCTGGCTGTGCTGTGGCATGATGTTACAGATGTATACACAGAACTGTGAGGTATTACAGATGTGAGATAGCAGTAGTGGGTGTCTCTATGCTGGCTGAGCTGTGGCTTATGTTACAGATGTATACACAGGACTGTGAGATATTATAGATGTGAGATAGCAGTACTGGGTGTTTCTATGCTGGCTATGCTGTGGCTGATGTTACAGATGTATACACAGGACTGTGAGGTATTACAGATGTGAGAACAGTAGTGGGTGTCTCTATGCTGGCTGTGCTGTGGCTGATGTTACTAATGTATACGCAGGACTGTGAGGTTTTACAGATGTGAGATAGCAGTAGTGGGCGTCTCTATGCTGGCTGAGCTGAGGCTGATGTTACAGATGTATATACTGGACTGTGAGGTATTACAGATGTGAGATAGCAGTAGTGGGCGTCTCTATGCTGGCTGAGCTGTGGCTGATGTTACTAATGTATACGCAGGACTGTGAGGTATTACAGATGTGAGATAGCAGTAGTGGGCTTCTCTATGCTGGCTGAGCTGTGGCTGATGTTACTAATGTATACGCAGGACTGTGAGGTATTACAGATGTGAGATAGCAGTAGTGGGTGTCTCTATGCTGGCTGTGCTGTGGCTGATGTTACAGATGTATACGCAGGACTGTGAGGTATTACAGATGTGAGATAGCAGTAGCGGGTGTCTCTATGCTGGCTGTGCTGTGGCTGATGTTACTAATGTATACGCTGGACTGTGAGGTATTACAGATGTGAGATAGCAGTAGTGGGTGTCTCTATGCTGGCTGAGCTGTGGCTGATGTTACAGATGTATACACAGGACTGTGAGGTATTACAGATGTGAGATAGCAGTAGTGGGTGTCTCTATGCTGGCTGTGCTGTGGCTGATGTTACAGATGTATACACCGGACTGTGAGGTATTACAGATGTGAGATCGCAGTAGTGGGTGTCTCTATGCTGGCTGTGCTGTGGCTGATGTTACAGATGTATACACCGGACTGTGAGGTATTACAGATGTGAGATAGCAGTAGTGGGTGTCTATGCTGGCTGTGCTGTGGCTGATGTTACAGATGTATACACAGGACTGTGAGGTATTACAGATGTGAGATAGCAGTAGTGTTTGTCTCTATGCTGGCTGAGCTGTGGCTGATGTTACAGATGTATACACAGGACTGTGAGGTATTACAGATGTGAGATAGCAGTAGTGGGTGTCTCTATGCTGGCTGAGCTGTGGCTGATGTTACAGATGTATACACAGGACTGTGAGGTATTACAGATGTGACATAGCAGTAGTGGGTGTCTCTATGCTGGCTGTGCTGTGGCTGATGTTACTAATGTATACGCAGGACTGAGAGGTATTACAGATGTGAGATAGCAGTAGTGGGTGTCTCTATGCTGGTTGAGCTGTGGCTGATGTTACAGTGAGATAGCAGTAGTGGGCTTCTCTATGCTGGCTGAGCTGTGGCTGATGTTACTAATGTATACGCAGGACTGTGAGGTATTACAGATGTGAGATAGCAGTAGTGGGTGTCTCTATGCTGGCTGTGCTGTGGCTGATGTTACAGATGTATACACAGGACTGTGAGGTATTACAGATGTGAGATAGCAGTAGTGGGTGTCTCTATGCTGGCTGTGCTGTGGCTGATGTTACAGATATATACACAGGACTGTGAGGTATTACAGATGTGAGATAGCAGTTGTGGGTGTCTATGCTGGCTGAGCTGTGGCTGATGTTACAGATATATACACAGGACTGTGAGGTATTACAGATGTGAGATAGCAGTAGTGAGCGTCTCTATGCTGGCTGTGCTGTGGCTGATGTTAGAGATGTATACACAGGACTGTGAGGTATTACAGATGTGAGATAGCAGTAGTGGGTGTCTCTATGCTGGCTGTGCTGTGGCTGATGTTACAGATGTATACACCGGACTGTGAGGTATTACAGATGTGAGATAGCAGTAGTGGGTGTCTCTATGCTGGCTGTGCTGTGGCTGATGTTACAGATGTATACACCGGACTGTGAGGTATTACAGATGTGAGATAGCAGTAGTGGGTGTCTCTATGCTGGCTGTGCTGTGGCTGATGTTACAGATGTATACACAGCACTGTGAGGTATTACAGATGTGAGATAGCAGTAGTGTGTGTTTCTATGCTGGCTGAGCTGTGGCTGATGTTACAGATGTATACACAGGACTGTGAGGTATTACAGATGTGAGATGGCAGTAGTGGGTGTCTCTATGCTGGCTGTGCTGTGGCTGATGTTACAGATGTATACACAGGACTGTGAGGTATTACAGATGTGAGATAGCAGTAGTGGGTGTCTCTATGCTGGCTGTGCTGTGGCTGATGTTACAGATGTATACACAGGAGTGTGAGGTATTACAGATGTGAGATAGCAGTAGTGGGTGTCTCTATGCTGGCTGAGCCGTGGCTGATGTTACAGATGTATACACAGTACTGTGAGGTATTACAGATGTGAGAAAGCAGTAGTGGGTGTCTCTATGCTGGCTGAGCCGTGGCTGATGTTACAGATGTATATACAGGACTGTGAGGTATTACAGATGTGAGATAGCAGTAGAGGGTGTCTCTATGCTGGCTGTGCTGTGTCTGATGTTACAGATTTTTACACAGGACTGTGAGGTATTACAGATGTGAGATAGCAGTAGTGGGTGTCTCTATGCTGGCTGAGCTGTGGCTGATGTTACTAATGTATACACATGACTGTGAGGTATTACAGATGTGAGATAGCAGTAGGGGGTGTCTCTATGCTGGCTGTGCTGTGGCTGATGTTACAGATGTATACACAGGACTGTGAGGTATTACAGATGTGAGATAGCAGTAGTGGGTATCTCTATGCTGGCTGTGCTGTGGCTGATGTTACTAATGTATACGCAGGACTGTGAGGTATTACAGATGTGAGAACAGTAGTGGGTGTCTCTATGCTGGCTGTGCTGTGGCTGATGTTACTAATGTATACGCAGGACTGTGAGGTATTACAGATGTGAGATAGCAGTAGTGGGCGTCTCTATGCTGGCTGAGCTGAGGCTGATGTTACAGATGTATACACAGGACTGTGAGGTATTACAGATGTGAGATAGCAGTAGTGGGCGTCTCTATGCTGGCTAAGCTGTGGCTTATGTTACTAATGTATACGCAGGACTGTGAGGTATTACAGATGTGAGATAGCAGTAGTGGGCTTCTCTATGCTGGCTGAGCTGTGGCTGATGTTACAGATATATACACAGGACTGTGAGGTATTACAGATGTGAGATAGCAGTAGTGGGTGTCTATGCTGGCTGAGCTGTGGCTGATGTTACAGATATATACACAGGACTGTGAGGTATTACAGATGTGAGATAGCAGTAGTGAGCGTCTCTATGCTGGCTGTGCTGTGGCTGATGTTACAGATGTATACACAGGACTGTGAGGTATGACAGATGTGAGATAGCAGTAGTGGGTGTCTCTATGCTGGCTGAGCTGTGGCTGATGTTACAGATGTATACACAGGACTGTGAGGTATTACAGATGTGAGAAAGCAGTAGTGAGCGTCTCTATGATGGCTGTGCTGTGGCTGATGTTAGAGATGTATACACAGGACTGTGAGATATTACAGATGTGAGATAGCAGTAGTGGGTGTCTCTATGCTGACTGTGCTGTGGCTGATGTTACAGATGTATACACAGGACTGTGAGGTATTACAGATGTGAGATAGCAGTAATGGGTGTCTCTATGCTGGCTGTGCTGTGGCTGATGTTACAGATGTATACACCGGACTGTGAGGTATTACAGATGTGAGATAGCAGTAGTGGGTGTCTCTATGCTGGCTGTGCTGTGGCTGATGTTACAGATGTATACACAGGACTGTGAGGTATTACAGATGTGAGATAGCAGTAGTGGGTGTCTCTATGCTGGCTGTGCTGTGGCTGATGTTACAGATGTATACACAGCACTGTGAGGTATTACAGATGTGAGATAGCAGTAGTGTGTGTCTCTATGCTGGCTGTGCTGTGGCTGATGTTACAGATGTATACACAGGACTGTGAGGTATTACAGATGTGGGATAGCAGTAGTGGGTGTCTCTATGCTGGCTGTGCTGTGGCTGATGTTACTAATGTATACGCAGGACTGTGAGGTATTACAGATGTGAGATAGCAGTAGTGGGTGTCTCTATGCTGGCTGTGCTGTGGCTGATGTTACAGATGTATACACAGGACTGTGAGGTATTACAGATGTGAGATAGCAGTAGTGGGTGTCTCTATGCTGGCTGTGCTGTGGCTGATGTTACAGATGTATACTCAGGACTGTGAGGTATTACAGATGTGAGATAGCAGTAGTGGGTGTCTCTATGCTGGCTGTGCTGTGGCATGATGTTACAGATGTATACACAGGACTGTGAGGTATTACAGATGTGAGATAGCAGTAGTGGGTGTCTCTATGCTGGCTGAGCTGTGGCTTATGTTACAGATGTATACACAGGACTGTGAGATATTATAGATGTGAGATAGCAGTACTGGGTGTTTCTATGCTGGCTATGCTGTGGCTGATGTTACAGATGTATACACAGGACTGTGAGGTATTACAGATGTGAGAACAGTAGTGGGTGTCTCTATGCTGGCTGTGCTGTGGCTGATGTTACTAATGTATACGCAGGACTGTGAGGTTTTACAGATGTGAGATAGCAGTAGTGGGCGTCTCTATGCTGGCTGAGCTGAGGCTGATGTTACAGATGTATATACTGGACTGTGAGGTATTACAGATGTGAGATAGCAGTAGTGGGCGTCTCTATGCTGGCTGAGCTGTGGCTGATGTTACTAATGTATACGCAGGACTGTGAGGTATTACAGATGTGAGATAGCAGTAGTGGGCTTCTCTATGCTGGCTGAGCTGTGGCTGATGTTACTAATGTATACGCAGGACTGTGAGGTATTACAGATGTGAGATAGCAGTAGTGGGTGTCTCTATGCTGGCTGTGCTGTGGCTGATGTTACAGATGTATACGCAGGACTGTGAGGTATTACAGATGTGAGATAGCAGTAGCGGGTGTCTCTATGCTGGCTGTGCTGTGGCTGATGTTACTAATGTATACGCTGGACTGTGAGGTATTACAGATGTGAGATAGCAGTAGTGGGTGTCTCTATGCTGGCTGAGCTGTGGCTGATGTTACAGATGTATACACAGGACTGTGAGGTACTACAGATGTGAGATAGCAGTAGTGGGTGTCTCTATGCTGGCTGTGCTGTGGCTGATGTTACAGATGTATACACCGGACTGTGAGGTATTACAGATGTGAGATCGCAGTAGTGGGTGTCTCTATGCTGGCTGTGCTGTGGCTGATGTTACAGATGTATACACCGGACTGTGAGGTATTACAGATGTGAGATAGCAGTAGTGGGTGTCTATGCTGGCTGTGCTGTGGCTGATGTTACAGATGTATACACAGGACTGTGAGGTATTACAGATGTGAGATAGCAGTAGTGTTTGTCTCTATGCTGGCTGAGCTGTGGCTGATGTTACAGATGTATACACAGGACTGTGAGGTATTACAGATGTGAGATAGCAGTAGTGGGTGTCTCTATGCTGGCTGAGCTGTGGCTGATGTTACAGATGTATACACAGGACTGTGAGGTATTACAGATGTGACATAGCAGTAGTGGGTGTCTCTATGCTGGCTGTGCTGTGGCTGATGTTACTAATGTATACGCAGGACTGAGAGGTATTACAGATGTGAGATAGCAGTAGTGGGTGTCTCTATGCTGGTTGAGCTGTGGCTGATGTTACAGTGAGATAGCAGTAGTGGGCTTCTCTATGCTGGCTGAGCTGTGGCTGATGTTACTAATGTATACGCAGGACTGTGAGGTATTACAGATGTGAGATAGCAGTAGTGGGTGTCTCTATGCTGGCTGTGCTGTGGCTGATGTTACAGATGTATACACAGGAGTGTGAGGTATTACAGATGTGAGATAGCAGTAGTGGGTGTCTCTATGCTGGCTGAGCCGTGGCTGATGTTACAGATGTATACACAGTACTGTGAGGTATTACAGATGTGAGAAAGCAGTAGTGGGTGTCTCTATGCTGGCTGAGCCGTGGCTGATGTTACAGATGTATATACAGGACTGTGAGGTATTACAGATGTGAGATAGCAGTAGAGGGTGTCTCTATGCTGGCTGTGCTGTGTCTGATGTTACAGATTTTTACACAGGACTGTGAGGTATTACAGATGTGAGATAGCAGTAGTGGGTGTCTCTATGCTGGCTGAGCTGTGGCTGATGTTACTAATGTATACACATGACTGTGAGGTATTACAGATGTGAGATAGCAGTAGGGGGTGTCTCTATGCTGGCTGTGCTGTGGCTGATGTTACAGATGTATACACAGGACTGTGAGGTATTACAGATGTGAGATAGCAGTAGTGGGTATCTCTATGCTGGCTGTGCTGTGGCTGATGTTACTAATGTATACGCAGGACTGTGAGGTATTACAGATGTGAGAACAGTAGTGGGTGTCTCTATGCTGGCTGTGCTGTGGCTGATGTTACTAATGTATACGCAGGACTGTGAGGTATTACAGATGTGAGATAGCAGTAGTGGGCGTCTCTATGCTGGCTGAGCTGAGGCTGATGTTACAGATGTATACACAGGACTGTGAGGTATTACAGATGTGAGATAGCAGTAGTGGGCGTCTCTATGCTGGCTAAGCTGTGGGTTATGTTACTAATGTATACGCAGGACTGTGAGGTATTACAGATGTGAGATAGCAGTAGTGGGCTTCTCTATGCTGGCTGAGCTGTGGCTGATGTTACAGATATATACACAGGACTGTGAGGTATTACAGATGTGAGATAGCAGTAGTGGGTGTCTATGCTGGCTGAGCTGTGGCTGATGTTACAGATATATACACAGGACTGTGAGGTATTACAGATGTGAGATAGCAGTAGTGAGCGTCTCTATGCTGGCTGTGCTGTGGCTGATGTTACAGATGTATACACAGGACTGTGAGGTATGACAGATGTGAGATAGCAGTAGTGGGTGTCTCTATGCTGGCTGAGCTGTGGCTGATGTTACAGATGTATACACAGGACTGTGAGGTATTACAGATGTGAGAAAGCAGTAGTGAGCGTCTCTATGATGGCTGTGCTGTGGCTGATGTTAGAGATGTATACACAGGACTGTGAGATATTACAGATGTGAGATAGCAGTAGTGGGTGTCTCTATGCTGACTGTGCTGTGGCTGATGTTACAGATGTATACACAGGACTGTGAGGTATTACAGATGTGAGATAGCAGTAATGGGTGTCTCTATGCTGGCTGAGCTGTGGCTGATGTTACAGATGTATACACAGGACTGTGAGGTATTACATATGTGAGAAAGCAGTAGTGGGTGTCCCTATGCTGGCTGTGCTGTGGCTGATGTTACTAATGTATACGCAGGACTGTGAGGTATTACAGATGTGAGATAGCAGTAGTGGGTGTCTCTATGCTGGCTGTGCTGTGGCTGATGTTACAGATGTATACACAGGACTGTGAGGTATTACAGAAGTGAGATTGCAGTAGTGGGTGTCTCTATACTGGCTGTGCTGTGGCTGATGTTACAGATGTATACACAGCAGTGTGAGGTATTACAGGTGTGAGATAGCAGAAGTGGGTGTCTCTATGCTGGTTGTGCTGTGGCTGATGTTACAGATGTATACACAGGACTGTGAGGTATTACAGAAGTGAGATTGCAGTAGTGGGTGTCTCTATACTGGCTGTGCTGTGGCTGATGTTACAGATGTATACACAGCAGTGTGAGGTATTACAGATGTGAGATAGCAGTAGTGGGTGTCTCTATGCTGGCTGAGCTGTGGCTGATGTTACAGATGTATACACAGGACTGTGAGGTATTACAGATGTGAGATGGCAGTAGTGGGTGTCTCTATGCTGGCTGTGCTGTGGCTGATGTTACAGATGTATACACAGGACTGTGAGGTATTACAGATGTGAGATAGCAGTAGTGGGTGTCTCTATGCTGGCTGTGCTGTGGCTGATGTTACAGATGTATACACAGGACTGTGAGGTATTACGGATGTGAGATAGCAGTAGTGGGCGTCTCTATGCTGGCTGTGCTGTGGCTGATGTTACAGATGTATACACAGGACTGTGAGGTATTACAGATGTGAGATAGCAGTAGTGGGTGTCTCTATGCTGGCTGTGCTGTGGCTGATGTTACAGATGTATACACAGGACTGTGAGGTATTACAGATGTGATATAGCAGTAGTGAGCGTCTCTATGCTGGCTGTGCTGTGTCTGATGTTACCGATTTTTACACAGGACTGTGAGGTATTACAGATGTGAGATAGCAGTAGTGGGTGTCTCTATGCTGGCTGAGCTGTGGCTGATGTTACTAATGTATATACATGACTGTGAGGTATTACAGATGTGAGATAGCAGTAGGGGGTGTCTCTATGCTGGCTGTGCTGTGGCTGATGTTACAGATGTATACACAGGACTGTGAGGTATTACAGATGTGAGATAGCAGTAGTGGGTGTCTCTATGCTTGCTGTGCTGTGGCTGATGTTACTAATGTATACGCAGGACTGTGAGGTATTACAAATGTGAGATAGCAGTAGTGGGTGTCTCTATGCTGGCTGTGCTGTGGCTGATGTTACAGATGTATACGCAGGACTGTGAGGTATTACAGATGTGAGATAGCAGTAGTGGGTGTCTCTATGCTGGCTGTGCTGTGGCTGATGTTACAGATGTATACGCAGGACTGTGAGGTATTATAGATGTGAGATAGCAGTAGTGGGTGTCTCTATGCTGGCTGTGCTGTGGCTGATGTTACAGATGTATACACAGGACTGTGAGGTATTACGGATGTGAGATAGCAGTAGTGGGCGTCTCTATGCTGGCTGAGCCGTGGCTGATGTTACAGATGTATACGCAGGACTGTGAGGTATTACAGATGTGAGATAGCAGTAGTGGGTGTCTCTATGCTGGCTGAGCTGTGGCTGATGTTACAGATGTATACACAGGACTGTGAGATATTATAGATGTGAGATAGCAGTAGTGGGTGTCTCTATGCTGGCTGTGCTGTGGCTGATGTTACAGATGTATACACAGGACTGTGAGGTATTACAGATGTGAGATAGCAGTAGTGGGTGTCTCTATGCTGGCTGTGCTGTGGCTGATGTTACAGATGTATACACAGGACTGTCAGATATTATAGATGTGAGATAGCAGTAGTGGGTGTTTCTATGCTGGCTGTGCTGTGGCTGATGTTACACATATATACACAGGACTGTGAGGTATTACAGATGTGAGATAGCAGTAGTGGGTGTCTCTATGTTGGCTGTGCTGTGTCTGATGTTACAGATGTTTACACAGGACTGTGAGGTATTACAGGTGTGAGATAGCAGAAGTGGGTGTCTCTATGCTGTTTGTGCTGTGGCTGATGTTACAGATGTATACACAGGACTGTGAGGTATTACAGATGTGAGATAGCAGTAGTGGGTGTCTCTATGCTGGCTGAGCTGTGGCTGATGTTACAGATGTATACACAGGACTGTGAGGTATTACAGATGTGAGATAGCATTAGTGGGCGTCTATGCTGGCTGTGCTGTGGCTGATGTTACAGATGTATACACAGGACTGTGAGGTATTACAGATGTGAGATAGCAGTAGTGGGTGTCTCTATGCTGGCTGTGCTGTGGCTGATGTTACAGATGTATACACAGGACTGTGAGGTATTACAGATGTGAGATAGCAGTAGCGGGTGTCTCTATGCTGGCTGTGCTGTGGCTGATGTTACAGATGTATACACAGGACTGTGAGGTATTACAGATGTGAGATAGCAGTAGTGGGTGTCTCTATGCTGGCTGAGCTGTGGCTGATGTTACTAATGTATACGCTGGACTGTGAGGTATTACAGATGTGAGATAGCAGTAGTGGGTGTCTCTATGCTGGCTGAGCTGTGGCTGATGTTACAGATGTATACACAGGACTGTGAGGTATTACAGATGTGAGATAGCAGTAGTGGGTGTCTCTATGCTGGCTGTGCTGTGGCTGATGTTACTAATGTATATGCAGGACTGTGAGGTATTACAGATGTGAGATAGCAGTAGTGGGTGTCTCTATGCTGGCTGAGCTGTGGCTGATGTTACAGTGAGATAGCAGTAGTGGGTGTCTCTATGCTGGCTGTGCTGTGGCTTATGTTACAGATGTTTACACAGGACTGAGGTATTACAGATGTGAGATAGCAGTAGTGGGTGTCTCTATACACAGGACTGTGAGGTATTACAGATGTGAGATAGCAGTAGTGGGTGTCTCTATACACAGGACTGTGAGGTATTACAGATGTGAGATAGCAGTAGTGGGTGTCTCTATGCTGGCTGTGCTGTGGCTGATGTTACTAATGTATACGCAGGACTGTGAGGTATTACAGATGTGAGATAGCAGTAGTGGGTGTCTCTATGCTGGCTGAGCTGTGGCTGATGTTACAGTGAGATAGCAGTAGTGGGTGTCTCTATGCTGGCTGTGCTGTGGCTTATGTTACAGATGTTTACACAGGACTGAGGTATTACAGATGTGAGATAGCAGTAGTGGGTGTCTCTATGCTGGCTGAGCTGTGGCTGATGTTACTAATGTATACGCAGGACTGTGAGGTATTACAGATGTGAGATAGCAGTAGTGGGTGTCTCTATGCTGGCTGTGCTGTGGCTGATGTTACAGATGTATATACAGGACTGTGAGTTATTACAGATGTGAGATAGCAGTAGTGGGCGTCTCTATGCTGGCTGAGCTGTGGCTGATGTTACAGATGTATACACAGGACTGTGAGATATTACAGATGTGAGATAGCAGTAGTGGGTGTCTCTATGCTGGCTGAGCTGTGGCTGATGTTACAGATGTATACACAGGACTGTGAGGTATTACAGATGTGAGATAGCAGTAGTGGGTGTCTCTATGCTGGCTGTGCTGTGGCTGATGTTACAGATGTATACACAGGACTGTGAGGTATTACAGATGTGAGATAGCAGTAGTAGGTGTCTCTATGCTGGCTGAGCTGTGGCTGATGTTACAGATGTATACACAGGACTGTGAGGTATTACAGATGTGAGATAGCAGTAGTGGGTGTCTCTATGCTGGCTGTGCTGTGGCTGATGTTACAGATGTATACACAGGACTGTGAGGTATTACAGATGTGAGATAGCAGTAGTGGGTGTCTCTATGCTGGCTGTGCTGTGGCTGATGTTACAGATGTATACACAGGACTGTGAGGTATTACAGATGTGAGATAGCAGTAGTGGGTGTCTCTATGCTGGCTGTGCTGTGGCTGATGTTACAGATGTATACACAGGACTGTGAAGTATTACAGATGTGAGAAAGCAGTAGTGGGTGTCTATGCTGGCTGAGCTGTGGCTGATGTTACAGATGAATACACAGGACTGTGAGGTATTACAGATGTGAGATAGCAGCAGTGGGCGTCTCTATGCTGGCTGAGCGGTGGTATACATTAGCATATTTTCGCAGATTCTTTGCATGTGATTACGCAGCTGCGATCTGTGCTGAATCAGGCCCGTAGGGATCTATTTACTAAACTGTGTTAGGAGATAAAGTGAACGGAGGTAAGGTACCAGCCAATCAGCTCCTAACTGTCATTTTGCGAACACAGCCTGTGAGATGGCACTTAGGAGCTGATAGGCTGGTATTTTATCTCTGTTCGCTTTATCTCCTTACAACGCTTAGTAAATTGACCCCTTAGTAAGTTACTATAATGCACATCAATGGCTGAGACTTTGCCGCTGTCCGTGGTGCTGATTTAAGAATCCTATAACACTATAGTCATCCTTGTAACCATAGTATTATATTTCTGCTGTTGATTGATACATTATGATAAACCTTGGTGATGCACAGGAAACAATTAGCCGTCTCCCACTCTGTGTCACTACTGGGCCCCTCACCTGGGCCTCGCTGGTTGGAAGATAAATTATGGCGCTCCAGAGATTTCACCGTCCATCGCCAAGTACGAGAGTACAATACAACCTGTGTGTGGAGCACAGCCACCTCCAATTTACATCTGTAGGAACACTCTGTTCTGGAACAAATCAGGACATTTGGACCAAAATGAAGGAGCCTTAGAAATGGAACAATAAGATTAAAGGCTGGAAGTAACTACACAATAAACATCATTTATTCCACCTAATTAACTCCAAACTCTACACTGATGATTGCAGAAAACCGATTTTGGCAGTGTAGATAGAGGTTTAAGGTGGTTTTATATGTTACTTACTTTCCTAAGCTCAGACGTTACCCGCAAGCAGCTGCAGACACCTGGAAATGGACTAGATTGCAGATGGTTCCAAGTTTTATTTTCCTTGAATACCAGTTAGTTATTTATTTTATGTTGGGGGGATTTTGAGAAATGAAAGTCCCTGTCTCCACATTTTCTGCCCCCAAAATGCCGGCGTCCGCTGCATTGCAACAGATACCACAGACTCTCGCACTGAGCTCTTTTCTGCGTGCACCATATTTCCAATACCTGCACCTGAAATAATGCGGCGCAGCTGTTGGGGCAGGCCCTTCTCTGGGGGGCAGGATAGCCTGCGTGGGCCCATTCTTGCGTTTCAGCAGGGTGGATTGGACAGCGTGTGCCCAGTACTCCCAAGTACTATAATACTTCCATCTCTGAGGGTTATTTCATGAACAGATTGCTAGTAATACTATTCATTTTCATGTTGAAGTGACCATTAGGTGGCGACGTTTCACTGCTTATTTAAAAATAATAATAATAATTTTGTTTCCAGCAACAAAGTGTTTCCAGCAGCACTCAGGGGCCGTGGCCCACTTGTATTTCTTTTTCGAACATCTCAAAATATATAGTTCAACAAATCGTCTCCAGGTGAAAAGATGCCGGTATCAGGCTATAATAGGAAGATTTATTCTTAGGGTATTTAGGCCAGATTTTCATAAAATATGACCAGTAATGTAAACCGAATACATCATCTGCATAGAATCACTTGTCTTATTCTGTATACTGGAAGCAGGTCCCATTGTCTGCCGTTGGGTACGTGCGGACAGCTGCATAAAAACGTTTCTCTTGGTTTTTGTATATTTGTATTTTTATTGGGATCCGGTCTAAAAATCTACAGTAAAAAGGTAGACAATAGGCAACAGATGTTAACAGGCAATTGGTCGACAGCGACAAAAGGTCAGCACAATAAAGATCGATATGTAAGAAGGTTGACAGGTACATATTGTCAAAAGGTTGACATGCAAATGGTTAGGGTTAGGCACTTGCCCCAACTGTTAGGGTTAGGCACCAGGAGGGAGGATTAGGCACTTTCCGGAGGGTTAGGGTTAGGCACCAGGAGGGAGGATTAGACACTTACCGGATGGTTAGGTTTAGGCACCAGGAGGGAGGATTAGGCACCAGGAGGGAGGATTAGGCACTTCCCGGAGGGTTGGGCACCAGGAGGGAGGATTAGGCACTTACCGGATGGTTAGATTTAGGCACCAGGAGGGAGGATTAGAAACTTACCGGATGGTTAGGGTTAGGCACTAGAAGGGACGGTTACGGTCAGGCACCTTCCCCGACAGTTAGGCACCATGAGGAAGGGTTAGGTACCAAAGGGAGGGTTAGGGTGAAGATTAGGGTTAAAAAAAAAAAAATGTTGACCATTTTCATGTCAACCATATGCATGTAGACCGTTTGACCCTGTCGACTTTCTTACATGTCGACCTTTTTGTCCCTGTCGACCTAGTGCATGTCTAACACCTGGCGTCTATCTAGATATTGTCTACCTTTTTACTGTAGATCTTTCAATCAACATCCATTTTTATTATGTATGTATGGACAGCTGTACGTATATATGGGACTATTATGTATGTATTGTATATACATACATAGTACTGTACAGCTGTCCATACATACATAATAAAGCCATATATACACACATAGTACTAGGTTAGTCCATACATACATACATACATGTATGGTTACATGTGTGCACAACTTAGCCGGCAAGTGAACAAAAGCCATTTATGTGCAATATGTCTTATACTGTGCCGAGAGACAAATCTCCTGCTATTAGTTACTATATCTCCTATACTATACTATATAGGTGTGGAGTTTGACTGGAGCAGTACACCTGTCAAACCGTAACGCAGGTGTCCTAAGGCAAGCTCAGGGAGGACAGAAACCTCCCCTGGAGCAGAAGGGTTAGTCCATACATACATAATAAACCCATATATACATACATAGTACTGTACAGCTGTCCATACATACATAATAATCCCACATATACATACATAGTACTGTACAGCGGTCCATACATACATAATAAACCCATATATACATACATAGTACTGTACAGCTGTCCATACATACATAATAATCCCACATATACATACATAGTACTGTACAGCGGTCCATACATACATAATAAACCCATATATACATACATAGTACTGTACAGCTGTCCATACATACATAATAATCCCACATATACATACATAGTACTGTACAGCGGTCCATACATACATAATAAACCCATATATACATACATAGTACTGTACAGCTGTCCATGCATACATAATAATCCCACATATACATACATAGTACTGTACAGCTGTCCATACATACATAATAATCCCACATATACATACATAGTACTGTACAGCTGTCCATACATACATAATAATCCCACATATACATACATAGTACTGTACAGCGGTCCATACATACATAATAAACCCATATATACATACATAGTACTGTACAGCTGTCCATACATACATAATAATCCCACATATACATACATAGTACTGTACAGCGGTCCATACATACATAATAATCCCACATATACATACATAGTACTGTACAGCGGTCCATACATACATAATAATCCCACATATACATACATAGTACTGTACAGCTGTCCATACATACATACATAATAATCCCATATATACATACATAGTACTGTACAGCTGTCCATACATACATAATAATCCCACATATACATACATAGTACTTAACAGCTGTCCATACATACAAAATAATCCCATATATACATACATAGTACAGTACAGCTGTCCATACATACAAAATAATCCCATATATACATACATAGTACTGTACAGCTGTCCATACATACATAATAATCCCACATATACATACATAGTACTGTACAGCTGTCCATACATACAAAATAATCCCATATATACATACATAGTACTGTACAGCTGTCCATACATAATAATCCCATATATACATAGTACTGTACAGCTGTCCATACATAATAATCCCATATATACATGCATAGTGCAGTACAGCTGTCCATACATAATAATCCCATATATACATAGTCCTGTACAGTTATGCATTACCCTATGTGTACGTACAGATGCGCTGTTGTGTACAGGATCAACACTAGTGAGGGAAAACCATGGCTTTCCTGGGCGGTGACAGGGAGGTGGCCTGCAGTGAACGAAAAAAATCCACTGCATGGGGGCGTAATTGCAGCATGCACGGGCAGTGAGAGTGGGCATCTCAGGATTTACAGTACACATTCCAGCACACGCTACTACACAAGGGGCAGGCTGAAACCAGGACCTGCCCATTAAAGGTATTCCCTATGCTCGGTGTCCTTCTCAGGGCTGTTATTATCGGTGTATTTATAATGCGTGGCATACAGTATGTGCAATGCAGGGTCACCAGTGCAGGGTCACCAGTGGTGCATCAAGTGGGTCACTCTCCCTATTTAGTGTGTCATGCGCAATGTTTCCAGTGATCTTTTTGGAAAGATGGTGCCACCAGTGAAAGCTAAGACTCTGTGCCAGAGCATGCCTACCTTCTGCCTACCTTCTGCACCTGCAACATCTTCCTGAATGTCACTGGGAAGATAGTGCCAGCTGAAGAAGTAGGGGGTGTTATATAGAGAGATGATGGCCACTGCTCACAGACTCCACCCGGGCATTAATACGCCCCTGGTTCTTATCTTACATGCACCTAGCCATGGCGCCCAGAGCAAGTGCATGATGTGGCGCCCCCCAAGTGTGCTTGTTGAGGGGGGTGACGGCATGTTGGGGCAAGTTGATGTAAAAAAATAAACTAGCATGGGCAGTATCAGATTGGGGCATGACATACCCACTGCGTGAAGGAAATGGCTGAGTCCCTTGGGCACACTGTTGAAGTGTTGTGGCCAGTTGCCATAGGGGGAGTTGCCAGCTCATGTGAGAGATGGAAGCACACAACACTGGAACCCAGGGCATACTTGCCAACTCTCCCTGATTGTCAGGGGGTATGCAGTCAGGAAGCCGGTGGACCTAATCCCGACAGCCGGCTTCCCGACTGCTTAATCCCGGCGAGGGTTAAATGACAGGCGTCTAAATCTAGACGCCTGTCAGTTTACCAACGCCGGGAGACCGGCGTCCAGCATCCCGATCGAAGGGATGACGAGCGCGGACAGCCATGGGGGTAGGAGGGTTAGGTTTAGGGCTCCCAGGGGGCACTTAGGGTTAGGCACCCCCCTGGAGGTTAGGGTTAGGCTAGGGGGAGGGAGCGAGGGTTAGGCACCCCCGGGGGGGAACTAAGGGTTAGGCACCTCCCTGGGGGACTTAGGTTTAGGCGGCGGGGAAGGGGGGGTTAGGTTTAGGCACTTAGAGGGGGGATTAGGGTTAGGCACTGGGGGGGAAGGTTAGGGTTAGGCACCCCTAAGGAGGGTTAGGGGAGGGAATTAGGTTAGTCTATACTTCCCTTAGGGACGATCGGAATTTTCACCCATGTTGGGCAGCCGCTGTCAGGATTCCAACCGCCGGACTTGCGTCTGGTGGTAAATTATACCGATTCCTGTCAGGGAGACTCCCTGAAATAGTAGCAATCTCCCTGACTCCCTGAAGAGTCTAGTAATCTCCCTGATTGCACCATACCTCCATTATGTAGCTGTTATACATTAAAAAAAAAACAGATATATTCAAATGTGATCATTCGTATAATGTCCCTGCATTGGGTATAAGGTACAATGATCCCTATGGCTACATGTATTTTCTGAGAAGTACCAGTGTGTTTTCATCAACAAATAGATCTTACTGACTGCTTCGGGGCTCAGATGTAGCAGGACACACCTCTCCAATGTAGCAGGACACACCTCTCCGATGTAGCAGGACACACCTCTCCGATGTAGCAGGGCACGCCTCTCCAATGTAGCAGGGCACGCCTCTCCGATGTAGCAGGGCACGCCTCTCCGATGTAGCAGGGCACGCCTCTCCGATGTAGCAGGACACGCCCACTGTACCGCCGAGCTCATAGGTGCTGCTTTCACAATCTCCATGTAAAGCTTTAAATACAGTAGGCAAGTGTGACCCAGAGGCACTGGTAAAAGTGAAGCATCATAGACTGAAGGCCACCTACTGTACCTGGTGTTTAGGCCGCTCTGCTTCACTTCCGTAGTGTGTCCAGAGCAGTGATTAGTGTGGAATCATCATTATACACAGTAAATACGCTATGTAATGTAATTGCATGTCTGATATGTTAAGATCTCTCTGTGTTCTAAAACAATGTCTCTAAGGGGGAGATGTATCACACTGTGTAATGAGTGTAGAAGTTGCCCGTACAGTGTCACTCTGTTCTGCATGCTGGATGTAATTCACGGAGTTGATTTCATTATGTATATATGGGAAATGCTCAGTACCACTCTCCTTGTTCTGCATGCTGGGTGTAATTCTCAGAGCTGATTTCATTATGTATATATGAGAAATGCTCAGTACCACTCTCCTTGCACTGCATGCTGGGTGCAATTCTCAGAGCTGATCTCATTATGTATGGGAAATGCTCAGTACAACTCTCCTTGCTCTGCATGCTGGGTGTAATTCTCTGAGCTGATCTCATTATTTATATATGGGAAATGCTCAGTACAACTCTCCTTGCTCTGCATGCTAGGGGTAATTCTCTGAGCTGATCTCATTATGTATATATGGGAAATGCTCAGTACAACTCTCCTTGCACTGCATGCTGGGTGCAATTCTCAGAGCTGATCTCATTATGTATGGGAAATGCTCAGTACCACTCTCCTTGTTCTGCATGCTGGGTGTAATTCTCAGAGCTGATTTCATTATGTATATATGGGAAATGCTCAGTACCACTCTCCTTGCTCTGCATGCTAGGAGTAATTCTCGGAGCTGATCTCATTATGTATATATGGGAAATGCTCAGTACCACTCTCCTTGCACTGCATGCTGGGTGTAATTCTCAGAGCTGATCTCATTGTGTAAATATGAGAAATGCTCAGTACCACTCTCCTTGCACTGCATGCTGGGTGTAATTCTCTGAGCTGATCTCATTATGTATATATGAGAAATGCTCAGTACCACTCTCCTTGCACTGCATGCTGGGTGCAATTCTCAGAGCTGATCTCATTATGTATGGGAAATGCTCAGTACCACTCTCCTTGTTCTGCATGCTGGGTGTAATTCTCAGAGCTGATCTCATTATATATATATATATATATGGGAAATGCTCAGCACCACTCTCCTTGTTCTGCATGCTGGGTGCAATTCTCGGAGCTGATCTCATTATGTATATATGGGAAATGCTCAGTACAACTCTCCTTGCTCTGCATGCTGGGTGTAATTCTCGGAGCTGATCTCATTATGTATATATGGAAATGCTCAGTACCACTCTCCTTGCACTGCATGCTGGGTGTAATTCTCGGAGCTGATCTCATTATGTATATATGGGAAATGCTCAGTACAACTCTCCTTGCTCTGCATGCTGGGTGTAATTCTCGGAGCTGATCTCATTATGTATATATGGAAATGCTCAGTACCACTCTCCTTGCACTGCATGCTGGGTAAAACTTTCAGAGCTGATGCCTTTAGGTCATACTTCAGATAATTTTTGTTTTTGAGAGATTGCGCTACAGTATTTCATCCACCATAGGGTTTGTTATGTGAATAAAACCTCTTAGCCAAAAAAAATGATTGAGAAAAGGATGTTTTATGTATATTCCCTTCTCATTTAGTGGTCACAAAACACATGTTCATATATAAAAAATACTGAAAATCAGACATAGATTAAAAATGTAATTCTGATCATAGATCTATGCTAAAATAAATTCTAGATGGTAGAACTATTAAATATTTGTCACTAAATCACCAACTGGTATGAAAAGCCGTCTCCTTCTACATCAGGGGGATATAAATCGTCCCCCCTATCCTCCCAAACAGGTGCAGACAGTAACAGAGCTCCGCCACTTGCTTCAAATAAGAGCGATTTGGATTAAGTTGAACTTTATAATCAACTGGTCAGTAAGAAAACCTCCATGTACTGTATGTGTATATGAAGAAATGTGGAAAGTCAATTTTTATACTTACCAATAGTTAGCCGTGCTGTTGGATCTCCTGCAGAGCAGGTTTCACAGATTTTCCCAGACCATGAAAGTAAATTGGCCGTTAAAGTGCTGTGTATTAGAGCAGTGGCCTTATTTTGGATAAGATGTTTTATTCACATATCAAACCCTATGGTGGATGAAAATTGCGCAATCTCTCAAAAACAAAATTGATCTGTGGTAGCTGTACACCAGCCTAAAGGTGCGTACACACACACAACGATTTTCTGTCCAACCATCCAACTAGCTGATTGGTTGGAATGACAATCTGGTAACGTATGACAGCAAATGACAATCGGCAATTTGCTCCCAAACGCCGGAAAATGGACAAAAACTGTTGTTTGAACAAATTGTTTAGATCAAACATTTAACAAACTTGTCTGACGCCATTTTGTTCTGTTTTCTGGCATTTAGGAGCAAATTGCCGATCATCAGTTATTCCCATACATTACCAGATTCTCATTCCAACCAATCACCTAGTTGGATGGTTGGACAGAAAATCGGATGATATACAGAGATATACATGTACACCAGCCTTAGTGATGATATACAGAGAGATATATATGTGCACCAGCCTTAGGGATGATATACAGAGCTATATACAGTCAGGTGCATAAATATTGGGACATTGACAGAATTTTCATATTTTGGCCTCTATTCCCCACCACAATGGCTTTGAAATGAAACAAACAAGATGTGCTTTACCTGCAGACTTTCAGATTTAATTTGAGGGTAATTACATCCAAATCAGGTGAACGGTGTAGGAATTACAACGGTTTCTATATGTGCCTCCCACTTTTTAAGGGGCCAAAAGTAATGGGACAAACTAAACAATCCTAAATCTAACATTCACTTTTTAATACTTTGTTGCAAATCCTTTGCAGGCAATTACAGCCTGAAGTCTGGAATGTATAGACATCATCAGACGCTGGGTTTCATCCCTGGTGATGCTCTGCCAGGCCTCTACTGCAAATGTCTTCAGTTCCTGCTTGTTCTTGGGGCATTTTCCCTTCAGTTTTGTCTTCATCAAGTGAAATGCATGCTCAATCGGATTCAGGTCAGGGGATTGACTTGGCCATTGCATAACATTCCACTTTTTAGCCTTAAAAAACTCTTTGGTTGCTTTTGCAGTATGCTTCAGGTCATTGTCCATCTGCACTGTGAAGCGCCGTCCAATGAGTTCTGAAGCATTTGACTGAATATGAGCATATAATATTGCCCGAAACACTTCAGAATTCATTCTGCTGCTTTTGTCAGCAGTCACATCATCAATAAATACAAGGGAACCAGTTCCATTGGCAGCCGTACATGCCCACGCCATGACACTACCACCACCATGCTTCACTGATGAGGTGGTATGTTTTGGATCATGAGCAGTTCCTTTCCTTCTCCATACTCTTCTCTTCCCATCACTCTGGTACAAGTTGATCTTTGTCTCATCTGTCCATAGGATGTTGTTCCAGAACTGTAATGGCTTTTTACGATGTTGTTTGGCAAACTAATCTGGTCTTCCTGTTTTTGTGGCTCACCAATGGTTTGCATCTTGTGGTGAACCCTCTATATTCACTCTTGTGAAGTCTTCTCTTGATTGTTGACTTTGACACATATACATCTACCTCCTGGAGAGTGTTCTTGATTTGGCCAACTGTTGTGAAGGGTTTTTTCTTCACCAGGGAAATAATTCTTCGGTCATCCACCACAGTTGTTTTCCGTGGTCTTCTGGGTCTTTTGGTGTTGCTGAGCTCTCCGGTGCGTTCTTTCTTTTTAAGAATGTTCCAAACAGTTGATTTGGCCGAACCTAATGTTTTTGCTATCTCTCTGATGGGTTTGTTTTGATATTTCAGCCTAATAATGGCTTGCTTCACTGATAGTGACAGCTCTTTGGATGTCATATTGAGAGTTGACATCAACTGATTCCAAATGCAAATGTCACACCAAGAATCAACTCCAGACCTTTTACCTGCTTAATTGATAATGAAATAATGAAGGAATAGCCCACACCTGTCCATGAAATAGCTTTTGAGTTGATAGTCCCATTACTTTTGGCCCCTTAAAAAGTGGGAGGCACATATAGAAACCGTTGTAATTCCTACACCGTTCACCTGATTTGGATGTAATTACCCTCAAATTAAATCTGAAAGTCTGCAGTTAAAGCACATCTTGTTTGTTTCATTTCAAAACCATTGTGGTGAACAGAGGCCAAAATCTGAAAATTCTGTCAATGTCCCAATATTTATGGACCGGACTGTATGTACACCAGCCTTAGGGATGATATACAGAGATATATATGTGCACCAGCCTTAGGGGTGATATACAGAGATATATATGTACACAAGCATATATAGGGGCCTATTCATTAAACCTAAAAATTCTCTGGAGATAATTAGGTTTAGAACTCGCATGGAGTTCTAGCTAATTATAGGTGGAATTCATCATTCCACCTCTCCATAAGTATCTATTCCGAAAAGCTGTGATTTTTGCGATGACAGCTTTTCGGGAAATAGATACTTTTCCTGCCTACACTACCTTATCGCACCTGGGAACAGTGCTGCGCATGCGCTGTTACATCTGTAACACCAGCGCATGCGCAGCACTGCCTACAGATGCGTTAAGTTTGTGTACCCCCCCGACCCCCTCCCCCCTCCGCTCTCCTCTCCCCCCCCCCGACTTACCTGTCCGCGCAGCAGCCTCCGGCTCCGTCCTGCTGGTCTGTCATGTGGTTTCCCTGCAGACCACATGACAGATTAGAAAAAAAAAATAACTTTTTTTTTTTGTCTAAACTTTCTTGTGCTCTGCTGGGGAACACACATGACAGACCAGCCTCCGGAGCCTGAGGACGGAGCAGAGCGCCGGAGGGACTCGTCGGGGGACTTGCACACGCGGATACAGGTAAGTCGATTCTGCTATTCGCCACTGTGAAAATTCATAATTTTCGGAATTTGATGAATACCACAATTTCCACATTCCCTTACTAATGTACTAATGTACTAATGTACCCATACTAATGTACTAATGTATGGGGAGTGTGGAAATTAACGCAGGGGAACTTAGCAAGGAGATATCTGTGATATCTCCTGTGCTAAGTCTGTTCATGAATACCAAAATAACGTTATTTAAGGAAAATGTCCTTAAAAACTTTATTTTAGTGTTGATGAATAGGCCCCATAGAGTGATTTTGCTGCTGTGATTATATTTATGTGAACAATATCATATTTGTAACTTATAAAAGGAATAGCGCTGGGTTATTTGTGTTCTTGGTAAATTAGGTCATACTTGCTTACTCTCCCAGGAGCCTCCTGAAAATCGAGTTCCGCACCCTGCAAGAGTTGGCAAGTCCCCCGGAATGGCGGCATCCCGCAATCCCCTGCGATTGCTGCAAAAGTGGGTGGTCCGGGGGTGCGATGACACAATTTGCGCAGAATCGCATAATGGTAGCCTCGCCCCCTGCTTTATAATGCCGGTAATATCGGTATGCATGCTCCACCTGCTCAGACCTCTCCCACCCTCCCTGCGGCACCGACCAAATGTGGGTAAGTATGCATTAGGTATATACATATGGGAAAATGCTCAGTACTACTATCCTTGCACTGCATGCTGGGTGTAATTCTCAGAGCTGATCTCATTATGTGTATGTGGGAAAATGCTCAGTACCACTTTCCTTGCACTGCATGCTGGGTGTAATTCTCAGAGCTGATCTTGTTAGGTATATAATGGGAAATGCTCAGTACCAGTCTCCTTGCACTGCATGCTTGGTGTAATTCTCAGAGCTGATCTTGTTAGCTATATAATGGGAAATGCTCAGTACCAGTCTCCTTGCACTGCATGCTGGGTGTAATTCTCAGAGCTGATCTTGTTGGGTATATAATGGGAAATGCTCAGTACCACTCTCCTTGCATTGCATGCTGGGTGTAATTCTCAGAGCTGATCTTGTTAGGTATATAATGGGAAATGCTCAGTACCACTCTCCTTGCATTGCATGCTGGGTGTAATTCTCAGAGCTGATCTTGTTTGGTATATAATGGGAAATGCTCAGTACCACTCTCCTTGCACTGCATGCTGGGTGTAATTCTCAGAGCTGATCTTGTTGGGTATATAATGGGAAATGCTCAGTACCACTCTCCTTGCATTGCATGCTGGGTGTAATTCTCAGAGCTGATCTTGTTTGGTATATAATGGGAAATGCTCAGTACCACTCTCCTTGCATTGCATGCTGGGTGTAATCTTCAATATTCACTCTAATGAGGTTATTTACAAACGATACAATTGCTGTTGTTTTATGACCAGAAATCAGGACATGTTGGCTGGTGTTTTCTCTGAATGTAACAGCCTTGGCTATATACATATGACCAGTGCATATTTGGGAGGGTACTCCGTGGCTCCTGTCCTTTTGGTGCAGTTTATCATTTTTTAAATAAGTTTTAGAAACGGGAAGAAATCAGTGAAATAATTTCAGAAAGGAAGAAAATCAGCGTCTGGACACTTACCCAGAGCGTAGAAGCTGCTGTATTATTATCAGTGTATAACTGTAGGAGAGTATCAGCGTCTGGACACTTACACAGAGCGTAGAAGCTGCTGTAGGATTATCAGTGTGTAACTGTAGGAGAGTATCAGCGTCTGGACACTTACACAGAGCGTAGAAGCTGCTGTATTATTATCAGTGTATAACTGTAGGAGAGTATCAGCGTCTGGACACTTACACAGAGCGTAGAAGCTGCTGTAGGATTATCAGTGTGTAACTGTAGGAGAGTATCAGCGTCTGGACACTTACCCAGAGCGTAGAAGCTGCTGTAGGATTATCAGTGTATAACTGTAGGAGAGTATCAGCGCTTTTAGCTATAGAAGAAAAGCATCAGCCTATTGTGGGAGCAGAGTAATGAAAGACGCCATCTATATACCGTCTGTGGGTAATAACAGTACAATATATGTAAGAGGACAGGGAGGAGGACAATATTATCCGCTGGAAATCAGACGCTTGAATCGCCGGCTAATACAGACGTCTCTTCTACATATAACTATAATTAGAATCGCACTTTCCGCAATAATCTCCCCGTCCCACAGGTGCTGCCATGGAATTATTGTGTTTCTATAGCAACGGGAAACCATTGTGTCTCCCCTCCAGCTCTCTCTTACAGCCCCCCCATAGTTTGCAGTAATGGACTGGCCATCACCCGCGTAACTTCAGTGCTCCCACCTGTAACCACCATTAACTCCTTCCGTGCCACCCAGCAAATAGCATATACCAGAGGGTCCCAAATACGGTCTTCAAGGCTCCCCAACAGTTCAGGTTTTACAGATATCCATGGTTGAGCACAGGTGGTTAAATCAAATTGACTGAGGTACTAATTAAGTCACCTGTGGTTAAGCATGGATATCCTTAAAACCTGGACTGTTAGGGTGCTTTGAGGACCCAGTTTGGGGACCTCTGCCATATACCATGTTTCTCTTTGTGTTGGCTTGTTTGATTAGATGCACATGTGAGTGAATTAATCTGCGCCTTGAAATGTACAAAAAAGTTAATTTACAAGTTCAAACTTTTTTTTTTCTTTTTTTTTTTTTTCATTACAAAGGGGCGTTATTGGGGGGGGGGGGGGGGATTTTCCATCAATGTCTCCGTATCCATCAGACTTGCAGTACGATTCTGACACGCAGCGCATCTGATTTACATTGTGTAAGAACATACAGTGCCACAAAGCACTTGTCAAGATGTCTGATCACAGAAGAGATTAATTTGGAGGGTGGATTATATTCCTCTCCATGTGTGTCCAGCAAATCATCCTCGATATTAACAAATCCCCTTTTGCTCTGAAAACCCCGACTAGAGAACACAATATGGCAAGAGGGTTACATCATGGTAACAATGAATATCCTCTGGAGTGGAATGACTGTCTGTGCTGGGACTTAATTGGGGATAAAATAGTTTTAGTATTGTGCTCAGGCTTTTAGCCCCATAGGTTAGGAAGGAATAATACTCTGAGTGCATCAGAATGGTGCATCGGTAATATTTATGCTGAGTTGTTGATGTAAGGATGATTTAAGTGGCAAAACAGATACAATTTAGCAGGAATGTCACCATAGTTACTGGAATAATTGTCTCTAGATGGTTTAGCAGAAGTTGTTATTTCTGTAGCTTTATATTGTCTGTCCGCCAGTTACAGCTTTTGTATAGGTCAGAAAAAGGGCCCCAGGGCTGGCGTGGTGAGTGAGGGGCGGGTAACCTCACCGAAAACTCAATGAAAAACTACCTACAGACACATCGGGTGGATAGAGATAAAGTGCAGAGTTAAAGTACCAGCCAATCAGCTCCTAACTGTCAGTTTACAGGCTGTGGGCCGTATTCAATTAGGTGCGAAAAGCTGTTTTCGCACGATTTTCTGTGAAAACTTCGTCTGAAAATGTATCTCCGTATTCAATTCCATTCTGCCTCTGGGGGTGCTCTAAGACGGGGCCAAGTGATTTGGGGATTGCAGGTGCTTGTATGGAGGAATTTCACTTTTTCTAAAGCTTCACTTTAGAGACATAAATATACAGTATGCTAGCCCCCATTTTCATGTACCCCAAATTTGACAGGACTACTTATTTTCACCAAAAAATACAGCTTAATGCCATTCCTCACCACTTTTACAAGGACGCTAACAACAAGGATTTTAAACAGCTTCAGTACCCCAAATAGTTTTATTGGGGCTATTGGACACTACTACATCAATCCCAATGTTAGTGCATCATTTTTTTGGGGTACAAAACTGATTTCCCCAAGTCTGACAGACTTTCCGCCTGTTTTGCATTCGCCACTTGCCGTTTTCCCCTGTTCAGTAACTGAATACGGCGAAAAGCGGAGACGCGCACGATAAGTTTTTGCATCCAGAACACACGATGTAGGTGAAAAGTCAGGTAGGTGGAACTTTTTTGCGGATGCGAAACTAATTGAATACAGCCCTATGTTTGAAAACTGACAAAGCTTAATACATTCACCAAAGTTTAATACATCTCCCCCACATTTCTATACGCAAGGACGTAATCAGTGCTGTGTTTTTTGATGTGACTGAACAGTATGTGATGCTGGGGTTATAGTATGTGATGTGGATCTGCCAGAGCCTACCATGAGTAATGGGAACGCTGCATACTGGTACTTCATAGATTGCTGGTGTCTGCTGTATGTATTAGATAGCTGCTGACCTGGGAACAGACGCAGACACAGCTGTGTTACTTCCCAGTGCACATCCTGATGGTACATACACACGGTCAGATATGTCAGATGAACGACTGAACGATTTGAACGATTTTTCTAACGATTTGAACGATTTCAGACAGTGTTAAAATGAATGAAATCGACCAAATCTGACTGCAAACACATCAGATGTCAGATATCGTTATCTGACATGCGGGAACGCGCATTGTTGCGGGCACACATGTCAGATTTTTTTTCAGATATGAACGATTGAACGATTTTTTAAATCGTTATCATTCAAATCTGAAAGAAAATCTGACCGTGTGTATTCACCATAAGTATTTACGGCTCTGCTGTCTCACCTGACGTAGAATAGTACCACAAATGGAAATGAGGGAATCGGCAATATGGTAGCCTTATTGCCGGAAGGTACATGTATGGTATACTCAGGGCTGGATTAAGGTCTGTGGGGGCCCCTGGGCAACAAACTTGTGGGGGCACCTATCAATAAGATATATATACACACACCAGTCTATCTGCCTGATGTTCCAATGCCCCCTGTAGTTGTGCCCCTTCTGGAATGCCCCCTGTAGTTGTGCCCCTTCTGCAATGCCCCCAGTATTTGTGCCCCTTCTGCAATGCCCCCAGTATTTGTGCCCTTCTTAAATGCCCCCTGTAGATGTGCCCCATAAAGTAGTGCCCTCAGTAGCTCTCCCTCCCCGCCCACACCTCTGTTAAAAAAAACTTACCTGTCTTCGCTCCACACCGTCACAGCTCCCGAATCCCACCGCCACTGCTACTGCCGCTGTCTGCTGTCTGCTGAATCTGGCGTGCAGGCTCCTCTCCTCTGCAGTGCGCGGGTGACGTCATGACGTCACCCGCGCTCTGCATCACTGGGAACGCTGGCCTCTGAAGCGATCAGTATTTAGAGGCCAACATTCCCACTTACCGTAAGTTGATTGCGATCTACAGGCGAGAGCTCCGTGAGCTTCCAGTAGATTGTGATCAACCTTTTCAGCGGGCATGTGGCCAGGGGTCGGGGACAGTGGGTGGGGGTCCCCTATGTGTGGGGGCCCCAGGACGACCGCCCCTGTCGCCCTGCCCTTAATCCAGCCCTGGGTATACTGTAGGTAAGTGGAAAAGTCACAATTGGATATGGTGCTCTGCTCTCTATGAAATGGAAAAATAAAGGAGGAACACAAGTCAGAATAATATGAGTGTAATGATATCTAATACTTAATGCAGAATAATAAACCAATAAATGCCTGCTCACTACAAGTTAGTGCATTACTGTATTTGTGCCTAGCTGGAACCGTTAGTGAATGAATGACCTGGCAGCTCACACTCTTCTCTCTAGTAACATGGGGAATTAGGAACATTGAGGCTGAGCTGTTGCTGGTGCACTTGTCACATTGGATTCTACTCCCTAAGCATCCGAACACATTGGGGGCGATTCTGATGGTTTTTTATGTCACGGTAATTAATGTTGCAATTCACTTGTTTTGGGCGCCCATTAATTATCGCAATCTTCACAGCAAATTAGACTAGGTGTAGCCGCGTAAAACAGCTGAACCCGTCTAAAATTCAGGTTAGTGCGCCCAAACGTGAGTTTGTGTGCTCAAAACCAGGACTTATCGCACATTTCTGGGGACAAGCAGAAAAACTGGCACCTGTTCGTGCCCTAACGGAGCAACAATTGAATTGCTCCATTAGGTACCCGGCACTACCAGCCGCCACCAAAAACAATTGAATTGCTCCATTAGGTACCCGGCACTACCAGCTGCCACCAAAAACAATTGAATTGCTCCATTAGGCACCCGGCACTACCAGCCGCCACCAAAAACAATTGAATTGCTCCATTAGGTACCCGGCACTACCAGCCGCCACCAAAAACAATTGAATTGCTCCATTAGGTACCCGGCACTACCAGCTGCCACCAAAAACAATTGAATTGCTCCATTAGGCACCCGGCACTACCAGCCGCCACCAAAAACAATTGAATTGCTCCATTAGGCACCCGGCACTACCAGCCGCCACCAAAACCAATTGAATTGCTCCATTAGGTACCCGGCACTACCAGCCGCCACCAAAAACAATTGAATTGCTCCATTAGGTAACCGGCACTACCAGCTGCCACCAAAACCAATTGAATTGCTCCATTAGGCACCCGGCACTACCAGCCGCCACCAAAAACAATTGAATTGCTCCATTAGGCACCCGGCACTACCAGCTGCCACCAAAACCAATTGAATTGCTCCATTAGGCAACCGGCACTACCAGCCGCCACCAAAACCAATTGAATTGCTCCATTAGGTACCCGGCACTACCAGCCGCCACCAAAAACAATTGAATTGCTCCATTAGGTACCTGGCACTACCAGCCGCCACCAAAAACAATTGAATTGCCCACATTGACTCTACCATTAATCCAAATGTATCTAGATAGAGGATGATCATATGTATTCTGCTAAGCCCTCAGTCTAGGTCAGTTGAACTAAAATAGTAAGTATGATGTCCTCACTGGTAGTCAGTCCCCCAATCAAAGTCTCTTGTATAAGTTGTGACTTCACGCTGGCACTCTCCTTTGTAGTATGTTGTATAATCAGCTTTATTGAAGACCCATGAGTGACATATCAGGATGATGCCAGGGGCACCTGGGCATCTTATTGCTTGGTCCCTAGGCCTCTTGAGTGCAGCTTTCCGGCTCACTCCACTTAAACCAGGGCCTGGAGCCTAATTGTAGAAGTTACCAGTCAGTCAGTTAGTGAAGTTACTGGTCAGCCAGTCAGTCAGTTAGTGAAGTTACCGGTCTGTCAGTCAGTCAACCAGTCAATTAGTGAAGTTACCGGTCAGTCAGTCAGTTAGTGAAGTTACCAGTCAGTCAGTTAGTGAAGTTACCAGTCAGTCAGTTAGTGAAGTTACCAGTCAGTCAGTTAGTGAAGTTACCGGTCAGTCAGTCAGTGAAGGTACCGGTCTGTCAGTCAGTCAACCAGTCAATTCGTGAAGTTATCGGTCTGTCAGTCAGTCAGTTAGTGAAGTTACCGGTCTGTCAGTCAGTCAATTAGTGAATTTACCGGTCTGTCTGTCAGTCAGTCAGTTAGTGAAGTTACCAGTCAGTCAGTTAGTGATGTTACCGGTCTGTCAGTCAGTCAGTAAAGTTGCCAGTCAGTCAGTCAGTCAGTTAGTGAAGTTACCGATCTGTCAGGGGACAGTCAAAGGATCAGATAGTCAAAAAGTTGTCAAGTAGCCAGATAAGAAATTTACGGAGTGAATTGGGAATGTTAGGTAGGAATAAGTAACATGTTTTCTGACTCTCCCAAAATTCAAGGAGACTCCAGAAGTAGAGGGGAATTTTTTCAGGGTCAGTCTGGTCATTATCCTGTGGCAGCCATCAGAGCCGGCCCGAGGCATTGACAAACTAAGCAAATGCCTAGGGGCATCCAGACCCACCTAGAGCTGGCAGTTGGCGGTGGTTTGTGGAAGGCACTGCGGGGAACCTGGTGCCAGCTGGGGCAGCTGCTACTGCTGTACAGCATCCACTGTTTGCTGCTGCCGGGCCCGATCGGAGCTGTCAGCTGAGCTCCGATCTGGCCCGGCAGAAGCAAACAGTGAGCGGGCAGGCAGCAGCGGAACCGCCAGCGTGTCTGTGTTATATAAATGCTATAATTAAAGTCAGCTCATCATATAGTGAGGCTGTGATCTGTGCTGCTGTGTGAGGGGTACTGTACTGGCAGAGGGCAGATGGGTTCTGTGTGAAGGGTGCTCTGCTGGATGAGGATTGCTGTGTGGGAGAGGGCTGATGGATGTTGTTGGCTGCCCACCACAATCAAAAGGCCTGCAGCAGGGCCTGGTCTAGGGGTGTTCGACCAGTGCGGTCGAACAGGGGCGCCACACGTAGAGGGCGCACCCCTCCCCAGCTTCCAGATTTCAGCGGAACAATACCAGCCCACGGATGGTCAAATTGGGAAGTTGTGGACCCCCAGCGCCGCAGCTGTGCGGCGATGCCGGACCCCCGCAGTGTGAATGGATGCAGCGCGCATGCGCGCTGCATCCAATCACTGACGGGAGAGGACTGGGGGAAGCCCAGCCAGTAACGGAGGGCTGGGCTTTACCCCCAGCCTGACGTTATTTGGAGGCGTGCCATGCAGACATGCCTTCAAATAATGTCACGTAAGGGGCGTGACCTATGTTAATTAGGCCATGCCCTCAATTTCGGTATGTAAGGGTGCCTTAGTAAGGGCCAGCACAGGGTGCTCCGACCCCTGGCGCCAGCCCTGGCCCGCAGCAGTATAATGAATCTGACTGACTCATTTCAGGCTGTTCACCTCTGCGCCACGGGCCATAACAAAGGAGGAAGCCTGGACAGTGGTATATTTTGTGCGTTCAGCACGTGTTTCTTTAAAAATAAAAAGGCCATAAACCAATGTGTTATTTCTGGTGTATATACACAATAAGTTTGGGGGTGGGATTTTTTGCTATGAGGCACCAACAAAAATCTTGCCTAGGGCATCAAAATGCTTAGAGCCAGCTACGGCAGCCATTTTCCTGTAGCACGTCTCCTCCACAGCCTACCTGAGTACTGCTGCTGGCCATGTGCCTCCATTTATAGCCACAGTCTCCCCCATCCTCTAATGGCTGCTTCCAACAGGATAACACGCCATGTCACACAGCGCACGTCACCTCTCGCTAGCACCCTGGACTTGACGATCACCTTGGTGTCCTCCATAGTCACCAGGTCTCAGTACAATGCAGCACCACTGCGATGTGGGGGAACACATACATCCCAACATGACCCTCTCCAGGAGGGACACAATGCTCTGGTCCTGGACTTCCCTGGTAATTTATGATTGGTGGAGGCTTCAGAGGCGGGGCTGCAGTACAGTCCAAAATTCAAATAGGGGAGTCTCACCAACTGCCAGTGAGTCCCAGCCAGTGATGTTGGCAGTGTGTGAGATGACAGTTGGTGTGACTCCCCTATTTGAATTTTGAACTGTGCTGCAGCCCCAACCTCTTACCAGGGAAGTCCAGGACCAGAGCATTGTGTCCCTCCTGGAGAGGGTCATGTTGGGAGGTATGGGAACAGGAGATGGGCAGCATGAATGTGCGGCCGCCACATCTACAGCAGTAACTGCGTGACGCCATCTTGTCACCATGGGCCGGAGTCTCTGAGGAATGTTCCCAGCACCTTGTTGTACCCATGTCATAGAGAATTCGGGATGTTCTGGGGCAAACAGGGCTCCTAACCAGTACTAAAAGGGTGCATGTAATAAAATGGCCGTAGAGTGTGTATACATGGGTCCGCGGCTGCCTCGTTGTTACTTTCCCAATTCCCTGAAATTATTTGGCAAGACCAGGCAAAAAGTTATCAGTAAGTAAAGTGCATTCCTTAGTAAGGAAGACTACGGGGCCTATTTATCAAAGCATATTTGCTAGTTATCCCCCGAAAACATTCATTGCTTTGGGGGTAGCCGCAGATATAGAGTATCTCCCAAATGTATGCACAGGGGATCACAGATATATATCTGCTGTGATCCCTATTTTTGTCGTAAAAGCAGCCACTATAGGTTTTTTTTCTATGAGGCTACTTCATTGCCATATTTAATAAGCACTTGGTCCCGGTAGTTAGCCTAACACCATTTGCAAATGTCGTTAGCCCATAGTTAACCTAAGGGCTACACTCCGCGGATATCTCCAGGGAGGCATCGCCATGCACAGTTCCGCAGTGGTGGATGCCCCAAGGCGGAGTGGCCACGCCCCTGCACTGTAGCCACACCCCCTCTGCAGACCAGGATCAGACATTGCTGATGGTAGACGGACCTGCAAGATCCTCGTGTAACTGGTCTGCTCAAGCTCAGATTAGGAATTACACCGGCAGCGGCCCCTGTAAAACACAATCACTACGAGATTAATATGTACTTCTCTGTTTGGTGCTTCTGAATGTAATTATTTGTACAATGCATTCAGGGAACTAGAAATTCATCTCTTTGGCTACTCATTCATGAGAAATGTTATTATTCTCCTATCCCTCTCATCTGGGAGTTTAATAATGTTTTTAATCAAAGTCTTGTACCCGGCTGCACGAGTCGCATTTTCACAAAATAGCTATTAATCAGCCTGGGGAGTATTCGGTAAGTGACCAGCGAGGGAGAAGGACTTTGCTTAACCCCTTACTTACAGGTGTGAGGACGCTTGTCCCACTTACAGCAGTATAAGGCCGGCTAATCGTTGCTAGGGGACTGTGCTTATAGGAGTATATTTATTACAGGGTGTAAAGCCCTATCTAAGGCAAACGGGTGTTATCTCCAAAAATCAGACTTTTTCCCAGCGCATCACGGAGTCACCTAAGATCTGTGGGGTCTTTCTTACAAAGCCATGTCCAGGACACGTTCAGGCCTCATAGCCATTTAGCTACGGTGCTATACCATCTCCATTTCACCTCCATGAAAAATCAGGACTGCCTCACAGAAATCAGTAAAATACAGCCATATGGTGCGTACACACTGGGCGATTAAAGTGGACGACTGAACGATAACGATATCGTTATCGTTCAGTCGTCCACTTTATCGTCCATTTTTAACACAAAAAAGATGAACGATGACGACGACGCGCGTTCCCGCGGGTCGTTCGTCATCCTCGTTCATCGGGCTGACATGCAGGCCAACCTGACGACCTCGTCAGGTTGCTGCATGTCAGGGAATGGGTGAGAGAGCCCGGCGCTGAACGATATCGCTAATGATATCGTTCAGCGGCTGTGCTCAATGTCATGAACGACATTGAGCACAGCCTGCCGGGGACACACTAGACGATATCGCTCAGGGAGCATATCGTCTAGTGTGTATGCACCATTAGAGTGTTATCGAATGGTCTTTTTATAACATAGTGAATACATCTGCTGGGTCCCGACCACGTGTATTCCCAGGGACATGGGCAGGATCTGGGACATTGGGCTACTCCATTGTAGCAATACAATGGCGTTATTGGCCCAGGTCCAAGAGAATTAGGGAAAGCCGCACTTAGGAAGGAACAGCCAAATTGTCCCACTGCCCGCTGCAAACACCACCAGATCATCTATGCAGAAAGTCTACGAAGACTCGATTCACCATAAAGGATCCTGCGTCTCACCTGGAGGTTTCGTGCCTCTTTTATGACCCCCTGAGGGTTATGCTGAAAAATGAAACAATTAGGACAAAAAATTGTGTATTTGCAGTTTACTATTTTATGAAACTTGTGAGTGGCATGGTTGCTGTAATGGTTAGCATTACTACCTCTCGACTACCAAGACCCTAACTGTGTAGAGCTTGTATGTTCTCCCCATATTTGTGTGGGTTTCCTCTGGTTTCCTCCCACAATCCAAAAACATACTGGGAATATTTATAGATTATTTTGGCCAATGGTCATGTTCCGGCAATATCTGAGTGGATCACAATCTTCTGGGAGCACTATAAGGTACCAATCTCATTATTATCATTTATTATTATTCATATTCCCTTGCACTTTACAATTTGGGTCTCACCTTTAATAAAACAAGACTGGGTAATAACAGGCAGAGAGGTAAGAGGGTCCTGCTCGCAGGCTAACGTTTTGTCAGTAAAGCACTGGCCAACCAGTGGCGTATCTAATGGGTGCAGTGTGTGCGGGGCACGGGCCCCTGGGTCCAGGGGGGTCCCGCACCGCACACCCTGCACCCATGTTAGTTTAAAGTTTAAACTTACCTGTCCGTGGTCCCGCGTCGGGTGGTAGCGCTGCTCAGAACACCGGAAAATGGCCGCCGTGGCCATTTTTTCGGTGTTCTGCGCATGGCAGTAGACTCCGGGCACACTCTAATGCCCGGAGTCAACTAATGCTCCGGTGGCTGGCCAGCCGCGTCAGTCAGCTGCCGGTCACCGGGGAGAGAGGAGGGGGCCCCGCACGGTTAGTGCACATGGGCCCCCTCCTTTCTTAAGACGCCCGTATGGCCAACACGTGAGCTATTAGCCGACCAGATTTTTCATGATTTCCGATCAGTCCTGAATCAGAACATACAATAATTACACATTATGGGCTTACATCTGGCCACACATGCTACGAAGTCAGCCTAACACGGGGCTTGTTTCTGAGACAGTGGGTAATACAGCCGCACGCGCAGCCTCTCTCTCAATAGCGGTTGCGAGAATATGCAAATTTTAATCTCAGCCTTCCCTTTCTGCACGACGGTGCGATGGAGAGAACGAGGGGTGAGACGCCCACTCTCAGGCTGCGCGGTCTGTGCATGTGCGATGGACAGAATGAGGGGTGAGACGCCCACTCTCAGGCTGCGTGGTCTGTGCATGTGCGATGGAGAGAACGAGGGGTGAGACACCCACTCTCAGGCTGCGTGGTCTGTGCATGTGCGATGGACAGAACGAGGGGTGAGACGCCCACTCTCAGGCTGCGCGGTCTGTGCATGTGCGACGGAGAGAACGAGGGGTGAGACGCCCACTCTCAGGCTGCGTGGTCTGTGCATGTGCGATGGACAGAACGAGGGGTGAGACGCCCACTCTCAGGCTGCGTGGTCTGTGCATGTGCGATGGAGAGAACGAGGGGTGAGACGCCCACTCTCAGGCTGCGTGGTCTGTGCATGTGCGATGGTGAGAACGAGGGGTGAGACGCCCACTCTCAGGCTGCGTGGTCTGTGCATGTGCGATGGTGGCAACGAGGGGTGAGACGCCCACTCTCAGGCTGCGTGGTCTGTGCATGTGCGATGGAGAGAACGAGGGGTGGGACGCCCACTCTCAGGCAGCGTGGTCTGTGCATGTGCGATGGAGAGAACGAGGGGTGGGACGCCCACTCTCAGGCTGCTTGGTCTGTGCATGTGCGATGGACAGAACGAGGGGTGAGACGCCCACTCTCAGGCTGCGTGGTCTGTGCATGTGCGATGGAGAGAACGAGGGGTGGGACGCCCACTCTCAGGCTGCGTGGTCTGTGAATGTGCTATGGTGAGAACGAGGGGTGAGACGCCCACTCTCAGGCTGCGTGGTCTGTGCATGTGCGATGGAGAGAACGAGGGGTGAGACGCCCACTCTCAGGCTGCGTGGTCTGTGCATGTGCGATGGAGAGAACGAGGGGTGAGACGCCCACTCTCAGGCTGCGTGGTCTGTGCATGTGCGATGGAGAGAACGAGGGGTGAGACGCTCACTCTCAGGCTGCGTGGTCTGTGCATGTGCGATGGAGTGTACTAAACGTTGTGTACCCAGCATTCGGCGGCATGGCCTCTGCTGACGATATTGCCGAGCGATGTCACTGACGACATGCAGGGTACACACTGACCAATGTGCCCGATAGGTCGTCCGATCAGACGGATCGGATGGCATATCGTCTAGTGTGTACCCGGCTTTAGGTCACTCACCAGTCACCTGAAACGGCCAGAGATCACAAACCCCATCGTTAGCGATGCCGTACACAATTGCCAACGGCGCAGGACACTTGGGTTTCCGCACACAGTAATGGATTCCCAGACTCAATGTGCATGTGCCGTAGCAACAAATCGCTCAACTGTGGGAACGTCTACACTGCGTCCGTCGCTGAAGCAGGGGCCTCGGTTGGAAAAGAGCAGTGCTGTCAAGAGCTCAGAAGGGCGGGTACTAGGGGATCTGGCCATATCAGAGAGGCATGGACATTCCCCCCTCCCCTAAAAAAAAAGAGCTCAACACGGGCGGCCAGTATGCAGTGTGTGTAGCCTGGCCGCATTATGAGGCCAGCAGTGCCTCCACCTCGAACACAAGGTACCGGCTCAGCCAATCGGTTTCATACAGCCGAGCGCTTCTGTTGCTGCCACTTTGAGTTATGTTGCCCGGTAGTCTGTTTGCACTTGCTGCGTGCACCACGTACTCAGAATAAGGCCCCGTGTTTCACTGAGAACTGTGGAGCAACGCAGAGAGCGTAATGTGTATAGAGGTATTATTATTACTCTGTACATCCCTGTCATACACACACAGACACATTAGTATTGTGCGGATTCATCAAGCAGAGAGCTCACAATTTATAATAGAATAAAACTAATCTCCTGTCTGCGCACAGGGCAGATCCTATTATATCTGTTCGTGATTACAGGGATCTCAGTGCCGAGAGTCTCTGTCATTGTTTGAAAATGATTATTTTCAGTTCTATCTATGAAGGTTCCATGTATCTGTAATGTGACATGCAGACACGCAGATTCCCGCTACCGCCACAGACACAGCGGCTTTTATTGATCCTGATGAAATGTAATAATATGTAAAATACACAAATCGATATTTCTCTGCCCAGACACCGTCTACACTCGTCTATAACCTGCGGGAGATGGGCGCCAGGTGCTGGGGGGCAGAGGGGGGGGGTGCAGGGGGAACGTTCTCCCCCCCGCAGGCAGAATGTGATAGGAGGACGGGGCGGATCTAGGGGAGAGAGGGGTTTGTGCAGCAGTTTCATCATCACCAATGACTTTTCCTCACTTTTGGAAACTATTATAGATGGCTTTGTGCAGCCGGCTGTAATTGCTGTACATACGCTGCACAGACGGGATAGTTCTGATACTTCACTGACTCCAGGTGTTATGGTGCGTACATACTGGGCGATTAAAGTGGACGACTGAACGATAACAATATCGTTATCGTTCAGTCGTCCACTTTATCGTCCATTTTTAACACAAAAAAGATGAACGATGACGACGACGCGCGTTCCCGCGGGTCGTTCGTCATCCTCGTTCATCGGGCTGACATGCAGGTCAGGTTGCTGCATGTCAGGGAATGGGTGAGAGAGCCCGGCGCTGAACGATATCGCTAATGATATCGTTCAGCGGCTGTGCTCAATGTCATGAACGACATTGAGCACAGCCTGCCGGGGACACACTAGACGATATCGCTCAGGGAGCATATCGTCTAGTGTGTATGCACCTTAAGTCTGGGCAAATCTGATTAATCACTAAGGGCCATGTAATATATATATCCTTTGAAAACAGACGTTTTTATGAGATCGCCGCAAAATCTAAGCTTCCCCAGGATGTGACAAGGAGGGACCGCGCCAAATCTGCCGTTGTCCCTCCATTTTCAACAACACAATAAGCCCTCATAGGTTTCTGAATGATGCCTTTATTCCGTTCAAGCCTGTTCCACGTTTCAAATCAGTGGTGCGGATAATTAATTAATCTAAGATGTAAGCAGCAATGTACAGTATTTTTCAATACAACAGACTTTCCAACCCATTCACCTGCTGTATGTACATCCACTGCGGCCCTGATTCACTACCAATCGCTAACTGCGAGTACGCATACAATCGGCTGATTGTTGTGTACTGCGCAAGCGTATGCATCGCAGTGCAAGTGAGCAAACCGACCACTGCAATCTGGACTGCGATCGCAGTGACTAGGCAGGCCCATCGCAGAGTGATTGACAGGAAATGCCGTTTGTGGGAGGTGATGTAGGGGTTGGCAAAACGCAGGCATGGCAGTGCGTTTGAACGCCGTTCTACTGTATTAGGGGCCTATTCATCAACACTAAAATAACATTTTTAAGGACATTTTCCTTAATTACCATTATTTGAGTATTCATGAAGACACATAACACAGGAGATGTCACAGATATCTCCTTGCTAAGTCCCCCTGCGTTACTTTCCACACTCCCCATACATTAGTACATGAGTACATTAGTATGGGGACATTAGTATAAGGATATGGAAATTATGCTATTCATCAAATTCCGAAAATTATGTATTTTCCGAATTTGATGGTGTTACTATCCGCTACTGTGAGGTGGCGTATAGCGGGTTACACTTACCGGCCGTCAGCTGTGCAGGTCCTCCTCCGTCTGCTGTTCTGACACCGCGTTCTCCAGGCAGAACACAGTAAAGTTTAGAGAAAAAAAAAAGTTTTTTGTTTTCTAAACTTTACTGTGTTCTGTCGGGAGAACGCGGTGTCAGAACAGCAGATGGCGCCGGAGGCGGCTGCAGCGACCAGGTAACTCGGGGACATGGGGGAAGTGAGCGGAGGTGGTTTGGGGGGACACAATTACCACAGCTGTAGGCAGTGCTGTGCGTGTGCTGCATTTACGGATGTAAGCGCAGCACTGATTACAGCTGCGGTAAGATAGGACTAGGCAGGGAAAGTATCTATTTCCTGAAAAAGCTGTAATCGCAAAAATGACAGCTTTTCGGAATAGATAGTTATGGGGAGGAGAAATGATGAATTCCCCCGGTAATTAGGTAGAACTCCATGCCAGTTCTAACTAGGGGTGTGCACCGGCCACTTTTCGTGTTTTGTGTTTTGGTTTTGGATCTGGATCTTTCTTCGTGTTTTGGATCTGGATTGGTTTTGCCAAAACCACCCTTCCGTGTTTTGGGTTCTGGGTTTTGTGTTTTGGATCTGTATTTTTTTTTTAAAAAGCATAAAAACAGCTAAAATCACAGAATTTGTTGGTTTCTCTGCTCCTATGCTATTATTAACCTCAATAACCTTAATTTCCACTCATTTCCAGTCTATTCTGAACACCTCACACCTCACAATAGTGTTTTCATGTCCAAAAGGTTGCACCGAGGTAGCTGGATGACTATGCTAAGCGACACGAGTGGGCGGCACAAACACGTGACCCATCTAGGAGTGACACTGCAGTGGCAGACAGGATGGCAGTTAGAAAAACTAGGCCCCAAACTGTACATAATGCAAAGAAAAAAAAGAAGTGCAAGATGGAATTGTCCTTGGGCCCTCCCACCCACCCTTATGTTGTATAAACAGGACATGCACACTTTAACAAATCAATCATTTCAGCGCCAGGGTCTGCCACACAACTGTGGCTGAAATGATTGGTTCGTTTGGGCCCCCACAAAACAAGCTGGAAATTAATGTGTCCCTGCACAAACTGGCTCTACGGAGGCAAGATGTCATCCTCATCCTCCTCATCCACCGATTCCTCACCCTCTTCAGTGTGTACATCCTCATCCTCACAAAGTATTAACTCGTCCCCACTTGAATCCACCACCACAGGTCCCTCTGTACCTTCTGGAGGCTGGTCTCCCTGGAAGAGCTGATAATTCATTTTGATGAACATCATCTTCTCCACATTCTGTGGAAGCAACCTCCTACGCCTTTCGCTGACAAGGTTCCCGGCTGCACTAAACACTCTTTCGGAGTACACACTGGAGGGGGGGCAACTCAGGTAAAATAGAGCCAGCTTGTACAGGGGCCTCCAAATTGCCTCTTTTTCCTGCCAGTACAGGTATGGACTGTCTGACATGCCTACTTGGATGCTGTCACCGATGTAATCCTCCACCATTCTGTCAATGGTGACAGTATCATATGCAGTGACAGTAGACATGTCAGAAATTGTTGCCAGGTCCTTCAGTCCAGACCAGATGTCCAAACTTGGTCCTGCCTGCCCTGCATCACCGCCAGCGGGTTGCTTAGGATACCTAAGTTTTTTCCTGGCAGCCCCAGTTGCGGGAGAAAATGAAGAAGGAGCCGTTGACGTGTCACGTTCCGCTTCAGCTGACAGTGTGTTCACCAGCAGGTCTTTGCACCTCTGCAGGCTTGTGTCGGCCGGAAAGAGAGACACCACATAGGCTTTAAACCTAGGATCAAGCACGGTGGCCAAAATGTAGTGGTCTGATTTCAACAGATTGACCACCCTGGAATCCTGGCAAAGCGAATGAAGGGCTTCATCCACAAGTCCCACATGCCGAGCGGAATCGCTCCGTCTTAGCTCCTCCTTCACTTTCTCCAGCTGCTTCTGCAAAAGCCTGATGAGGGGAATGACCTGACTCAAGCTGGCTGTGTCTGAACTGACTTCACGTGTGGCAAGTTCGAAGGGCTGGAGAACCTTGCACAACACGGAAATCATTCTCCACTGCGCTTGAGTCAGGTGCATACCCCCTCCTTTGCCTATGTCATAGGTGGATGTATAGGCTTGTATGGCCTTTTGCTGCTCCTCCATCCTCTGAAGCATATAGAGGGTTGAGTTCCACCGCGTCACAACCTCTTGCTTCAGGTGATGGCGGGGCAGGTTCAAGAGTGTTTGCTGGCGCTCCAGTCTTCGGCACGCAGTCGCTGAATGGCGAAAGTGGCCAGAAATTTTTTGGGCCACCCAAAGCGTCTCCTGCACGCCCCTGTCGCTTTTCAGAAAATTCTGCACCACCAAGTTTATTGTGTGAGCAAAACATGGGACGTGCTGGAATTTGCCCAGATGTAATGCCCGCACAATATTGGTGGCGTTGTCAGATATCACAAATCCCCAGGAGAGTCTAAGTGGGGTAAGCCACTGGGCGATGATTTCCCTCAGTTTCTCTAAGAGGTTGTCGGCGGTGTGCCTCTTACTGAAACCGGTGATACACAGCGTAGCCTGCCTTGTAACGAGCTGGCGTTTCTGAGATGCTGCTACTGGTGACGCTGCTGCTGTTGCTGCGTAAGGTGATACATCTACCCAGTGGGCTGTCACAGTCATATAGTCCTTAGTCTGCCCTGTTCCACTTGTCCACATGTCCGTGGTTAAGTGGACATTGTGTACAACGGCATTTTTCAGGACACTGAGGACACTTTTTCTGACGTTTCTGTACAGTCTCGGTATCGCCTGCCTAGTGAAGTGGAATCTAGACGGGATTTGGAACCGGGGACACACTACCTCCATCAATTGTCTAAATCCCACTGCACTAATGGCGGATACCGGACGCACGTCTAACACCAACATAGCAGTCAAGGCCTCAGTTATACGTTTTGCTTCAGGATGACTGCTGTCGTACTTCATCCTCCTCGCTAAGGACTGTTGGAGGGTCAATTGTTTAGTAAAAGTAGTGGTGTTCCTACTTCCTCTCTGGGATGATGAACGACTCCCAGCAGCAGCAACAGCAGCAGCGGCAGCAGTAGGCGTAGCAATGCAGGATCCTCCAGAGGAATCCCGGATAGGAGAGTCAGTCATGCCAGTGACATGGCCTGCAGGACTACTTCCGATCCTGACTAAGGAGGAAATTGACGAGGAGGGAGTTGATGGTGTGGTTTGCAGGCGCTTGGATACAACAGGACAACGGGATTTAGGTGTCCCTGGACTGCTTACGGTCTTAGCCAAAGTTTCTGAACTTGACAGTAACTTTTTATGAACGCGCTGCAGGTGCCGTATAAGGGAGGATGTTCCTAGGTGGTTGACGTCCCTACCCCTACTTATTTCACCTTTACATATGGTACATATGGCAAGACAGTTGTTGTCCGGATTTGGATAGAAATATTGCCAGACCAAAGAGGTGGAATGTTTGGTCTTCTGCCCAGGCATGACCGTGATGGGCTTTTTCATCCCACGGACAACAACTGTCTCCCCCGGAGCCTGATTTAAACAAACCACATCACCATCAGAATCCTCCTCGCCAACTTCCTCCTCAGCGCCAGCTACACCAGTATCCTCATCCTGTTGTACTTCAACAGTGACATCTTCAATTTGCATATCAGCAAGTGGACTGTGGGTGCTCCTTTCAGCACTTGCAGGGGGCGTGCAAATGGTGGAAAGAGCCACCTCTTCCCGTCCAGTGCTGGGAAGGTCAGGCATCGCAACCACCACCACACTTGGACTCTCCTTGGGGATTTGTGATATCTTCTTAGAAAGCACAGTTCTTCGCTGTGCTTTTGCCAGCTTAACTCTTTTGATTTTTTTAGTGGGAGGAGGGCTTCCATCGTCATGTGAAGCTGAACCACTAGTCATGAACATACTAGGGATCGACCTTAGCCGTTCCTTGCCACTCCGTGTCGTAAATGGCATATTGGCAAGTTTACGTTTCTCTTCAGCTGATTTAAATGTCTTTTTCAAGGTCATTTTCCTGAACTTTGCCATTTGGGATTGTATGTGCCCTCTACTATGACATTGGGCATCGGCCTTGGCAGACGACGTTGATGGCATGTTATCGTCTATGTCATGACTAGTGGCAGCAGCTTCAGCACTAGGAGGAAGTGGTTCTTGATCTTTCTCTATTTTATTTTTATCGGAGAAAGTTTGGTCCTCCATTTATGTTATATCGATTTGATATATACGTGCGGCTAAACACAGAAAATAATTTTTTTTTTGGTTTGGACTGGAGTGTACTTTGTGGGTTACAGCACCCTTTAACGGTCAAGCCAGCCGGCCCTTTACTTATGACACAGGCGCACTCTTGGCACTACTTTGTTGATGCACGTGCGGCTACTGCGCACACAATTCACAAACACAGAAAATAATTTTTTTTTGGTTTGGACTGGAGTGTACTTTCGGGGGTTACAGCACCCTTAACGGTCAAGCCAGCCGGCCCTTTACTTATGACACAGGCGCACGCTTGGCACTACTTTGTTGATGCACGTGCGGCTACTGCGCACACAATTCACAAACACAGAAAATAATTTTTTTTTGGTTTGGACTGGAGTGTACTTTCGGGGGTTACAGCACCCTTTAACGGTCAAGCCAGCCGGCCCTTTACTTATGACACAGGCGCACGCTTGGCACTACTTTGTTGATGCACGTGCGGCTACTGCGCACACAATTCACAAACACAGAAAATAATTTTTTTTTGGTTTGGACTGGAGTGTACTTTCGGGGGTTACAGCACCCTTTAACGGTCAAGCCAGCCGGCCCTTTACTTATGACACGGGCGCACGCTTGGCACTACTTTGTTGATGCACGTGCGGCTACTGCGCACACAATTCACAAACACAGAAAATAATTTTTTTTTGGTTTGGACTGGAGTGTACTTTCGGGGGTTACAGCACCCTTTAACGGTCAAGCCAGCCGGCCCTTTACTTATGACACAGGCGCACGCTTGGCACTACTTTGTTGATGCACGTGCGGCTACTGCGCACACAATTCACAAACACAGAAAATAATTTTTTTTTGGTTTGGACTGGAGTGTACTTTCGGGGGTTACAGCACCCTTTAACGGTCAAGCCAGCCGGCCCTTTACTTATGACACAGGCGCACGCTTGGCACTACTTTGTTGATGCACGTGCGGCTACTGCGCACACAATTCACAAACACAGAAAATAATTTTTTTTTTGGTTTGGACTGGAGTGTACTTAGGGGGTTACAGCACCCTTTAACGGTCAAGCCAGCCGGCCCTTTACTTATGACACAGGCGCACGCTTGGCACTACTTTGTTGATGCACGTGCGGCTACTGCGCACACAATTCACAAACACAGAAAATAATTTTTTTTGGGTTTGGACTGGAGTGTACTTTCGGGGGTTACAGCACCCTTTAACGGTCAAGCCAGCCGGCCCTTTACTTATGACACAGGCGCACTCTTGGCACTACTTTGTTGATGCACGTGCGGCTACTGCGCACACAATTCACAAACACAGAAAATAATTTTTTTTTGGTTTGGACTGGAGTGTACTTTCGGGGGTTACAGCACCCTTAACGGTCAAGCCAGCCGGCCCTTTACTTATGACACAGGCGCACGCTTGGCACTACTTTGTTGATGCACGTGCGGCTACTGCGCACACAATTCACAAACACAGAAAATAATTTTTTTTTGGTTTGGACTGGAGTGTACTTTCGGGGGTTACAGCACCCTTTAACGGTCAAGCCAGCCGGCCCTTTACTTATGACACAGGCGCACGCTTGGCACTACTTTGTTGATGCACGTGCGGCTACTGCGCACACAATTCACAAACACAGAAAATAATTTTTTTTTGGTTTGGACTGGAGTGTACTTTCGGGGGTTACAGCACCCTTTAACGGTCAAGCCAGCCGGCCCTTTACTTATGACACAGGCGCACGCTTGGCACTACTTTGTTGATGCACGTGCGGCTACTGCGCACACAATTCACAAACACAGAAAATAATTTTTTTTTGGTTTGGACTGGAGTGTACTTTCGGGGGTTACAGCACCCTTTAACGGTCAAGCCAGCCGGCCCTTTACTTATGACACAGGCGCACGCTTGGCACTACTTTGTTGATGCACGTGCGGCTACTGCGCACACAATTCACAAACACAGAAAATAATTTTTTTTTTGGTTTGGACTGGAGTGTACTTAGGGGGTTACAGCACCCTTTAACGGTCAAGCCAGCCGGCCCTTTACTTATGACACAGGCGCACGCTTGGCACTACTTTGTTGATGCACGTGCGGCTACTGCGCACACAATTCACAAACACAGAAAATAATTTTTTTTGGGTTTGGACTGGAGTGTACTTTCGGGGGTTACAGCACCCTTTAACGGTCAAGCCAGCCGGCCCTTTACTTATGACACAGGCGCACTCTTGGCACTACTTTGTTGATGCACGTGCGGCTACTGCGCACACAATTCACAAACACAGAAAATAATTTTTTTTTGGTTTGGACTGGAGTGTACTTTCGGGGGTTACAGCACCCTTAACGGTCAAGCCAGCCGGCCCTTTACTTATGACACAGGCGCACGCTTGGCACTACTTTGTTGATGCACGTGCGGCTACTGCGCACACAATTCACAAACACAGAAAATAATTTTTTTTTGGTTTGGACTGGAGTGTACTTTCGGGGGTTACAGCACCCTTTAACGGTCAAGCCAGCCGGCCCTTTACTTATGACACAGGCGCACGCTTGGCACTACTTTGTTGATGCACGTGCGGCTACTGCGCACACAATTCACAAACACAGAAAATAATTTTTTTTTGGTTTGGACTGGAGTGTACTTTCGGGGGTTACAGCACCCTTTAACGGTCAAGCCAGCCGGCCCTTTACTTATGACACGGGCGCACGCTTGGCACTACTTTGTTGATGCACGTGCGGCTACTGCGCACACAATTCACAAACACAGAAAATAATTTTTTTTTGGTTTGGACTGGAGTGTACTTTCGGGGGTTACAGCACCCTTTAACGGTCAAGCCAGCCGGCCCTTTACTTATGACACAGGCGCACGCTTGGCACTACTTTGTTGATGCACGTGCGGCTACTGCGCACACAATTCACAAACACAGAAAATAATTTTTTTTTGGTTTGGACTGGAGTGTACTTTCGGGGGTTACAGCACCCTTTAACGGTCAAGCCAGCCGGCCCTTTACTTATGACACAGGCGCACGCTTGGCACTACTTTGTTGATGCACGTGCGGCTACTGCGCACACAATTCACAAACACAGAAAATAATTTTTTTTTGGTTTGGACTGGAGTGTACTTTCGGGGGTTACAGCACCCTTTAACGGTCAAGCCAGCCGGCCCTTTACTTATGACACGGGCGCACGCTTGGCACTACTTTGTTGATGCACGTGCGGCTACTGCGCACACAATTCACAAACACAGAAAATAATTTTTTTTTGGTTTGGACTGGAGTGTACTTTCGGGGGTTACAGCACCCTTTAACGGTCAAGCCAGCCGGCCCTTTACTTATGACACAGGCGCACGCTTGGCACTACTTTGTTGATGCACGTGCGGCTACTGCGCACACAATTCACAAACACAGAAAATAATTTTTTTTTGGTTTGGACTGGAGTGTACTTTCGGGGGTTACAGCACCCTTTAACGGTCAAGCCAGCCGGCCCTTTACTTATGACACAGGCGCACGCTTGGCACTACTTTGTTGATGCACGTGCGGCTACTGCGCACACAATTCACAAACACAGAAAATAATTTTTTTTTTGGTTTGGACTGGAGTGTACTTAGGGGGTTACAGCACCCTTTAACGGTCAAGCCAGCCGGCCCTTTACTTATGACACAGGCGCACGCTTGGCACTACTTTGTTGATGCACGTGCGGCTACTGCGCACACAATTCACAAACACAGAAAATAATTTTTTTGGGGTTTGGACTGGAGTGTACTTTCGGGGGTTACAGCACCCTTTAACGGTCAAGCCAGCCGGCCCTTTACTTATGACACAGGCGCACGCTTGGCACTACTTTGTTGATGCACGTGCGGCTACTGCGCACACAATTCACAAACACAGAAAATAATTTTTTTTTGGTTTGGACTGGAGTGTACTTTCGGGGGTTACAGCACCCTTTAACGGTCCAGCCAGCCGGCCCTTTATTTATGACACAGGCGCACGCTTGGCACTACTTTGTTGATGCACGTGCGGCTACTGCGCACACAATTCACAAACACAGAAAATAATTTTTTTTTTGGTTTGGACTGGAGTGTACTTTCGGGGGTTACAGCACCCTTAACGGTCAAGCCAGCCGGCCCTTTACTTATGACACAGGTGCACGCTTGGCACTACTTTGTTGATGCACGTGCGGCTACTGCGCACACAATTCACAAACACAGAAAATAATTTTTTTTTTGGTTTGGACTGGAGTGTACTTTCGGGGGTTACAGCACCCTTAACGGTCAAGCCAGCCGGCCCTTTACTTATGACACAGGCGCACGCTTGGCACTACTTTGTTGATGCACGTGCGGCTACTGCGCACACAATTCACAAACACAGAAAATTATTTTTTTTTTGGTTTGGACTGGAGTGTACTTTCGGGGGTTACAGCACCCTTAACAGTCAAGCCAGCCGGCCCTTTACTTATGACACAGGCGCACGCTTGGCACTACTTTGTTGATGCACGTGCGGCTACTGCGCACACAATTCACAAACACAGAAAATAATTTTTTTTTGGTTTGGACTGGAGTGTACTTTCGGGGGTTACAGCACCCTTTAACGGTCAAGCCAGCCGGCCCTTTACTTATGACACAGGCGCACGCTTGGCACTACTTTGTTGATGCACGTGCGGCTACTGCGCACACAATTCACAAACACAGAAAATATATTATTTTTTTAGCACTTGGGGGGAGCACCCCTGATGGACAGAGCACCCCCTGGACAACACTACAGCACTCCTTTAGGACTGGGACACTGCACAGGACTTTGGAGTGGACACAGCCCCTATGGAGAACTGACTGCACAACACAGTCCAGCCAGCCCCTATGGACTTTGAAGTAGTGGACACAGCCCCTATTAACAACAGCAGCACAACACAGCCAGCCCCTATGGACTTTGAAGTAGTGGACAACAGCAGCACTACACTACACTACACTACACAGCCCTAACTCCCACCCTCCCTCTTCACTGTCCACAGCCGAGTGAGAAAATGGCGCCGACGCGGGTACCTTATATAGGATCCAAAACCCGCGAGACTCGGAAGGCGGGATGATGACGTTTTGCCTCGATTTCAGATCCGAGTCAGGCGGGAAAAGTCGAGCCTGACTCGGATCGGACTCGGATCGGGGGGGCTCGGGGGGGTTCGGATTTCAGAAATCCGAACCCGCTCACCCCTAGTTCTAACCCTAATTACCTCCAGAGAAAGTTTAGTTATGATGAATAGGCCCCTTAGTCTCTACCACCTCTGATGGGTCCTATTCCACTTATCCACTACCCTCTATGTGAAGTCATTTATCCTCAGATTTCCTTTCTCCTGCAGTCTCAGTGCTCATGTTCTAATATGTCTCTTCCTCTGAAGAATGTCTCCCTCCTGTACCCTTGTTAGAATCCTTGATATATTTGAAATTTAGAGAAATTCTCTTTGACACGGAGTCTGGCTCCTGCTCATTATGGACATGCAACTTCCCGCCAGACAGGACAAACATGCCGAGGTTTGATGGCAGGATAGCGCCCTAAAGCCGGGACTGTCTCCCCTAAATCATCAGGCGGTACAGTATGTACAATGTAAAATGTATAAAGGGCAGACTAGATGGGCCCAGAGGTTCTTATTTGCCATTGAATTCTAAGTAATACATTATGTGCTAATGATCATAGTCCTAGAATGGGCACATTTATACAGTACAGTATGTGCGAGAAGAACACCGCTCTATGGCCCTCATTCAGAGCCGTACGCTCTGAGCAGAGCGCACGCTCTGAATGAGGGCCGGGCTCCATTTTCATGGAGCGTCCTCCTGGACGCTCGTATAGTTGTGGGTCACCACCCACAGGCTATACGAGCGTGCATTGTGATGGCCGCGATGGTCGAGACCATCGCGACCGTCGAAATTGCGAGCCAGAGCCTGCGGTTGAGGTTTTGAACCGCAAGCTCCGGAGTGATTTTGGCTCTATCAGAGCCAAAATCACTCCCACTGACATCACTAGTGATGTCAGTGGGCCGGCTTCTGACGGGAGGCGTTCCCGTGGGAACGCCCCCGTCAGGGAGGCACGCCCCCGGCACGCCCACCAAAGGGGGCGTGCTGTCAATCAACATTGACAGCACGCCCCCTTTGATAGGACACAACGAGCGAAGGACTTTCCTTCGCTCGTCGCGTCTGGCGCATGCGCACGACGGAGCTCCCTCCGTCGTGCGCATGCTCAGTCCATAACATCGACCCACTTGCGAGCGGACAGCCGCTCGCGAGTGGGTCTGAATCAGGCCCTATATCACTCAGCTGAGAAATGTTTGCTCCATAATGCGTCATTCTCTAGAAATGTTTCCCTACATTCAGGGATAATTAAGTTATGGCAGAGACGTCCTATAGGGTGCTCCATCAACCAGGAATATGGCTGGCGGTAACTAGGCTGCATCTTAATGTAGAAATCTGCAGAAAATAAAACAAGTGAAAAAAATAAATGTTACTTTTACAAAGCAAATAATCAAATGTTTAACTAAAGTCCACATTTTGAAAGGAATGAGCTTATTTTTGGCGTCGCAGTCGGGGAGAGGGGTCTGGTCTCATAACTCTGCAAACTATGCAAAATATGACCAGTTATAATGCAAAACTCTGTGCACTACTTGTACTGTATGTAGATCTACTCATCTACATTCAGCTATCACATGCGCCATCACATAGCGTCATTATACATTCAGCTATCACATGCGCCATCACAAAGCGTCATTATACATACAGCTATCACATGCGCCATCACATAGCGTCATTATACATACAGCTATCACATGCGCCATCACAAAGCGTCATTATACATATAGCTATCGCATGCGCCATCACAAAGCGTCATTATACATACAGCTATCACATGCGCCATCACATAGCGTCATTATACATACAGCTATCACATGCCCCATCACATAGCGTCATTATACATACAGCTATCACATGCCCCATCACATAGCGTCATTATACATACAGCTATCACATGCGCCATCACAAAGCGTCATTATACATACAGCTATCACATGCGCCATCACACAGCGTCATTATACATTCAGCTATCACATGCACCATCACAGCGTCATTATACATACAGCTATCACATGCGCCATCACATAGCGTCATTATACATACAGCTATCACATGCACCATCACACAGCGTCATTATACATTCAGCTATCACATGCACCATCACACAGCGTCATTATACATTCAGCTATCACATGCGCCATCACATAGCGTCATTATACATACAGCTGTCACATGCACCATCACAGCGTCATTATACATTCAGCTATCGCATGCGCCATCACAAAGCGTCATTATACATTCAGCTATCACATGCACCATCACACAGCGTCATTATACATTCAGCTATCACATGCGCCATCACATAGCGTCATTATACATACAGCTGTCACATGCACCATCACAGCGTCATTATACATTCAGCTATCGCATGCGCCATCACACAGCGTCATTATACATTCAGCTATCACATGCGCCATCACATAGCGTCATTATACATACAGCTGTCACATGCACCATCACAGCGTCATTATACATTCAGCTATCGCATGCGCCATCACAAAGCGTCATTATACATACAGCTATCACATGCCCCATCACACAGGGTCATTAAACATACAGCTATCACATGCGCCATCACAAAGCGTCATTATACATTCAGCTATCACATGCACCATCACACAGGGTCATTAAACATTCAGCTATCACATGCGCCATCACAAAGCGTCATTATACATTCAGCTATCACATGCGCCATCACACAGCGTCATTATACATACAGCTATCACATGCGCCATCACATAGCGTCATTATACATACAGCTATCACATGCGCCATCACACAGCGTCATTATACATACAGCTATCACATGCGCCATCACATAGCGTCATTATACATACAGCTATCACATGCGCCATCAAATAGCGTCATTATACATACAGCTCTCACATGCCCCATCACATAGCGTCATTATACATACAGCTATCACATGCACCATCACAAAGCGTCATTATACATACAGCTATCACATGCGCCATCACAGCGTCATTATACATACAGCTATCACATGCGCCATCACAAAGCGTCATCATACATACAGCTATCACATGCACCATCACACAGCGTCATTATACATTCAGCTGTCACATGCGCCATCACACAGCGTCATTATACATACAGCTATCACATGCGCCATCACAAAGCCTCATTATACATTCAGCTATCACATGCGCCATCACATAGTGTCATTATACATACAGCTGTCACATGCACCATCACATAGCGTCATTATACATACAGCTATCACATGCGCCATCACATAGCGTCATTATACCTTCAGCTATCACATGCGCCATCACATAGCGTCATTATACATACAGCTATCACATGCCCCATCACATAGCGTCATTATACATACAGCTATCACATGCGCCATCACAAAGCGTCATTATACATACAGCTATCACATGCCCCATCACATAGCGTCATTATACATACAGCTATCCCATGCGCCATCACAAAGCGTCATTATACATTCAGCTATCACATGCACCATCACACAGCGTCATTATACATACAGCTATCACATGCCCCATCACATAGCGTCATTATACATACAGCTATCACATGCCCCATCACAAAGCGTCATTATACATACAGCTATCACATGCGCCATCACATAGCGTCATTATACATACAGCTATCACATGCGCCATCACAGCGTCATTATACATTCAGCTATCACATGCGCCATCACATAGCGTCATTATACATACAGCTATCACATGCGCCATCACACAGCGTCATTATACATACAGCTATCACATGCGCCATCACACAGCGTCATTATACATACAGCTATCACATGCGCCATCACACAGCGTCATTATACATACAGCTATCACATGCGCCATCACACAGCGTCATTATAAATTCAGCTAAAAAATAAGCAAAGAAACTACAATTAGGGAGGAATACACACACACCATGACCCCATTAGAATTTGACCTGAAAAGGCAACATCACCATAACATCTGCATTTGCCTTATTACAAAGCCAGATCTTACTGGCAAATCCTAGTGATTGACCTAAATCATTTAATGCAGTAGTTCTACAGCATTTATCTACAGGACAAGTAAGCGGAGACCCACTAATCCTTTGCAGCCATGTAGAATAATACTCGCTGTTCATGTACTGCAGAGACGATGAGCGCATGTTACCATTGGGGCTGGGGGAGAGGTGGTACATACTGATGTCATTGCACCGCTGCGCTGAGTGGTGATGTCACAGATCCTGCTGTACTCTGCCCTACAGTACAGTAAAAATCCGTTTAAATTAGTTTAAACGGCGTTACAGGGGCGTGCATAAATTAGCCACTGTGATGGTATATGCAGTTGAGCTCTCACTGCGTGCGGCGAGGTTAGCAATTTCTGAGAAAGGTCTCACCTTGTGTGTGAGGCTCCGATGTTACCGATGGTTTTGTTGTTTTGCTAAGTATTGTAGATGTGAGTAAGAGCGTCCTTATATTAAGCTGCGACGGCATTGCAATTGTAAACATTAGCATATTTTCGCAGTGGGTCTGTGTGCGTAATTGCGGTTGCGATCCATAATGAATCAGGCCCAGTGATAGCTCCTGTATTACCTTTATAATGAATAAGCCCCGATCCATTATTTCTACATAAAAAGATGACAATGTTTATTTTCACCGACTTCTGCAGAAATGAAGTAATGATGAATAGGTCCCTAACTGGCTGTCAGTGGGGTCTATTGCAGTCTGGTGTACTGTAAATGAGAACGTTGGAATAGACACAGTAATGGTCTCTGGGCCTTGCAGTGTCTGTGTATGTGGTCACTCATACAGACATACAGGGACATCAGGAGCTGTGGTCACCATGCTTTCAGCACCTTTACTGAACTGAGGGGGTCATTCAGACCCACTCGCGAGCGCAGGACGCTCGCAAGCGGGTCGATGTTCCCCCACTGCACATGCGCACAACGGAGGGAGCTCCGTCATGCGCGAGACCCGGCGAGCGACGGGCTCTCCATCGCTCCGGGTCTCGCACCAAAGGGGGCGTGCTGTCGATGTTGATTGACAGCACGCCCCCTTTGGTGGGCGTGCCTGCCAGACGGAAGCGTTCCCTTGTGAACGCCTACCGTCTGAAGCCGGCCCCACTGACATCACTAGTGATGTCAGTGGGAGTGATTTTGGCTCTGATAGAGCCAAAATCACTCCAGGGCTTGCAGCAGCGAGACCCTACCGCAGGGTCTCCATCGCAAGCCATGGACGCTCGCATATGCTGTGGGTGGTCACCCACAGCTATGCGAGCGGCCAGGAGGCCGCTCCATTTTCATGGAGGAGGGCACTGATTCAGAGCGAGCGCTCTGGTCAGAGCGTTCGGCTCTGAATCAGGCCCTGAGGACAAACATAAAGCAACACATTTTGCAGCAGCTGTAGAGCAATACTTGCTAAATAACATAGTGGTGAGACATGGTACTGCAGGCATTAAACAATGTCAATCTGACAGAGCCAGATTCCAATATACTGTATAACAATTCCCTCGACATATACATAATTTTCTCTCCCCCCCCCCCCCCCCCCCTCTGCTTACAAGTCCAGTCTTTGAGGTGCGTGTCTTACCCTAGGAGGGTAACGGCAGTCCTCATGTAGGACATGTGAACTTGGAGCATGTCTGCAGTGTCTGCAGTGTCTGCAGACTCCTCCGGATCGGTGTCTACTCCGACAGTATCATCAGGTTGAAACAATTGCGCTACCCCAGACATGTCATCCACACAATCCTCTGTATCTACTGTTGCAGGCACTGACACCAAAGTTTCTGTAGTAGGTTTTACTCCATCCAGCGCAGATAATCCATTATGCTCCCGTAGATGATCCAGGTGTCTGTGCCATAGTACATCGGGCTCAATTTCCACTAAGTATGACAATGGCACCCTACATTGCGTAACCTCTGCGATTACTCACTTCTGCTCTCCACGGTAGTTACATGCCCACACAGTCTGTCCTACCAACAAAGCCCGAATTGTGGTGCCACCAGAAACTTGAGACTGCTTCAGACGTCGGTCACAAATCAGTCAGAGAATAACTGGTTTGATCAAATCTAGTCTAGACCTGAGGTTCCTACCCAGGAACAACATGGCTGGGGTTTGGTTGGTTGTGGCATGAACAGCATTCCTGTATGCTGCAAACAAGAAACTGGAAAGCTTGTGCTGTAATCTTCCATGGTCTGTGCGCATGGCGCGGCAAGCTTGCTTTAAGGTTTGTATGAAACGTACAGCCAATCTATTCGTAGCCGAGTGATACTGGACAAATTCCATTCTTCTTCATGAAGGTACGAAACTCTTCAGCGGTAAACTGAGGCCCGTTAATCACTGACCAACTGCTCCGGTAACCCTGTTCTGGCAAAGAGACTCCTCAACACTTCTACCTTATGTGCAGCTGTAGTAGAAGTGACTGTAAAAGCTTCAGGCCATTTGAAATAGGCATCCACCACCACCAGAAACATGGACCCCAGAAATGGTCCTGCAAAGTCCACAGGGATCCGCTGCCATGGGTGTAACGACGCTGTTGCGGGCATCTATTGGACAGATTGGCACCCGGAACACTCTCTGGCCAGATCCTCCAATTGCTGATCCAACCCTGGCCACCATACAAAGCTCCTGGCCAGTGCCTTCATTTTGACTACACCTAAGTGGCCCACATGTAGTTCTTCCAAGACTATTGTTCGATGCTTAACAGGCACGATGATCCGCAACCTCCAGAGGAGGCAGCCGGAATCAACTGTCAACTCACGCCTCCGATGGAAGCAAGGGGCCAGCTGCCGGCGCAGTGGAGCAACCTACCCTTTCTGTGTTGCTGCGAGTACTTGAGCCAAAATTAGGTCTCGAGCAGTCTCATGTCTGGTCAAATTGGCCATTATGGGAAGAAATACCACTTGTGTCATTGTGAAAACAGCCCAAGACTCCTCGGTTTTCTGTGTCAATGGGGCAGTCTGTAAAGGCAATTGTGACAAACCGTCTGCGTTAGCATGTTGTGCAGTCTGCTTAAACTCTATAGTATGGCAATGTGCACCTAAGAACAGGGCCCAGCGCTGCATCCTCGCAGCTGCAGTGACAGGAATACCCTTCCGAGGGTTAAAGATAGACAAAAGTGGTTGGTGGTCAGTAATGAGCGTGAATTTCTTGCCATATAAATTCTGATTGAACAGTTTTACACCCCAAGCCAGGCTTAAGGCTTCCCTGAGTATCGGGCATTATCCAAGGCTTAACGTAACTATGCACAGAGATGCGAAGGCGATTGGGCGCTCCTGGCTATCCGGCATAGTATGTGACATGACAGCTCCAATGCCATAAGCTGAGGCATCACAGGCCACTCTAACAAGGAGCGAGGGGTCGTAGTGGGTTCACACTGTGTCTGATGTAATCAAGTCCTTTGTCTGGTAAAGCATGCCCACAGTCTCTTCACCATAGCCATTTGTGACCCTGCTGGAGAAACTGATGTAATAGATGCAGAACTGTTACTAAGTTAGGCAAGAATCTGTGGTAATAGTTAATGAACCCCAAGAAGGAGCGAAGCTGGGACACGTCTTTTGGCGGGGGAGCCTTTAACACAGCTTCCACTTTTTCCTGACATTTGTGCAGTCAGTTGGCATCAATAGTGTGCCCACAGAATGCAAGAGCCATGAATAGTGTGCCCACAGCATGTAACAGAGGCCATGAATAGTGTGCCCACAGCATGTAACAGAGGCAATGACTAGTGTGCCCACTAGTGTGCCCACAGTATGTAACAGGCCATGAATAGTGTGCCCACAGTATGTAACAGGCCATGAATAGTGTGCCCACAGCATGTAACATAGGCCATGAATAGTGTGCCCACAGCATGTAACAGAGGCAATGACTAGTGTGCCCACTAGTGTGCCCACAGTATGTAACAGGCCATGAATAGTGTGCCCACAGTATGTAACAGGCCATGAATAGTGTGCCCACAGCATGTAACATAGGCCATGAATAGTGTGCCCACAGCATGTAACAGAGGCAATGAATAGTGTGCCCACAGTATGTAACAGGCCATGAATAGTGTTCTCACAGCATGTAATAGAGGCCATGGATAGTGTGCCCACAGCATTTAACAGAGGCCATGAATAGTGTGCCCACAGCATGTAACAGAGGCCATGAATAGTGTGCCCACAGCATGTAACAGAGGCCATGACTAGTGTGCCCACAGTATGTAAGAGCCATGAATAGTGTGCCCACAGCATGTAACAGAGGCCATGAATAGTGTGTCCACAGCATGTAACGGAGGCCGCCATGAATAGTGTGCCCACAGTATGTAACGGAGGCCATGAATAGTGTGCCCACAGTATGTAACGGAGGCCATGAATAGTGTGCCCACAGTATGTAACAGAGGCCATGACTAGTGTGCCCACAGTATGTAAGAGCCATGAATAGTGTGCCCACAGCATGTAACAGAGGCCATGAATAGTGTGCCCACAGCATGTAACGGAGGCCGCCATGAATAGTGTGCCCACAGTATGTAACGGAGGCCATGAATAGTGTGCCCACAGTATGTAACAGAGGCCATGACTAGTGTGCCCACAGTATGTAAGAGCCATGAATAGTGTGCCCACAGCATGTAACAGAGGCCATGAATAGTGTGCCCACAGCATGTAACGGAGGCCGCCATGAATAGTGTGCCCACAGTATGTAACGGAGGCCGCCATGAATAGTGTGCCCACAGTATGTAACGGAGGCCATGAATAGTGTGCCCACAGTATGTAACAGAGGCCATGAATAGTGTGCCCACAGTATGTAACAGAGGCCATGACTAGTGTGCCCACAGCATGTAACAGAGGCCATGACTAGTGTGCCCACAGCATGTAACAGAGGCCATGACTAGTGTGCCCACAGCATGTAACAGAGGCCATGACTAGTGTGCCCACAGTATGTAACAGGCCATGAATAGTGTGCCCACAGTATGTAACAGAGGCCATGAATAGTGTGCCCACAGCATGTAACAGGCCATGAATAGTGTGCCCACAGCATGTAACAGAGGCCATGAATAGTGTGCCCACAGCATGTAACAGAGGCCATGAATAGTGTTCCCACAGCATGTAATAGAGGCCATGGATAGTGTGCCCACAGCATTTAACAGAGGCCATGAATAGTGTGCCCACAGCATGTAACAGAGGCCATGAATAGTGTTCCCACAGCATGTAATAGAGGCCATGGATAGTGTGCCCACAGCATTTAACAGAGGCCATGAATAGTGTGCCCACAGTATGTAACACAGGCCATGACTAGTGTGCCCACAGTATGTAACACAGGCCATGAATAGTGTGCCCACAGTATGTAACAGAGGCCATGAATAGTGTGCCCACAGTATGTAACAGAGGCCATGAATAGTGTGCCCACAGTATGTAACAGAGGCAATGAATAGTGTGCCCACAGTATGTAACAGAGGCCATGAATAGTATGCCCACAGCATGTAACAGGCCATGAATAGTGTGCCCACAGCACAACATGTAACAGAGGCCATGAATAGTGTGCCCACAGCATGTAACGGAGGCAATGAATAGTGTGCCATATAACACCAGTTCAGGTTTTGTGTTCTGCATCAGATGAGTCTGTCACGATAATGTCATCTAGATAGCATTGGGTACCAGGAACCAGGGTCGTAGCTAGGGTAGTGCGGCCGGTGCCATCGCACAGGGCACCACAGGTCAGGGGGCGCTGTTTGGGTATGTCAAATTTCTGTTTATTATCATTCTTGCTTGTAGCTTCCTTTAATTTCATCCCCAGCATCTCCTGGCCTCTCCTATCTCTTCCCTGGCCCTTCCCCATGAAGCCATGGCACTTTTTTGGGTGCATTATGTCCCTTTGAAAAATGAGGGGGGCGCCAATGCTCTTTCTGGCACAGGGCACCAAAAAGTCTAGTTACTGCTCTGCCAGGAACCCCTTGTAACACTTGGTCCATTTCTCGTTGCTAAAGGGCAGGGGCAGAAGCGATGTCAAACACCAAACGATTGCACCTGTAAAGTCCTTTATGTGTGTTAATGGTGAGGAACACCTTCGAATCATCCCCTATCTCCATTTGTAGGTATGCATCAGCTAGATCTTACTAAACTTCTGCCCTTCTGCCAGATTCGCAAAGATATCTTCAATTCCCGGTAACGGGTATCGATCTGTCTGCAGTACTGGATTTATGGTGACCTTAAAATCTCCGCATAGCCGTACCGTGCCGTTTTTCTTTACTATTGGAACGACCGGAGTTGCCCAAGGACTCCAGTCCACCTTGGATAAGATTTTTTCACTTTGTAGACTGTCCAACTCTAGCTCCAGCTTCCGCCGAGTAGCGTAAGGTACCAGGCGAGCCTTATGGAACCCTTTTATGTGTTGCAGAGTCCCAATGCCTGGTTGGAAAGTAACTGTAGCTTGATTTAGGACTGTCTTAAGGGACAAAGGTGGGGCTTGTGTTACGCTCAGGCTTTTGAAGGCCGACCAGTCTAACTAAAAAATTTTTGCAGCCATTCCCGACCCCACAATGCTGGGCCGCCCTTTTGTACGATGTATACAGTAAGTGCAGGATTTCTCCCCAGTATATGTTTTAAGCAGCATAAAGCTTTGTTTAATTTGACATTTTTAAATGACGCTAGAACTCGTGCTGTGACATTATTATTATTATTATTAATATTATCATTTATTTATATATATGGCGCCACAAGTGTTCCGCAGCGCCTTACATAGTACATAGACAGATAAGTAACCAGTGACATACAGTACAATACAATGCAGGACACGGGCATGTATAATAAACATTGCTATATTAGCGACCTTTACACCCACATAAGCAGCCAGGTGTTAGTTGCCCTAGTGGGGAGTAAGATATAAATTAAATTACAGTAGGGAGAAGCACAAGCGGGTGAAGGGCCCTGCTCGAAAGAGCTTACATTCTTTAAGGGAGGGGCAGACGAACAGGGGTGACACAGATGGGGTAGGCGGGGAGGAAGGAAGATGACATTACAGAGACTGCTGATCCTGTGTCCAGTTCCAATGTAATAGTTTGGCCATTTACTCGCGGAGTGACCCAAATTGCTTGTTTGTCTTTTACCGCAAATACTTCCAATCTGCCCAGATCATTGTCACTGTCTGGGGCCACCTTGCGGTCTGTCAAAGCATAAGTATTACGTTCTTTAGTGCGATTTAATCCCCAACCAGTGGCCTTAGGGTGATATGCCTGCGACTGGCAAACCTGTGTAATATGCCCTTTTTTGTTGCAATTCCCACCCAGCTGGTGTTTAAACCTACAGTCTCTGCTGTGTGCTGGGCTGCAGTGGGAGACCGCTCGCAGCTGCTATGCCTATGGGGGGAGCAATAACGCTGATCGCTCCCCTATAGGCTGTGCGCTGGGCTGCAGTGGGAGACCGCTCGCAGCTGCTATGCCTATGGGGGGAGCGATCACGCTGATCGCTCCCCTATAGGCTGGGCTGAGGGGCTCACAGCGCCGCTAATTTTTTAAACAAATGTTTCCCTAAGGGGGCGTGACCACGCCTCCTGCGATTAGGCCACACCCCCTGTCACCCGGGCATGGCACGGGCGCCATGTACGTGCAAAGATGTTGTTCCCGCCACCATTTTATGAACTTGAGATGCTGACTTGCCTCCTATCTGAAGCTCCGTAACCTCTTTAGCTGCAGATCCTATAGACCGCGCCACCTGTACTGCACGCTTACACCATTATTTTGCTATACTGCTATACGGATGTGAGTAAGGGGGAGTGGGCGTCCTTATGTCAGGCTGCGATCACATTGCGAATGCAATTATTTACATATCACCGCCTCCGTCTGGGCAGCCACGCCCCCGGGGCCCGCCCACCAAAGGGGGCGTGCTGTCACTCAACACTGACAGCACACCCCCTTTGGTGCAAGACCCATAGCGACGGCTTGCCCGTCGCTATCCGGGTCTCGCGCATGCGCTATGGGCCACCATCGACCCGATTGCGAGCGCTCAGCGCTTGCGACCGGGTCTGAATCAGGCTTTAAGAAAGGTGGTAATAAAAGTACCAATGCGATCTGTAAGAGGACTTTAGCACATATCTCAGTAAATAGCATCTACAAGCCTTGTTACAGTGGCAGAGGATGCCCAGCGCTGCAACTATCCACAAACAGAACTTGTTCACACTGTATATAATGGGCACAGAACGTGGCGTACTACAGAGACCAGAAGATAATAGTGGTTAATGGTATGTTGAGCAGGATCAGAGAACCAGGGGCAAAAAGGAAATGTAATTAGTAGTTTTGCTGGCAGACACCGCGGCACAGGAGAAGCCCCGCGGCTCTGTGAGGGCGCCATGAGATGGTGTGATATGTAATCACCACTGGCACTGAGCTCAGATCTGATGTGGGCTCATGCAGTATAAATGATTCCTCCCATAGACCACGGGGGATCTACAGCTTTCCGGGCGCCCGCTGATCCATCTTGCTGTGGTGGGAAAGGTGAAGATTTGTCCCAGCATCCTCCCTGCATGGGAGAGAGAACGGGACTAAACATTGCCCATTATTGTGATGCACAAACAGAACAGAACGAGGATTTTGCTGTGAAATACAGAACGTCACTCGCAGATGGGATATCAGCGCTGTTGACTTTGGTTACATAAATTACACAGGTCCTTCTGCGGGCCAGCGTGGGGGGTCTCTACTGCATTCAGGCCTGTGAGATGAGCACGCTGAGTCCCATCTAACGCTGAAATAACATAACTCAACGTATTCAGCACAACCATGAGCGGAATCAGATAGATAATTTACAAATTACAATGTGTCCCTGGCTCCTCGTGGCAAACGTTATGTCTTCATGGTCGCTGACTAGGCATTAGGGAGAGCAAAACGGGGACTGTGCCTGGAGGAAGTAACCAATGTGCAATCCCTCAGATATAAGGGATATAGGGGCATGTTTATTAATTATCGGGACTATGTCTATGTACTAATAATTGCGGAACTGCCGCAATTATGTACCTAACTCACTGGGGATATTTTAATTTTTAATAAAAATATCCCGGCTATGTACTATGGGGAACTCGCAGGGTAACCGCTGTCCCCACGAGTTATATCCCCGGCATTTAGGAGAAGTCTTTCACAGAAGTCTTCCCCGGGGGAAGCTCACACCGCATGCGCACAGCATAAGCTTTCGGAATTGCCCGGGGACTGCAGGGGGAGAGATCGCAAGATCTCTCTCCTGCCCCTGGAGCCCCCATAGGCTTACAGTAGTTTAGACCATCTGAATATGGTGTAAACCACCGGTGCTAAACTCCGAAAAGCTTTGCTTTTTGGAGTTTAGTACATACAGTAGGAGTCAGATCGTAGTCCCCATTGATAATAATGAGGACTGCGGGCTACAGTGCTAATTAGCACTTTGCCAGAGATTTCCGTGAAATCTCCTGCATTGTGCCATTAGTACATAGCAACAATGCATAAAATTATGCAGAAACTACAATTTTTGCATAATTTTATGTAAAAATCAGCTTGATGCATTATCTCTGGCATCTGCTGCCGTGCCCAGTACATACAGTACATACAGTACATACAGTACATACAGGTGATAATTAATATTTGTGAGTACCCCCAAAAACCATACCTCCCAACATTCTAACTTACCTAGGTGGGGCAGGTCGCGTGTCGCCGGCGGCCCAAAAAGGGGGTGTGGCCTGTACAAAAGGGGCGGAGTCTATGGAAATGGGGCGGAGCCTCACGACTTCCCCTGTTTTCGTCACTTTGGAGGCGTGCCCACCACTCTCTGAGATGCTGGGCAGCCCCCAGCCAGTCCATACACAAGAGAACAGATGCCGTGCGTGGGTGGGACAGCGGGACAGTCCCAGAAAAATGGATGGATGGATGCGGGACAGTTGGGAGGTATGCAGACACTGGTCTGATCACAATGTTGGAGGTGAGAAAATGATATGTCAGCGGGTACACTTTACCAGAGGCGAATTTGAGCTTTTGGGTTGGAAACAGAGAGTTAATAACCCAGCCCCCCGCCACCCTCTGCTCTTGGACATCCACAGTCTTCTCATCAGTAATATAGCCCAATGTTCATCACCGGGTAATCGGTATGTAATGCCGCCGGATGAAATACAGACAGCGGCAGCCCGTCAGGTCGAAATCCTGACACAACAAAGTAAGTACCCTAACCCTCCCCTCTCACCCCATAACCCTCCCTTAGGGGTGCCTAACCCTAACCTCCCCCCTAGTGCCTAACCCTAACCTCCCCCCTATGGGTGCCTAAACCTTACCCTCCCTCCTCGCACCCTTAAACCTAACCCTCCCGGGGGCGCCTAACCTCCCCCCCTAGTGCCTAACCCCCCCATTCCTCTAGCCTAACCCTAACCTTCCCCAGGGGGGTGTCTAACCCTAATTCCCCTGGGGTTCCCTAAACCCCCTCCCCATCCCGGGCTAAGTGTATACTGAACGATCGGTTCAGCGTTCCGGCATCGGGATTAACATAGGCGTCGATATTTCGACGCCTATGTTAAATCCCTTGCTGGGATTACGCTGTCGGGATTGAGACCGCTGGCCATGCAGCCCCCCGGTCTCATAACTACATCCCCATCACCGGAAAACTTTGTAGAGACCTCAGAAGGAGGTAAGAAAGTCCTCATTCACAGACATTTGTGCTGAGATGTCCGTGATAGATGACGTTCTGCCTCGTTCCGACATGCGAACTTGTTGGAAACATCTAAGCCGAAGCTGAACAGCTCCATAGACTCTACTGTGAAAAATGGGACCTGAAGTCACGCGGGAGGGACTTGCACGCAATTCAAAATACGCGAGATCTTTTTTTTTAGATCCTAATTCTGACCTTGAGAGAAGACCCGAGCCGGGACTCGGTTCTACTCGGAACCTCAAAGTGATCGGGACTCTAGGCCTGATCCACACCCGCTCGCTAGATGCATTCGCATGCAGCCGTCAGCTGCCAAAGTATGCAAATCTGGCGTTCGCACAGCAAGACATTAGCACGCCCACTATGTCTTGGCGTGCGATCGCAGTGTGTATAGCAGTGTGTATATTGACGCCCTGCAGCCTGTCATGAGACGCCCACTTTCCCTTAGTAACACGTCATCTCCAGGAAGTGTATGCAACAATCGGTTACATCGAGCAACATCGGATCCATACGCAGCACTTGCGGCTGACCATACCACACCGCAAGCACTGCGAGTGCTGCTGTGTGTAATTCAGCCATGTCACTGCGTCTTAATTATGCACGCCACTGAAACGGCATTAAGACACAGACACACACCTGCTTTCGCACCACCACACCCTCGTTTTCATCAACCATCCCCTTTCACCACCAACAAACAGCTTGTCCTGTCACTCATTGTAGCGAGCCGGCTATGTGCAGCGTGCGAACGCTTCCCGATCGCATGGACTAATTCGCGCACGCACACTGTGTCTTATACACATGCGTACTTTGCAAACATCGGCAGGCTACGTGCAAACGCAGGTCTGAATCGAGCCCTCTGTTCTACTCGGAACCTCAAAGTGATCGTAGCTGGGACTCTGGGCCTGATTCAGAGCCGCTCGCAAAAAGCGAGCGCTCGCTCTGAGTCAGGGCGGCCGTTTTTTTTTTTTTAATCCGGACTCCTGGCCGCTCGCTAAGCTGTGGGTGACCACCCACAGCTTTGGTGAGTGGCCAGGTGGTGGTCGCGACCATCGGGCTTGCGACGAGACCCCTGTGGTTGGGCCTCTTATGCCGCAAGCCCTAGTGAGCTGTTTCTTGCTAGCAGGAGATGTGATTTTGTTTCTGTGTCCTTGGCTAATAAAATGTGAGTTTTCAGCTCTTTATGTAAAACCATCTCCTACTCTAAGCCATGACCTATCCAACATCAAACAGGAGCGGCTCCCTGTGAGTCCCCGGCCTGTCACTCTCCTGTCCCTGGACTATAATGCAGCCAGAATAACTCTGTACTAGTCCTTGGGAAAAAAATATTTCACATAAATGAGACTAAAACAACATAGAAAACAGGAGTCAGAGAACAAAAGGGCAAAGCAGCATAATAACTTATTGTGGATGAATGGCTGAGGCCTATTATACGTAGGGGTTATAGGTGGCCATGGATAGGAGACACAGTGATTGCACCATTTCTATACTTAGAGGATATTTTGGGATGTCCATGCAGTAAATAAGGAAATGTATGTACACAGTTGAAACATAATCGGATAAATAATTGGACTGAGCTAGTTGAGTGCAGTACAATAACTATCTCACCATCATAGGACTCATCTTGATCTGAAGTTTAGGGCCTCATTTATCAACGAGTTTTATCATAGGCAACAAGTTTTGAAACTCGTTGTGTATATCATACTTGCCTACCCTCCCATTCGGCCAGGAGCCTCCCCACTTCCGGCCCCCTGGAAAGGCAGGCAAGCATCACGCCCTTCTCCCCCCCCTACACTATAAACCCCGGCAGTGGGGGGGGGGGAGAGAACGCGATTCGCATCATCGTGGCCCTGCCCCCTGCTTCACATTGCTGTTGATAAGCCCCTTGTGCCGCGACACCCCCATCCCCCCCACAGTGGAAGCCTGACAGCTCCCTCCCGGAAGGAGGGACCTAAAATTCAGTAATGGTGTGTACACACTGGGCGATTAAACGATAACGATATCGTTATCGTTCAGTCGTCCACTTTATCGTCCATTTTGAACACAAAAAAGATGAACGATGACGACGACGCGCGTTCCCGCGGGTCGTTCGTCATCATCGTTCATCGGGCTGACATGCAGGCCAACCTGACGACCTCGTCAGGTTGCTGCATGTCAGGGAATGGGTGAGAGAGCCCGGCGCTGAACGATATCGCTAATGATATCGTTCAGCGGCTGTGCTCAATGTCATGAACGACATTGAGCACAGCCTTCCGGGGACACAGTACACGATATCGCTCAGGGAGCATATCGTCTAGTGTGTATGCACCTTAAGTATGTGTATGATAATGGTGCTCCAGCCAATCAGCTCCCAACTGTCATCTGTATGAAAAATTACAGTTGGAAGCTGATTGGCTGGAGCACCATTTACTAGAGATGTGCGTGTTCGGTTTTATTCGGTTCTTTTTTCGCCAAATTATCGCAAGTTCGGATTAGTTCGGATTTCTCTTATTGGCTATCCAAAACGCGTGACAGCTAGATAGCAAATAAGATGCCATTTTTGAGATCCGAACATTTCCGAGTAAATCTGAGTAAAACCGAACCGCACATCTCTACCATTTCCCATACGCAACGAGTTTAAAACTTCCTGTGTATGATAAAACTCATTGATAAATGGGCCCCTTATTCTAGAAGATACAGATGTGTCCTCATACAGCAATCCTTTTTATATGGCGCATGACATATGGCGTAACTTAGACGCTCTGCCAAGAGAAGCAATTCGAGGGGCTTTCGTACTTATTTCTAAATGTAGTGTCAAATTCGTATTTTCGGCCTGATCCGATCGTGGCTGGGATTACGCACGCAGGTCTGCTGCGAAAATATCTTAATGAATGCAATCGCAAAGCCATTGCACAGCCAGCATAGAGCCTCCCACTGACGCTATCTCACATCCGTAATACCTCTCAGTCCTGCGTATAAATCAGAAACATCGAGTAACATCAGCCCCCCGCGCACACTTACAAAGGTCAGACCTTACTCAGAAATTGCTAACCTTGTCGCACGCAGTGAGTACACAAGCTGCGTATAACATCGCAGTGGCTAATTTATGCACGTCCATGCAATGGCCGTTCAAACGGACTGGCACGCCTGCGTTTCCCCGTCACCACCCCCAAACGCTGATGTCCCTTCTCTCGGTCTGCGATGGCTTTGTGTCTGCGTAAGTTACCGCAGTACGATCGCAATGGTAACTTCCGCACGTGCACTGCAGTGCATACGCGGTACGCACCATCGGCCGATCTGAGTACGCTGTTGCAGTTGTGATCTGTGATGAATCAGGCCCTTTAGCCGTAAAGTCACTTCTTGTGTCCTAAGCATTTAGGATTAGTATTATTGTCGGAAAGGAATTAGTATAACGTTGCAGACTATCACGACGATGCGCCGCGCAGCTCATTGGGGTTTTTTTTGCTGCAGGATGAGATATTTACTTGAGCTTCGCGGAGTAGATTCGGCATATGTTATATATAATAAAATAAAGACAAGTGACACATGTAAGGTCCCAATGTCAATGTCATGACTTAAATAATACACTAATGAAAAGTAAAGAAGAAAATAAGAATAAAAATTTTAAATGGATGACTTGGTTGGCGTTAAAGCAGTAATGCGCAGGACTTTGCAGCGACGTTGTTGCTTTCACAAGCATGCGCAGTAATTACCAGTCACAAACGCTAGCAACAAAGGGTGGTGTATGGCGTTTGCATTTCGGCGCTACCCAAAAGCGGCCAGTAGGTAGGCAGGAGCCTATAACGCTCGCGCTGCCACAGCCCCGCACATCCATGTCCACAGTGCTGTATACACTGACATCCATGGCCATAGTGCTGTATACACTGACATCCATTGCCACAGTGCTGTATACACTGACATCCATAGCCACAGTGCTGTATACACTGACATTCATAGCCACATTGCTGTACACACTGACATCCATGGCCACAGTGCCGTATACACTGACATCCATGGCCACAGTGCCGTATACACTGACATCCATGGCCACAGTGCCGTATACACTGACATCCATGGCCACAGTGCCGTATACACTGACATCCATGGCCACAGTGCCGTATACACTGACATCCATGGCCACAGTGCCGTATACACTGACATCCATGGCCACAGTGCCGTATACACTGACATCCATGGCCACAGTGCCGTATACACTGACATCCATGGCCACAGTGCCGTATACACTGACATCCATGGCCACAGTGCCGTATACACTGACATCCATGGCCACAGTGCCGTATACACTGACATCCATGGCCACAGTGCCGTATACACTGACATCCATGGCCACAGTGCCGTATACACTGACATCCATGGCCACAGTGCCGTATACACTGACATCCATGGCCACAGTGCCGTATACACTGACATCCATGGCCACATTGCCGTATACACTGACATCCATGGCCACATTGCCGTATACACTGACATCCATGGCCACAGTGCCGTATACACTGACATCCATGGCCACAGTGCCGTATACACTGACATCCATGGCCACAGTGCCGTATACACTGACATCCATGGCCACAGTGCCGTATACACTGACATCCATGGCCACAGTGCCGTATACACTGACATCCATGGCCACAGTGCCGTATACACTGACATCCATGGCCACAGTGCCGTATACACTGACATCCATGGCCACAGTGCCGTATATACACTGACATCCATGGCCACAGTGCCGTATACACTGACATCCATGGCCACAGTGCCGTATACACTGACATCCATGGCCACAGTGCTGTATACACTGACATCCATAGCCACAGTGCTGTATACACTGACATCCATGGCCACAGTGCTGTATACACTGTAGATCTGGCAAATGCTCTGTGCTAAATATGGGAAAAAGAAACCATTTATGTTACAATCTTATAGCGACATTGGCTAATTATAACGGAGCTGTATAATTGAATTAATAGCTCTGACTGATCTGGTGCTTGTGGGTGCATTTAGCTCACAGCGTCCCTGTTCTGTTTATTTGTGTAGTAATGCGGTTATCTGGGTTTTATTACATTACTACACATGGAGCAATGTACACAGCTGCCTGTGAGCCATTTTATTAAATATAATAAGGAGGCAACAGCTACTTATTACGCTCCAACATCGTCTTATCCTCTATCCGGCTCAGACTGGTAACGTTTCACTAGGAAACTCCGCTCCCAGCATTTCTATCACAGCCCAGGTCAGCGTGCTCCCTGCAAGGACTATTACTGAGGTCATAATAACCTACCCAACATAACACGCTGAGCCGACTGCTGGGCAATAAATACCCCCAGCACCAATGTCACTCATACCAATGATGCCCCCTGGCAAGCTGCATGGCTGGCACTCTAGGTATACAAGTATATATGAGCAGTTACAGTATGGGAACCTGATATACTTCAAGGGCTTCTTTATAAAGGGAAAAGGGGACTCGCTCCTTAAACCAAGAAAGAGGAACCTATAAGATTTGTTGGTACCTTTAATATCCATTGGAAAAATATTAATAACATTCTTCAGAAGCATTGGCCAATACTTAAGACGGACCAAGATCTCAACAGAATTTTACCTGACAAGGGGCCTGATTCAGAGCCGGACGCAATTAGCGCTCGCTCGTCCTGAAAATAGGGGTGGCTATTCAAATGAACCGTTCGCTGTTTGCGGTCTGTTCACGCCTCTAGGTCTGAACGAGCGAACAAAACTTGCGGTCGTTTTTTGGGAAACTACGCCCCCTGGCCGCTCGCCTCCTACGTCATGTCCGCTATTTATTAGATTAATCGAGTACATCGGACAGCGTATGAACTGCTCGCTATTCTTGTGGTTGGTTTTTGCTACCGCAATCTTGCGAGCAGTTCTGACTAAAAAAAACCCCAGTGACGTTGTCAATGACGCTGCTGTATTAATTATGCACACCCATAAAATGCCCGTTTTGACCTTTAAGCACGCCTGCGATCGGATCTCCACTCCCCGTTTTCAAGCACCTTCCCCCGTTACCACCCACATACGCCTCCTCCTGTCACTCAAATTATCAGGCATTAGCTATTTTGCGAGCACACGATTTTCGGCCGCACTGACTGGTTCGCGCGAATGCGTATTACGATCCGTACGCATGCGCAGTTGGGCAAACATCACTCGGAGCGAACGAGCGGCCGCTTGCGTCCGGCTCTGAATCAGGCCCTAGGTTCAAACAAGTTGGAGGAGATCTCGTAATATTACAGATCATCTGGTTCATAGTCACTTCTCCACAATATCGCACAAAAGTCGCAGCAAAAAGGGATCTTATTGCTGTGGTTGTCGTACGGCGTGCAGATATATGGCTCCAAAAGAGTGGTTCTATGATAAATACAACTATAAGTGGTTTATTTCCTCCTACATAACATGTACTACTGTGGGCACGGTATATTGTATGGAATGCCCATGCCATATGATTTATATTGGCAAAACATCAAGACCTTTGAAGGTCAGATTATTAGAACATGTGGGCAATATTCGTAATGCCAATGAAGATCAAGTGAGGATTAGAACCTTGACGTCAGTAACGAGGCATTTTCCGAAATTTCATAACAGCGATCCCACAGGCTTGCAAGTTTACAGTATGAGACACATAACACTTGGTATTAGAGGTGGAGATCTGGGGCCTGATTCAGAGCCGCTCGCTATTTGCGGTCGTTCGTTCAAAAACAAGGGGGTGGCTATTCAAATGATCCGTTCGCAAATTGCAGTCTGTTCACGCCTCTAAGTCTGAACGAGCGAGCAAAACATACGAATGTAAATTTGCAAAATACGCCCCCTGGCCACTCGCACCATACATCATGTCCGCTATTTATTAGATTAATCGAGTACATCGTACAGCGTATGAACTGCTCGCTATTCTTGTGGTTGGTTTTTTCAACCACAATTTTGCGAGCAGTTCTGAGTTAAAAATAACCCAGTGACGTGGTCCATGACGCTGCTGGATTAATTATGCACACCCATAAAACGCCCGTTTTGACCTTTAAGCACGCCTGCGATCGCATTTCCACTCCCCGTTTTCAAGCACCTTCCCCCGTTACCACCCACATACTCACTCAAATTATCAGGCATTCGCTATTTTGCGAGCACATGAATTTCGGCCGCACTGACTGGTTCGCGCATGCGTATAACGATCCGTACGCATGCGCAGTTGGGCAAACATCGCTCGGAGCGAACGAGCTGCCGCTTACGAGCGGCTCTGAATCAGGCCCTATAGTCACTTATTTTTCACACCATTATCATCTTCACTCATTTGTATGTATTTTCACTATAGTTATATACCTCTTTTCCTTCTTGTTTTCAGATATGATAAGAGGGCATTCACATATTTCTCACATTACTATTATCATCACTTATTTTTATTTCGGACATCACAGTCACTTTTTAGGTAGGTACTTCATGACACACTTTTAATATATTTATTTATGTATATTCACATTTTTAATTGATGGAAAACTTTGGCAATTAATTTTATTTACAGATATGAATTAATTAATTAGGTAAGTTCTTTTTGTAAGGTCATTATTATATTTGGATTATGAATTTTTGAATGATATTCTGATGGGGATATGGATTGAAGGTACTGAATAGTTCCATCATATACGTATAGTATTTTCACTTGCTTCCTCTATGTATCCATATTCGATACATATTGGACCTAAGATGTCCATGTAGTTCAATATGTCCCTTTTACCATGATATATATTTCTTAGGATTTTGTATATCATGTCTTACATTCTGATCGATATTTGCAGGGTATATGTAATCGATAGTCTGATAATCTGATTTATATAATCTCTGTTAGATAAACGATCTCTTTTTTTGTGACTGGTATACACAAAGGATATACAGATATACCCTTTCATCCATAGGATGAAATTCCGATCACGTGATCGGCATCAAAAGGATGAGATTCACTATATAATATCATTTTTGAATATTGTAGCAAAACTGTACCCCAATGATCGGGGACATATTATGACATATCTTTATTATGATCTTGGATACTGTGTCCCACTTTCTTGATTGATATTTGCAGATTATATACGATCGTTAGTCCCCGCTATAATAACATCATTCACTTACCATTTGTTCAGATAAACAACTTATTATAGTTATATGACTACATAATAACTAGATATATATCTTCGTATTCATTTGTAAGATGACTAATTTACTATACGTTTGAGGCGTTTAGATGTTTATACAATAGATAAACAGACACACCCCCTCATCCATTGGATGAAATTCCGATCACATGATCGGCATTAAGGGGATGGGATTCACTACGGAACACCACATTTGAATACTGCTGTTAATCATTTCCTATTGGTTGGAAACTACATGTGACTCAGGATACCAATTTGATTGGAGGTTCATCTTGGAATAAATAGCCGGTCGAGCTGAACAATCGGGTTCAGCCTTGAAAAAGCTGCTTACAGTGAAACGCGTGCGTCGGCGTTACTGGCAGCTCCATGTTGTTTGTTTGTCTGTTGTGTGCTAAAATCATAGGGCCTGATTCAGACCCACTCGCGAGCGGCTGTCCGCTCGCAAGTGGGTCGATGGTGTGCACTGCGCATGCGCACGACGGAGCTCCGTCGTGCGCATGCGCGAGACGCGACGAGCGAAGGACTTTCCTTCGCTCGTTGTGTCTGATCAAAGGGGGCGTGCTGTCGATGGTGTGCCTCCCAGACGGGGGCGTTCCCAAGGGAACGCCTACCGTCAGAAGCCGGCCCCACTGACATCACTAGTGATGTCAGTGGGAGTGATTTTGGCTCTGATAGAGCCAAAATCACTCCTGGCCTTGCGGTTGAGAAACTCAACCGCAGGCTCCGGCTCGCAGTGGCGATGGTCGCGATGGTCAAGACCATCGCGACCATCAACCTGCACGCTCGTATAGGCTGTGGGTGGTGACCCACAGCTATACGAGCGTCCAGGAGGACGCTCCATAATTATGGAGGTGGGCCCTGATTCAGAGCGAGCGCTCTGGTCAGAGCGTCCGGCTCTGAATCAGGGCCATAATTCTATCATAATAATATGTGATGCTATACAGCGGCGTACACGGTGTCAATTATCATTGAGTACGTTAAACTGCTCCGGGATGTTAATAGACAAATAGTCTATTAATATATATTTGATATCAATTATTACCCAATTAGTTCTATGTATGGCAGAACTGACAAAGTAACGCTAATATAGTGGAGAGTGCAGTGTGCCCTTATACAGGGTTTAATTACACGTACAGCATGAATTATGTTACAATTTAACAAACTGATACGTGTTAGAGAGTTGCAAAACAATCCACTATCTTCTCCTAAGCTACGGCAGCACACCAATGGGTATCAATTTATTGAGAATTAATGTAGATCTTACACCAATATGTGACATCTAGTGCTGTGAATGTCTTTGATTTAAATGTAATATAATTAATAGCAGTAAACTACTAACATCATTGTGGACTGGATTATAACCAGCCTATAATAAAAGTTAACAAGACAGTATATAAATCTGTCGATGTCTTTCATTTGGGTGTAACACAATCAGTAACAGCAGCAAATTGCTGGTACTTGGGAAACAACCACTTTATTACAACAATATAGGTATTACTCCAATTGAAGGATTATGATAATCGTATAACAAGAGATACCTTTTTGATGTGAGGTATAACACCCTGAGGTATTCGCACCAGCCAAGAGGTGTAATGCAATAACGCTACGATAAATCTGAAGTGATGCACAGATAACAGTAATATAATCCATCTCTGTGGCACACTTATTATAGAGGATGTCATATTTACCAGATAAGTTTAATAATACCAGGGCTATGATCTGATAATATCACGATAATAATCCGAGGTTAAGGAGAAATTATTCTGCCGCATATGTATTATAGCATCCATAATGGAGAGGAATGAACTAATACTAGTGATTTACTGTATCTAAGGATTCCTCCCAACACAATATATGTTTCGATATTAGTAGATACTGCACAACAACACATCAGTGGATCTGCCTTTCTTTTATTTAAATGTGTGTTTTGTTTTGATATCAATCTTTAAACTTTATATTTCACTGTATATTTTCCCTTATTGGGGATATTCATTTTAGGTAATAACCATTAAAAGTTTCATTTTATCTTGTTATTTACTTGTGCGCCCATTATCATCAACTCCTTTTTTCTTTCTCAAGAAATACTTCAAGGGCCACAAGAGCCCACTTGTGCCTAAATGCCCCCACATGCCCTCAGACCCCCCCACTTGTGCTCCAATATTATAGGAATCAGAACCGGGAGCTCTCAGCTTGCTTCTGGGACTCAGGTGACCCCTGTGAGCGCCTGCCGCCTGCTGGTATACCATGTACAGGGATAGCAACTGTTATCCAGAATGCCGGGAACGGTACCCGGATATGTTTTCTCCATATATTGAAACATCATGCCTAAAATATACTATAATACATTTATTAACCCATCTCTTTTCCTACAACTTCTCTGCCCTGCACTTGCTCATTACATGGGTTTAGCAGTGCTCCTCATAGTGATCATGTTGCCAGGGGCGCCGAGAGAGGGGGGAGCGGGTACAATTACCCGGGCCCAGGCTTGCTGGAGGGGCTCGACGGGGGCCCGGGTCCGGCACCCCTCCCTCCCCTCTTACATCACGGCAGCACAGCACACCTTGCTGTGTGCTGGGCTTCACTGGGAGACTGCTCGCGGCTGCTGAGAAGCACAGCAGTCTCCGATCAAGCTGATCGCGTCCCCACTGGCTATCTAAGGGGGCGTGGCCATGCCTCTCGCGATTAGGACATGCCCCCATTTTTACCAGGGCCCACCGCGGCTCTTTATGGACAAGGAGCGCTCTGCGCTGCCCCCATACAGCTGACAGTCACTAGGAACCACCACTGTTCTGTCAGGAGGCCTGACCTCTAACATGCGCTACTGTGCAACGTGGCTCATCCGCACGTCTTTCTACCTGACGTCCATGTTAGACGGACATGCCCGGAGACTCTGCCCAGCGTTTCTGCCATACAAGGCCACACAGATGCCTCAGACACCATGACCCACCTCCGCTTGTCTATTACAGCACCACACACCACTAAGGTGTACGCTCCGATTCCACCTGGCGCACTACAATGCCCAGCATACCCTATCGCTTCAGGCTGCTTAGTCCCCGTGTCCACAGCTACCTGTATTTTTGTCCGGTTAATAAACCTAAAAACTGATTAAACTGTGTCACGTGTGGATTAACCGCCACCAGCGCTTTTACTGCGCCCTTCACCCATCCAGCACACGCCATCAGTACTCCCAAGGCTCAGAGTACTGCTAATAGGGTACAGATCCCATGTCCTGACCCTGGTCTCTCTGCTGATGTCTGTGTAGTCATCTGACGGCAGCAAATGTTATTCCCTTTCTGGTTTTCAAAACATTCTGGGTATTACTATTATTATTATTATCCTTTATTTATATGGCGCCACAAGGGTTCTGCAGCACCTCACAAAGTACATAAACAAATGAGCAAATACAAAACCAGAGACTTACAATACAATGCAGGACAAGGACATAGTTTTGGGTCCGGTGCTGGTTTTAATTATAGGGGGACCCCTACAAATTTTTTCCCCCATAATTAAAACCAGAACTGGCCTTACAGCCTGGTGCTGGTACCTAAATTACGGTGGAACCCTACTCGTTTTGTTCCCATAATTTTAGGTACCAGGACAGGCTGACAAGTCCGGGGCTGATTGTGGCTTTTGGGTGGGGACCCTACGTAATATTTTTTTCTTTAAACCATTACATTAGGTATACAGGCAGTAACATACACAAATCACACTGATCTGTGTATGTTTCTGGCAAACTCGCAGCTCAGGAGGTGGTCTATTTGAAACTTCAATTGTTTGCTACAATCTCACCTGAGATTGTAAACTTGAATCTTATTAAATTCATGAGTTGCATCTTTTTCATGAAAAGTACTTCCTAGTTTGGCCGATGATGAGTTTTTTCGAGTTTGCTATCTCACACGGGTTTTAACAGTGAAAAGAGAAAACTCTCTTCCAAACTCACTACAGTTTGTCTTTAGTAAATTTGCGAATAGAAAAACATGCCTAAACTCACGTGAGATTGCAATCTCACCCAAACTCGACTCTTAGTAAATTTATCCCCTAGACTCTACAGGGAGTCAGGGAGATTGCTACTATTTCAGGGAGTCTCCCTGACAATGAGAGTCGGCAAGTATGGATCAGAGATGTAAATGGGAGAGGAATGGGTGAGGGCTTTGTAAGTGAGTGTGAGAACCTTGAATTGAGTTCTGAAAGGGAAGGGGAGCCAGTGGAGGGCTTGTAGGAGAGGGGAGGCAGACATAGAATGTTTGGAGAGGAAGATGAGCCGAGCAGCAGCACTGAGGACAGACTGGAGTGGAGAGAGATGGGAGTCATGGAGGCCAGATAGGAGGAGGTTACAGTAGTCCAATTGAGAGATGACCAGCGAGTGGATGAGGATCTTAGTAGCATCCAAGGTAAGAAAGGGTCTGATCCTGGAAATATTTTTGAGATGAAAGCGGCAGGACTGTGAGAGGTTCTGAATGTGGGGTATGAAGGAGAGGGAGGAGTCCAGGATAACTCCAAGACAGCGCACTTTGGGGCTAGAGGAGATAGTTGTGCTGTCAACTGATAAAGAAATAGTGGGAAGTATGGTTATGTTGAAGGGTGGAAAGATGATCAGCTCTGTCTTAGACATATTAAGTGTAAGAAATCGCTGGGACATCCAGGAAGAGACAGCAGAGAGACAGTTGGAGATACGAGTGAGGAGAGAGGGGGAGAGGTCAGGGGAGGAAAGGTAGATCTGAGTATCATCAGCATAGAGATGATAATAGAGGTCAAAGGAGCTGATGAGTTCACCTAGAGAGGATGTACAGAGGGAGAATAGGAGAGGTCCAAGAACAGAACCTTGGGGAACACCTAGTGGAAATGGGGGAGGGGAAGAGGAGATATAAGAGAAGACAGAGAAGGATCAGTCAGAGAGGTAGGTGGACAGCCAGGAGAGGGCACTGTCACGTAGACCAAGGGAGTGCAGGATTTGCAGCAGGAGAGGGTGGACCACAGTATCAAAAGCAGCAGCGAGGTCAACAGGGCCGTAGAGAGCTGCAGCGGGCTCAGGTACAGAGGGGGCGTGGCCTAATCATGGGAGGCGTGGTCACGCCCCCTCGAGCAAAAAAAACAACAGTTCTGCAGCGCGCCGGACAGGGGGGCGCTGTAAGCCCCTCAGCCCGGCGCAAAGCCAGGGGGGCACGATCAATGTGATCGCTCCCCCCCCCCACAGGCAAAAGAGACTGCTGTGGCTGCTGCTCAGCCACGAGCAGCCTCCCAATGCAACTCCGCACACGCTGTGTGCTGGGCTGCTGAGAGAGAGAGAAGGGAGGTGGGAGGAAGCCCGGGCCGCCCCTGGAGGTCAAGGAGAATGAGCAGAGTAGTGGCATTTGGATTTGGCAGCAAGGAGGTCGTTGCTGACTTTTGTGAGGGCAGTTTCAGTGGAACGGAGAGGACGGAAGCCAGACTGAAAAGTATCAAGGAGGGAATCGGAGGAAAGAAATGTGGCGACGATGTTGTAAACAATACACTCAAGGAGTTTGGAGGCAAAAGGGAGGAGAGAGATGGGATGGTAGTTGGAGAGAGCGTTATGGAACATACACACGGTCAGATTTGTCAGATGAACGATTTAAACGATTTTACCAAAGTTTTGAACGATTTTTGACTGCATTAAAATGAATGGAATCGTCCAAGTCTGACTGCAAACCCATCAGATGTCAGATATCGTTATCTGAGAAACGGGAACGCGCATCGTTCATCGTCCATCGTTCAGGCATGTCAGACTGAACGATTTTTAAATCATTATCGCTCAGATGTGAAGGAAAAATCTGACCGTGTGTATGCACCATTAGGATCAAGAGTAGGTTTTTTAAGAATGGGGGAGACAAGTGCATGTTTGAATGCAGAAGGGACAGTGCCAGATGATAGGGTGAGATTAAGGAGGTGAGCAAGATAGGAGCAGGCGAAAGGAGAGAGGTAGTGGCGGGGGTGGGAGGGGATAGGGTCAAAGGGGGAGAGGTGGAAGGGGGAAGGACCGGATGAGGGCCATGACTTCCACTCCTGAAACAGGGGTAAGAGATTTCCACCAGTAATCCAATGAAAGTACACATGCAGAACCAGTCTGTGTTGGAATATGTGTGTACTATTGGCAGCAGTATGGGAGAGTAGTGATGTTAGAGTCTGTGTTTGTTGTGGACTCGGGGTGGTAACAGCAGAAAACACCGTAACAGGTTTAAACTGAAAAGTAGGTTGTTTAATGTGAATGTTGGTGGACATAAACAATAAGATAAACTAAAGTCCAGTAATAACATACTAATAACTGTAGCAGGAGGAAACTGTAGTGAGTGAAAATAAACAAATGTCCAGCACGGTGACAGAGATGAATAAGGTGAATCCAGATAGGCTGTAAAGTTGAAATGGAAATCCGGGTATGCAGAGTAATGGCTGAGAGGGATATCCGGAAATGCTGTGATGATGGCTGAAAGGAGAATCCGGAAATGCTGTGATGATGGCTGAAGGGAAAATCCTGTAATGCTGTGATGATGGCTGAAAGGAGAATCAGGTAATGCTGTGATGATGGCTGAAAGGAGAATCCGGTAATGCTGTGATGATGGCTGTACAGGAATATGTTAACTGTGGAGACAGGTTCAGGCAGGAGTGGGTCTGGTGGAAGGTGCAGGGCGATCTCCAGCAGGGTGCAAGGCAGAGCTGTGCAAGGTGCAGGGAGCCAAAGGCAGACAAGGAGCTAGGGCAAGCACCGGAGCACAGGTCTCAGTTTCAGGAGCGCAGGAACTCTCTCACAGCTGACGCTGTGAAACACATTGCACTGGCAACTACAGGGCCCTCCAAACACCCTTAAGCACCCAGCAACAGAACATGATAGGCCAGAGAGAGCAGTTGACCGACAAACGACTGGCCTGCTATGTCACATGGCCAAAGACAACATGGTATGGTGGCGCCCAGACAGCCATGACTCAGAGACGCCACTAATCTTACCCCTGTCAGGACGGCCCAATGCTGTACACGCAATGCAAATCTCCACACGCCAGCTCCCCCTCCAGCGCCCTCAACGGTAAGGATCGCAAACCTCCACACCGCGAAACCTGGGTCCTGACAAGTTGTACACATCAGTAGATGCCCTGAGCCAGTGAACAGCCCAGTACTGAGCCAGTGGGGCGGTTTATGCAGCAGTAATCTGATTAGTACAGCTGTACTCACTGTTATATATATATACAGACTTTCAGCACAGAGTGCTGCGCGCGTATACAGGTCACCAGCCGGGGACTGTTGTGGGTAGCGGTGCTGGATGTAAGCGGTACCAGCAGTTGTAGCAGGAAGGAACATGTGGTAATTACAGGGTCTCTCTGGAGCTACTGTAAGTGGGACACGCATGCGCAGAAGCAACCCTCCCAACATGACCCATTCCAGGAGGGACGACACCTGGAGTGCTGTCACCTGTGTTGAACTAGTTAATTGATAAGAAAGGTGCTTCACCAAAGGTGATGGCAATCATACATTAGGAGGGAATTCCAGGAGCAGAGCATTAATAATGTTTATTTATCTACATACTGTAATGAGACATCTCCTGTCATGTGGTGGCTTAAGGCCTCCCAATTGATTGCAGCAATTGTGCAACTTGCAGTCGATTGTGTATAAAAATCTTTTCCTTTTTCAATCGATTGCAGAATTGCCACAATCGATTGAAAAAGGGAAAGATTTTTATACACAATCGATTGTGGCAATTCTGCAATCGATTGAAAAAGGGAAAGATTTTTATACACAATCGATTGCAAATTGCACAATTGCTGCTATCAATTGCTGATGTATGGGGGCCTTTATACGTTTCGCTCTGAAATACAAATCTCTTCATTAGCGCCAACATTCACGGACAAAGGCCCTGATTCAGAGCCGGACGCTCTGACAGAGCGCTCGCTCTGCATCAGGGCTGTCCTTCCTGATTTTAGAGCGGCCTCCTGGCCGCTCGCATAGCTGTGGATGACCACCCACAGCTATAGCGAGCAGCCAAAAAGATGGTTGCGATGGTCAAGACCATCGCGACCATCGGGCTTGCGACGAGACCCTTGTGGTAGGGTCTCGTCTGCCGCAAGCCCTGGAGTGCTTTTGGCTCTATCAGAGCCAAAAGCACTCCCACTGACATCACTAGTGATGTCAGTGGGGCCGGCCCCAGACGGTAGGTGTTCCCATGGGAATGCCTCCGTCTGGCCAGCCACGCCCCCGGCACGCCCACCAAAGGGGGCGTGCTGTCACTCACCATCGACAGCATGCCCCCTTTGTAGCCAGACCCATAGCGACGGCTTGCCCGTCGCTATCCGGGTCTCGCGCATGCGTACGACGGAGCCGTCGCATGCGTACGACGTCGTGCGCATGCGCACTGGCCCAACTTCGACCCGCTTGCGATCGCTCAGCGCTCGCGAGCGGGTCTGAATCAGGCCGAAGTCCCAAATTAGCTACTGACAGCAGATTTAACAAAACAGCACAAAAAGGTAAAAGGTTGTGACATACCTCCTGGTCATCAAGGGGTTAACAGCCGCCTCCGCCGAACTCTCAAGAGTGAGGAGCCCCCGTCTGCACCTATCAGAGAAATTTGCCTTTTTATTGACGAATGTCCTATGAAGTAAAGGAGTTATGAGGATTATCAGGTGGTCTCCTCCTCTATCTCTGTTGTGTGAGAAGAGCAGAGGGATAATGGCTGATGAGTGAGGAGTTATGTAGAGTCACAAAGAGACTTCTGAACAGCTGCGTCTTGGAACTCACCCACACAGGGCGGGAGCCCCACCTCTCCTGAGCCCCTTACAAAGCACACAACAGCCGCCTTATGTAATGAGCACAGAATGGCGTCTATACCCCTCGTCCTCTATAGGAACGCACTCATCGCACCTGTCACGCTTTGTAGAACCCTTTGAAAGGCAGAGAGTGACGGGGAGCTGAGCCCGCAATTAGCAGCAGGAGATAAAAGCCCTTAATGAAATGTGACACTTGAGATGATAACAGCATGAAATGACGGAATTAATCAATGCAGCGCGGGGCGTACAGTCACCTGAGAAACGCTCTCCTGACAGCGGTAAATTGGTGATTTATTTGGCTTTCTGAAAGTCTTGTGTCAGAGCAGATTAGTGTTATTGACAGCACTTCCCGAAATCAAAACTTTCCACACGAGTCTTTCAGAAGTTTCCAACAGCATTTACGCAAATCTGATCAGAAAGACAAGCATGAGGGATACAAGACTAACACTGTAGGGAAGGAGCTGTGGGCCTGATTCAGAGCCGCTCGCTCTGAATCAGGGCCGGGCTTTTTTTTTTTTGGAGCAGCCTCCCACAGCTATAGCGAGCGGCCATGATGATGGTCAAGATCATTGCGACCATCGGGCTTGCGACGAGACCCTTGTGGTAGGGTCTCGTTCATCGCAAGCCCCAGAGAGCTTTCGGCTCTAACAGCAAACGGCCAAACGGAGGCGTTCTCATGGGAACGCCTCCATTTGGGCAGCCGCCCCCCCGACCCGCCCACCAAACGGAGCGAGCTGTCACTCAACATCGACAGCTCGCCCCCTTTGGTGTGAGACCCAGAGCGACTGAGTGCCCGTCGCTAGCCGGGTCTCGCGCATGTGCACGACGGAGCCGACTCCGTTGTGCGCATGCGCTGTGGGCCACCATCGACCCGGTTGCGAGCGCTCAGCGCTTGCGACCGGGTCTGAATCAGGCCCTGTGTGCGGAAGTGTGAACGTAATTACAGTAATGTCACCTATAAGCCACAGGCCAGACCTCACCCTGAGTACTGGCTACCATTCTGATCCTCAACTAAGCTCAAACAGCAGACATTTGGCCTGGTTCAGCAAGGATCATAATTGCAAAGCTGAACGCAGGCTATAGATATATGATGTATGCACGCAGGCTATAGATATGATGGATGGACGCAGGCTATAGATATATGATGTATGCACGCAGGCTATAGATATGATGTATGCACGCAGGCTATAGATATGATGTATGTACGCAGGCTATAGATATATGATGTATGCACGCAGGCTATAGATATATGATGTATGCACGCAGGCTATAGATATGATGTATGCACACAAGCTATAGATATGATGTATGCACGCAGACTATAGATATGATGTATGCACACAAGCTATAGATATGACGTATGCAGGCTGGCTATAGATATGATGTATGCACGCAGGCTATAGATATATGATTTCCCTCCAGCACACTGCAGATAAATCAAAAATACTTGAATCCTACATGATAATAGAAATTCAGAGGTATTGGTTTACATACATTTGCAAATCTATGAATAAGCGCTGGGCCATCGTCAAGGCTCCTCTATACCAGTGTCCCTAAAATTAAGGGGTTCACGTCCGAGAAGCAAGGCACCCCAAAAAATTCCAGCCAAGGACCACCCCCAGGGCATCATCTGCAGTGTGCTGGAGGGAAATGTTCTTTTTTCTGTGTTCAGTGTAAACCCCGCCCTTTACAAGCACCTGTAGTATATTAAGCTGATTGAGCAATTACCATATTTTTTGCTTGTAGTTTGGAGGCATGAAAGGAGTCAGCATTAGGAGGAGGTGTTGATGCTTATAGTGCCATGTGGAGGTTTTTTGGGGTACCTCCAAGGTAAGTTAGCTCTCAGCTCATACATGTACTGTTATCATGCAGTACATCAATTTGTTATTATATGACCCAGAGTGGGTGCTACTATTATGTAGCAATAATTATTTTGGGGTGAGCGTTTGGGAGTGGGGCCCCCGGGATTGTTCTGGCTGGACCTTGCTCATGGCATCACCACTTAATTCACATAGAATATTTTTTCACTTTTCTATGCGTTTGTGTATTATTTATGTCATTTTAATTCTTTTACATCTCATTAACACTTATTGATTTATCTTTACACATCTATCCTTTAACACTTCACTATCACCTTTTTTCCCCTTTTCGTGTGATGCCCTGGGGGTGGTCCTTGGCTGGAATTTTTTGGGGTGCCTTGCTTCTCGGACGTGAACCCCTTAATTTTAGGGACGCTGGTATAGAGGAGCCTTGACGATGGCCCAGCGCTTATTCATATATTTGCAAATGTATGTAAACCAATACCACTGAATTTCTATTATCATGTAGGATTCAAGTATTTTTGATTTAGCTGCAGTGTGCTGGAGGGAAATTTTCTTTTTTCTGTGTTCAGTGTAAACCCCGCCGTTTACAAGCACCTGTAGTATATTAAGCTGATTGAGCAACTACCATATTTTTTGCTTATAGATATATGACGTATGCACGCAGGCTATAGATATGACGTATGCACGCAGGCTATAGATATGACGTATGCAGGCAGGCTATAGATATGATGTATGGACGCAGGCTATAAATATGATGTATACATGCAGGCTATAGATATGATGTATGCACGCAGACAGCTTTGCAATTCCGATCCTTGCAGATATGGTAATGCACAGGAGTCATCACACCTCCCACTGCATTGCGTATATGAGCTGCGTTTCCCAACGCAGCATCGGAAACTCTGCGGACCATCGGCAGGCTGCGTGACCCATGGGATCCCACGGCCGGCCGGCGCAGATTAGAGTTGAGGCCAGAAATCTCCATCAGCCGATGGAGATCCTGGCCTCTTCCCTCCCCCGTAACGGCGGCTACACGCCTCAGTTTCAGGAAACAGGCTATCGCCGCCCCCTCCACGCCCACAAACGCCAGCAGACTGTCAATCACTGACAGTGTGCTGGCAGTCTGCGCGCGGGTCCGCAGTCCCGCCCTGCACATGCGCAGAATGAGTCATGCTCATTCTGCGCACATCGGGAATCTGCGTGCACTGCTGTATTAGGTCCTATGTCCAGCCGATAGGGGGATATTTATAAAGCCCCTTTCTTATAAAATTGTGCATAAGGGTATGTGTCCCGGCTATGTAACAACAGCCTAATGGAGGAGATGTCACAGAAATCTGCAAGAGGCTAATGAGCGCTGCAGACCGCAGACTACAGTTTGACCGCTATGTACCAATTTCCAAAAAGCGCAGCTATACGGGGTTTGGACCGGATGGCATTAACTACTTTATGCCTATGGAGGCATTTTCAGAGGAGAGAGTTCTTACAATGGCTCTACCACAACCTCCGATTAGCTCACACTGGGCGCATGTCAGCAATGTGTAATGTAATAGACTCCTCCGATGTGCGCAGGATGTAAGTTGCAGGGACAGAAGTTCTCGCAACCACTGTCACTATAATGTGCAGCATGCAGTAGTCCTCCAGTGTATAATGTGCAGCATGCAGTAGTCCTCCAGTGTATAATGTGCAGCATGCAGTAGTCCTCCAGTGTATAATGTGCAGCATGCAGTAGTCCTCCAGTGTATAATGTGCAGCATGACGTAGTCCTCCAGTGTATAATGTGCAGCATGCAGTAGTCCTCCAGTGTATAATGTGCAGCATGCAGTAGTCCTCCAGTGTATAATGTGCAGCATGCAGTAGTCCTCCAGTGTATAATGTGCAGCATGCAGTAGTCCTCCAGTGTATAATGTGCAGCATGCAGTAGTCCTCCAGTGTATAATGTGCAGCATGCAGTAGTCCTCCAGTGTATAATGTGCAGCATGCAGTAGTCCTCCAGTGTATAATATGCAGCATGCAGTAGTCCTCCAGTGTATAATGTGCAGCATGCAGTAGTCCTCCAGTGTATAATGTGCAGCATGCAGTAGTCCTCCAGTGTATAATGTGCAGCATGCAGTAGTCCTCCAGTGTATAATGTGCAGCATGCAGTAGTCCTCCAGTGTATAATGTGCAGCATGCAGTAGTCCTCCAGTGTATAATGTGCAGCATGCAGTAGTCCTCCAGTGTATAATGTGCAGCATGCAGTAGTCCTCCAGTGTATAATGTGCTTGGTTAAGATGCATGTGGTGGTAAGTATGTAACGCAGTTCTTGGTGCTGGTGGCGATCATTCCACACGTGGTGCAGCTTACGGAGTACTTACATTTATTGGATAAGGTAGCACAAGTGGCAGATGACACAGGGATATCACAGGTGTATGCTGTATGCATATTATATATATGTGTGCTTTTTATAGCTTGGTACATAGGGGACTGCAGATTCCGTAATTAGCCTTCTCTGACTTCTGTGATATCTCCGGTCTATATCACGTTGCTGCCACATAGCGGTGATACATAAAGTGACGCAGAAAATGGCAGCAAATAACTTTTTTCGCTATAAAATAACTGACGCGAAAGGTGTTTATATCAGGTGTGAGGTCTGCGACTCTTAATCATTTCCCAACTGGGATCTAAACTTCCCATCAGTGACCATGTACTGACTCTGTAACATGAAATGACAGTACATTTATCATCTCTGTCTGTTTATATAGCGCGTGTCCTGTAGATAAGTATTGTAGTTGGCACATTAGGTGAGAATGTAAACACGTGGCCTAGAATATAGCACTATACATCCCGTGTGTCTCTGAGCAATGCTAATCTGCAGCTCTCGGCTGGGATACATGTGACAGACAGTAATGGGCTGAGGAAGTGTTTCAGTGTAAAACAGGAGCATACAGTAACTATTGATCCATAATAACTAGACATATGTACCGTGAGATGCCCCTGACCTCATCACTCAGTGTAATAACTCCATACAAACACACTGACAGCGACAGTTCTCTAATGGCACAGAGCAAATAGCTGGAATATGCCCCAACCCGCAGTCACCGGACACCTGCTTCTGTTTTTCTAACTGACAGCTAATCAACCTACAGCTCACCAGATCTCGTGGAACTATAAGTCCCAGCATACCAGGCATAGGACTTGTAGTTCCACATCAGCTGGAGAAACAGATGCTACCTACTTCTGGTCTAACCTGCCCCTACTTAATGCACTTGACCTTTTGGCTGCCTTCACCCTGCAGCCAGGTCAGCACTGTGGGGGGTGGGACTCGGCAGAGGTGGGGTGTGTTTGGGGGTGGCCAAGGGCAGGTCTCGGCAGAGGTAGGAGGGTAGTCAAGTCTCTGCAACCATGCCCCGAAGTGATGTGGCCATGCCCTCCTGTAAGGTAGCTAGGTCCCAGTGCCGGTGTGGCTGGAGACGCGGCACACATGTTTAAGATAGCAGCTGCAGCACTGAAGGGGTTAACCCTTGTGCCGCGGCGACATCTTTAAATGGAAAATTCAGACGCAGATCACCAATTTGCACCTGAGAGTTTAGCAGTAAAATCTCACACTTTTTAAACTCTGCCAATGTAATAGAGTCTGAGAACATGGAAACTCGGCCGATGTAATAGAGTCCGAGAACATGGAAACTCGGCCGATGTAATAGAGTCCGAGAACATGGAAACTCGGCCCAACGTAATAGAGTCCGAGAACTTGGAAACTCCCACCAAGGAAATAGAGGCCCTGATTCAGAGCCGGACGCTCTGACAGAGCGCTCGCTCTGAATCGGGGCTGTCCCTCCTCCTTTTTGGAGTGGCCTCCTGGCCAAAATGATGGTCGCAATGGTCAAGACCATCGCGACCATCGGGCTTGCGACAAGACCCTTGCGGTAGGGTCTCACTGCCGCAAGCCCTGGAGTGGGTAGGCGTTCCCATGGGAACGCCTCCGTCTGGGCTGCCACGCCCACCAAAGGGGGCGTGCTGTCAAACACCCCCTTTGGTGCGAGACTCATAATGACGGCTGCGCACTTGGGCAACATCGACCCGCTTGCGAGTCTGGTCTGAATTAGGCCCAGAGACCGAAAACATGGAAACTCACCCAATGTAATAGAGTCCGAGAACATGGAAACTCGGCCCAACGTAATAGAGTCCGAGAACTTGGAAACTCCCACCAAGGAAATAGAGGCCCTGATTCAGAGCCGGACGCTCTGACAGAGCGCTCGCTCTGAATCGGGGCTGTCCCTCCTCCTTTTTGGAGTGGCCTCCTGGCCAAAATGATGGTCGCAATGGTCAAGACCATCGCGACCATCGGGCTTGCGACAAGACCCTTGCGGTAGGGTCTCACTGCCGCAAGCCCTGGAGTGGGTAGGCGTTCCCATGGGAACGCCTCCGTCTGGGCTGCCACGCCCACCAAAGGGGGCGTGCTGTCAAACACCCCCTTTGGTGCGAGACTCATAATGACGGCTGCGCACTTGGGCAACATCGACCCGCTTGCGAGTCTGGTCTGAATTAGGCCCAGAGACCGAAAACATGGAAACTCACCCAATGTAATATAGTCCGAGAACATGGAAACTCAGCCAGTGTAATAGTCTGAAAACATGGAAACTCGGCCAATGTTATAGAGTCCGAAAACATGGAAACTCACCCAATGTAATAGAGTCCGAGAACATGGAAACTCAGCCAATGTAATAGTCCGAGAACATGGAAACTCTCCCAATGTAATAGTGTCCGAGAACATGGAAACTCAGCCAATGTAATAGTCTGAGAACATGGAAACTCCCCCAATGTAATAGAGTCTGAGAACATGGAAACTCCCCCAATGTAATAGAGTCTGAGAACATGGAAACTCGGGCGATGTAATGGAGACCCTACCACAAGGGTCTCGTCGCAAGCCCAATGGTCACGATGGTCTTGACGTATCTACTTGTATCCTGTGACCAACAGAATAGCAAACTACTGTTCCGTTCTCCAACTGCCCAGTGTCTCCAAGCTAAAGCCCTCTGCCAGCTACCCTGCAGAGACTGGTCTATGGTGAGGTACCAGTGGGAATTAGCGGACACTATCAAGTGTTGCAGCAGCATACCCAGAATTAAGCGGTTCCAGGTGCTGATGTAGGAGCCTGGGAGAAGTTGTTCTAGGTGCCAGTGTAGGAACCTTGGGTGCATTTAAGTGTTTCCAAGTACCAGTAGCAGAAGCTTTGCTGTGACAGCGAAGCTACACGCCCACTGCGCAGTGGGCAGAATCAGTAACAGACGATTACTGGCAGTAATATTCCAAGATTCAGTGGGATCAAAAATAATCTGTGATTGGCTGGCGAGCCGAGGTCATCCAGTCACAGGCTGATTTACCATCCCTACAGTGAAGCATGGTGGTGGCAGCATCATGCTGTGGGGATGTTTTTCAGCGGCAGGAACTGGGAGACTAGTCAGGATAGAGGGAAAGATGAATGCAGTAATGTACAGAGACATCCTGGATGAAAAGCTGCTCCAGAGCGCTCTTGACCTCAGACTGGGGCGACTGTTCATCTTTCAGCAGGACCACGACCCTAAGCACACAGCCAAGATATCAAAGGAGTGGCTTCAGGACAACTCTGTGAATGTCCTTGAGTGGCCCAGCCAGAGCCCAGACTTGAATCCGATTGAACATCGAGAGATCTGAAAATGGCTGTGCACCGATGCTTCCCATCCAACCTGATGGAGCTTGAGAGGTGCTGCAAAGAGGAATGGGCAAAACTGCCCAAAGACAGGTGTGCCAAGCTTGTGGCATCATATTCAAAAAGACTCAAGTCTGTAATTGCTGCCAAAGGTGCATCAACAAAGTATTGAGCAAAGGTTGTGACTACTTATGTACGTGTGATTTCTTAGGTTTTTTTTTAATTAAATTAGCAAAAATCGAAAAAAAAACTTTTGCACGTTGTCATTATGGGGTATTGTGTGTAGAATTTTGAGGACAAAAATGAATTTATTCCATTTTGGAATAAGGCTGTAACATAACAAAATGTGGAAAAAGTGAAGCGTTGTGAATACTTTCCGGATGCACTGTATGTTAGAAAACTTCCTCCGTTAGGGCCCAAATGGAAATATAAAAAATGGCGAAACAATGGTGTTCCTGTATTGTACTGAGCCATCGAAACATGCCACGGGACATATAGGCAGGGGTTAAAGTGGGCCGGAACGGGGCGGAGCTTCGTTCCGTCAATTCTATTTGGAGACAGAACCAGTTCCGCCTCGTTCGACCCACTCAGTCCGGCGCCGCAGGCAGGCTCAATTTGCCGGGCGCCCTGCTCCTTCCTCTCTGGTCTCCGCTGGCGCTCCTGAGCTCCGGCTTTCGGCTCCCACAGTGTGCACTATGGGAGAGGCGTCGTGACGTCTCTCCCATAGTTCCAAGGAGAAGGCAAGTAATGTTGTTTTTTTTTTCTTTTACAGGGGGCATTACTAGAGGGGCATTTCTGCACGGGGCATTACTATTGGGGGTATTACTACAGGGAGAATTACTATTGGGGGTATTACTTCTAAAGGGGGCACTATCACTGTGGGCACTACTACAGGGGACATTACTGCAGGGGACATGTCTATTGGAGCCATTACTACAGGGGGCACTACTTCTACAGGGGGCATTACTATTGGGGGCATTACTGCAGGGGCCATTACTATTGGGAGCATTACTGCAGGGGGGCATTACTATTAGGGGCATTACTGCAGGGGATATTACCACTGGGGGCATTACTGCAGGGAACATTTCTACTGGGGGCATTACTATCGGGGGGCATTACTATTGGGGCATTACTACAAGGGGCATTACTACTAGCTGCATTGCATAGGGGGCGCTGCATAAGGGGCACCACTCCCGGAGGCACTGCTTAAGGGGTACCACTACTGTGGGCTCTGCATAAGGGGCACATTACTGTGGGCACTGCATAAGGGGCACCTTACTGTGGGCAGTATGTGTATTAGGGGCACTACTACTGTGGGCAGTATGTGTATTAGGTCACTACCACGATGGGCAGTATGTGTATTAGGGGCATTACTACTGTGGGCAGTATGTGTATTAGGGGCCCTACTACTGTGGGCATTGTGTATAAGGGGCACTGCTGTGTGTCACAACATGAATAAGGGAGAGTACTATTTGCGGTGTAATGTGAATCAGGGGCACTATGTATGGTGTAATGTGAATAAGATTGTGCTACTGTGTGGCGTAATTTTAACTGGAAATGCTATTGTGTGGCCACGCCCCTTTTTACCGGCACGCTGTACCTTTGTTAAGGAGGTGCCGGGGGGGGGAGGGGTTCCACCACTTCTCAAGTACCACTTTAAGCACTGCATATAGGTATGGAGAAATGTAATAATACGGACAATTGATAATCACGACAGACTTGAGGGAGGATACGGCTTTCTTCACATTCCTTAGCATAGGCCATCTTGTAACATTCAGCTGATTCTAGGCCACTTGACCCTAACACATACATATTTCATACATGTTGAAATGTGCTGCAGTATTTCTATAATTTTCACCATTTGTACAGCATGCCTCCCCAGTGGCGTCCCTTCCCGCGGTGTCACCCGGTGCAGGGAGGGATGCAGTTCGCCGTGGTAAAAGGGGCGTGGCCTCACAGCGCAAACCCTCGTGGTCCGGTGCTTATTACTGGGGGGAAGGGGGGTGTCGGAGCGGAGGTGCAGTGCCGGCTCCCTCACTGTGACAGGAACCGAGTGCTGCACTTAATGCTACAGAGCAGCACCCGGCTCCTGTCACTGAGGGGGAGTCTGCACCTTGGTGTGTGACACCAGGGTGTGGCCCGCACCCCTCTTGTGACACCAGTGTACCTCCCAACTGTCCCGCTTTTCAGGGATTGTCCTGCTGTCTCACCTGCAGGCCGCAGTGTCCCGTAGCGGGAGTTGGGGGAGAGCACTCTCACGAGCTGCGGGTGAATAGATGCCTTGTGCATGCACACAGCATCTATTCACTGTGCGGGGAGAGCCTAGCTCGCCGTGCCCGCAGCAGTGGTGGCCATCGAGGGGTGAAAAACAACAATGGTCCACCATAAATGTTTTTGGTGCCATCGATTGTAATCACAGATGGAACCATGATGGTGAACATTGATGGATGCCCCACCGATGGCCATCCCTAGTGCTGGCCATGCTCCCAAACATGTAAAATGGGGGAGGGGAGAGGGTGTCATGAGGCCACGCCCCATTACAGCTAAAGCCACACCCCTTTTTCACAATCAAGCATGTTGGGAGGTGTGTGTACAGTACATTGGGCCTGATTCACTACGGATCGACATTGCGATGACGCACACAGACAGCCGATAGTTGCACACTGCGCATGCGTATGCATCACAATGCGCAAGCGCGAAGGCTCCACTGCGATCGTACTGCGATTGCAGAGACCGCGCAGACCCATCGCAGATTGATTGACAGGAAGTGAGTGTTTAGGGGTGTTCATGGGGGAGAGGGTGGTCAGAGAAACACAGGAGTGTCAGGACATTTGAACGCCGTTACAGGGGCGTACATAAATTAGCCACTGTGACGGCATACACAGCTTGAGTACTCACTGCGTGCGACGAGGTTAGCAATTTCTGAATACGGTCAGACCTGTTGCAATTGTGCTTGAGGGGCTGACGTTACTCGATATTTCCCGATGTGCACGCAGGATTGCAAAGTATTACGGATGTACGAAAGCAGTAGTGGGTGACCCTACACTGGCTTTGGACGTCTCTATGATAACTTTGCGATTGCAGTCATTAGCGTATTTTTGCATTGAACCTGCGTGCCTAATCGCAGCTGCGATCACAATAGCGATCTGTAATGACTCAGGCCCCTGACTTGTGTCTGCTTTATAATTTTTTTTTGGGGGGGGTGTGGGTATTATACACACCACATTGTGATCCATTGTACCATCAGCTTGTTGCCAATCCTGAAGCCATTGTGGCTGAGTTATTTATCTAGAGGTCATTGCAGTTTTGGTCTCCAGAAAGATGGCTGCCACCTTTATAATATTCTGTCTGTAATGCAGACACACGGTTAGGTGTTACTTCACCTGACATTGATTGAGGTTCCTGTGCACAACTGTCCATCAGCACAGGACAAACTTGGGTCTAGTACAGTACTTATATGCTACAGACAGGTACTTTACTGATACATGATATCCCTGCATTCTGGATGTTATCCTCAGTCTCTGCTCTGTGGGTGTGTGTCTGTGTATCCCATGTTTCTTTGTGGCATGTGAGATCTATGTGTACTGGGCTTTACCATAGGGGAGAGGAGAATAGAAGAAAGAGGGGAAAAAAGCATAAAACAGAAAAGAAGGGGCAAAGGGAATACAGCATACTGTATGCAGTACAACAAGTGGGAAAAGCAGGAACAACAGGGCACCAAGACAACTATAAAGATGCACTACTGAGCTAAAGTATATTACTCAGAGTAAATCATGTTCCTCTGAGGTAAATTATATTCTGTAGTAAATTATATTCATCTGAGGTAAAGTATATTAATCAGAGGTAAATCATATTAAACAGGTAAATTATATTCCATATTATTCTGAGGTAAATTATATTCCTCTGAGGTACTGTATAATATATTATTCTGAGTTAAATTATATTCCTCTGAGGTATAATAAATTATTCTGAGGTACATTATATTCCTCTGAGGTATAATAAATTATTCTGAGGTACATTATATTCCTCTGAGGTAAAATATATTATTCTGGGGTAAACTATATTCCTATGAGGTAAAATATATTATTCTGGGGTAAATTATATTCCTATGAGGTAAAATATATTATTCTGGGGTAAATTATATTCCTCTGAGGTAAAATATATTATTCTGAGGTAAATTATATTCCTCTGAGGTAAAATATATTATTCTGAGGTAAATTATATTCCTCTGAGGTAAAATATATTATTCTGAGGTATAATATATTATTCTGGGGTAAATCATATTCCTCTGAGGTAAAATATATTCTGTAGTAAATTATATTCATCTGAGGTAAAGTATATTAATCAGAGGTAAATCATATTAAACAGGTAAATTATATTCCATATTATTCTGAGGTAAATTATATTCCTCTGAGGTACTGTATAATATATTATTCTGAGTTAAATTATATTCCTCTGAGGTATAATAAATTATTCTGAGGTACATTATATTCCTCTGAGGTATAATAAATTATTCTGAGGTACATTATATTCCTCTGAGGTAAAATATATTATTCTGGGGTAAACTATATTCCTATGAGGTAAAATATATTATTCTGGGGTAAATTATATTCCTATGAGGTAAAATATATTATTCTGAGGTAAATTATATTCCTCTGAGGTAAAATATATTATTCTGAGGTAAATTATATTCCTCTGAGGTAAAATATATTATTCTGAGGTATAATATATTATTCTGGGGTAAATCATATTCCTCTGAGGTAAAATATATTCTGTAGTAAATTATATTCATCTGAGGTAAAGTATATTAATCAGAGGTAAATCATATTAAACAGGTAAATTATATTCCATATTATTCTGAGGTAAATTATATTCCTCTGAGGTACTGTATAATATATTATTCTGAGTTAAATTATATTCCTCTGAGGTATAATAAATTATTCTGAGGTACATTATATTCCTCTGAGGTATAATAAATTATTCTGAGGTAAATTATATTCCTATGAGGTAAAATATATTATTCTGGGGTAAATTATATTCCTCTGAGGTAAAATATATTCTGGGGTAAATCATATTCCTATGAGGTAAAATATATTATTCTGGGGTAAATTATATTCCTCTGAGGTAAAATATATTATTCTGAGGTAAATTATATTATTCTGAGGTAAAATATATTATTCTGAGGTAAATTATATTCCTCTGAGGTAAAATATATTATTCTGAGGTATAATATATTATTCTGGGGTAAATCATATTCCTCTGAGGTAAAATATATTCTGTAGTAAATTATATTCATCTGAGGTAAAGTATATTAATCAGAGGTAAATCATATTAAACAGGTAAATTATATTCCATATTATTCTGAGGTAAATTATATTCCTCTGAGGTACTGTATAATATATTATTCTGAGTTAAATTATATTCCTCTGAGGTATAATAAATTATTCTGAGGTACATTATATTCCTCTGAGGTATAATAAATTATTCTGAGGTACATTATATTCCTCTGAGGTAAAATATATTATTCTGGGGTAAACTATATTCCTATGAGGTAAAATATATTATTCTGGGGTAAATTATATTCCTCTGAGGTAAAATATATTCTGGGGTAAATCATATTCCTCTGAGGTAAAATATATTATTCTGAGGTAAATTATATTCCTCTGAGGTAAAATATATTATTCTGAGGTAAATTATATTCCTCTGAGGTAAATTATATTCCTCTGAGGTAAAATATATTATTCTGAGGTATAATATATTATTCTGGGGTAAATCATATTCCTCTGAGGTAAAATATATTATTCTGAGGTAAATTATATTCCTCTGAGGTAGGGGATGGCCGTTGACCACCGATGATCAACAACCACAGATGACTTGGATGAAATGGTGACTAATTTTGCTATCAATGGGAGGGGACAGCCAGGTCGGCAGAGAAAGTGGGCGGTACAGGGTTGCATAATTGTGACCCCGTCCCCCGCTATACATTGACGAGAAAACAGACATTGTATAGCTGGGGGTGGGGCTATGATGACATGAATCACCGCGAATCGTATCATTGGCCCGTCTGGCCATCCCACTTGTGCTCTGTAAATGGGCGGCAGCAGGGGGCGGCATGTTGGTGCGGGCAGTGGAGGAGGGTGCAGGAGACTTGCTTAACTTTCCGGGTGTCCGTGAGCACCACCCAATTTTCTGGAGCCTTCTGGCCATTCCAGGAGTCTAGGCAAGTATGCTGCCGGAGCACATAGTCGGTGGTCTGATGGTCAGATTTGTACGATATTGCACAGCAGCAGGCTAGTGGCTATGCAATACCATACAACTAATATTCTGATTGATGCAGGAGACGTCTTAGGGAAAAAGATGATACCAGCTGGCATCACAGATCCGAGTGCTGCGTCCGCAGATGCAGCATTGGATCAACATCATGACCATGGGTCTGATTCAAGGGTGGAAGAGGTGTAGGAGGCAAGCAGCCAATGTTTTCAGTCTGCGCATGCGTCCCAATGTTTACCGCCGGGGGACGCAGAGAGGGGCAAATTCAGTGGGTGTCTCTGAGTGGTAAGAGGGGAGTGGCTGCCAGACGCAGGTGTGTCGCAGTTGCTCTAATTCCATAGGGCTGTGCAATGTTTGATGGTGCAACTTTTTATGCAAAGTGGTGGATTAGTGCAGCAGCTTGCAGCATTAGCATAAAGATGCAGTTGCGCTGCGTAAAAAGTCACAGTTGAGGCAGCATTAGTGTCCACCTCTGAATCAGGCCCTTCATGTTATTCCATGTTCTTTCAATAGAATGCCTGATAGGAAAAGTGGAATAGATTAGGCCACGCCCCTGGTGCTTCCATTTTGTGAGATTTTTTTTTCTAGTGGTCCACCCCCTTTTAGCTGCCAGACATCGGGACTGTGAAATCAGGACTGTGGCATTGATTCCAAAAAGGGTGTGTATTGCATGTCATACTAAGGGCCGGATTCAATTAGGTGCGATAAGTGCCGAAATCGTGATCAATTATGGCACCCGCAATAATAGGACAGTGTAAAACAGGCAACAAAGTTTTCACCATCTCAGACCAGGTGACAAAAAATCCCAAATCCCTATTTTTGCCTAAAAATGTGGGTTCTTCTTTCAGAACCCTTTGGAAACCCCCTTAATGACAAATTACCCCCAAAGTTTTTTTGTAATTTGCGTAATTTGCCAAAAATGACCTGTCAAGTTCTGGGTATTAAAACCCCAAAATATTGAAAATGGGTTTAACATATTGGGTCTTGTATTTCGGGGGGGCTATATGGATGCAACAGGTGTTTTAAACATTGCAATGGTGGCAGTGCTTGTGCATTTAGCGTGACTGCGCATGCGCGCCAGCCACGGCAGCTCTCTGGGCACATGGCAGGGACAGACTCCTTTTGGAGCCCCTGTCCCTGCATGTGCTGGATGATACATCCGGGCGCTATGATTGCATATTGCAATTCGATTATGGGCGGTAATGTCATGCCCAGATCGCATTACAATTGCAATCATTAATAAATGGGGGCCCTAGCCATGTGTGTTTTGTGCTTCGGTTGTTGCTGCTAAAGTCAGGCAGAGGAATTTTCTGCTTTGTTCAGTGTTTAATGTGGACCATCCTTGGAAATACGCTTCCCGAGTTGCTTTGTGATGAAAAAAGTTTTGGTGCGCAATAAGTTAATGAAAGTCGGCTTTTTTTTCTTAGTGATCAGACTCAACAATGAGAGAAAGGAAAAGGCTGCGTAGAATTTCTCCAGCTAATTGCCATGCTGCCCAAGCCTGTACTCAGTCACTTAAGCTACTTGTTTTCTTCTTAAAACACAGTTTGTATTAACATTCCCCCTCCGGAACAACAAATAATATAGCAGCAAACATAGGGCCTGATTCAGAGCCGCTCGCTCTGACAGAGCGCTTGCTCTGAATCAGGGCCGGGCTCTTTTTTTTTTGGAGCGGCCTCACCCACAGCTATTGCGAGCGCCCAGAATGATGGTCAAGACCATCGCAACCATCAGGCTTGCGACGAGACCCTTGTGGTAGGGTCTCGCCCATCGCAAGCCCCAGAGAGCTTTCGGCTCTAACACTTGTGATGTTAGTGGGGCCGCCCCCATGGGAACGCCTCCGTTTGGGCAGCCACCCCCCCGGCCCGCCCACCACACAGGACGAGCTGTCACTCAACATTGACAGCTCGCCCCCTTTGGTGCGAGACCAGGAGCGACAGAGTGCCCGTCGCTAGCCGGGTCTCGCGCATGCGCACGACGGAGCCGGCTCCGCCGTGCGCATGCGCTGTGGGCCACCATCGACCCGGTTGCGAGCGCTCGGCGCTTGCGACTGGATCTGAATCAGGCCTAGAGGCCCTGATTCAGAGCCGGATGCTCTGAAGAGCGCTCGCTCTGAATCAGGGCGTTTTTTTTTTTGGAGCGGCCTCAGCTCGCATAGCTGTGGGTAACCACCCACAGCTATAGCGAGCGGCCAGGTTGATGGTCGCGATGGTCTTGACCATCGGGCTTGCGACGAGACCCTTGTGGTAGGGTCTCGTGGCCACAAGCCCCAGAGAGCTTTCGGCTCTAACAGAGCCGGAAGCTCTCCCACTGACATCACTGGTGATGTCAGTGGGGCCGCCCCCAAACGGCAAGTGTTCCGTTGGGAACGCCTCCGTTTGGCCGGTCACACCCCCGGCCCGCCCACCAAACGGGGCGAGCTGTCACTCACTATCGACAGCTCGCCCCCTTTGGTGCGAGACCCGGAGCAACGGAGTACCCGTCGCTAGCTGGGTCTCGCGCATGCGCACTATGGAGCTGGCTCCGTCGTGCACATGCCCAGTGGCCAAACATCGACCCGCTCAGTGCTTGCAACCGGGTCTGAATCCGGCCCAGAAAGCACTGTTCAATAAATCCCCTGAAATATTATAGACGACATGAACACAACTTTAAGGTGAAGCACATCAAATTCTGGGCCTGATTCAGCAAGGAACGCAGTTGCTAATACGCACGCAGTCGGTCGATTAATTCACACTGCGCATGCGTATGCATCGCAGTGAGCATGCGCAAACCAGACACTGCGGTCAGAACAGCGTACGCAGAGGCTATGCAGACTTACGTCGGAGTGATTGACAGGAAGCGCCGTTTGGGTGGTGCCAGTACGTTTCAACGCCATTGCATTGGCGTGCATAATTTCGCCTCCTAAGGTCTTATAGCGCGTGCAGATGTTAGCAATTTCTGAGTGAGGTATGGGCTTCCTTAACTGTGCGTATGGGTCCGATGTTACAGATGGTTTCGCTATGTTGCCCTAGTATACGGATGTAAGGGGAAGTGGGCGTCCTATGTCAGGCTGCGTGCGCAATGTGACTGCACACATTTAAATAGCACCGCCGATATTAGCAACTGTGGTGAGTGCATATACGCAGAATTGCGTTCTGTAGTGAATCAGGCCATCTGTCCGCCGCATATTTGTGCAAATGTCAAATCAAATTTGGCAAATGGATAAAAAAAATATTTGTAGGTTTTTTTCTTTAAATTCTGCTTGTGAATTGCGATTTGTTTCCATTCCTATCAACCATCTACAGTCTCTGCGCCTGATTCATTATGGGTCGCAACTGCTAAAGTGTACGCTGTTGGCCGATTGTTGCTTACCGTGCATTGCAATGTGCGTGTGCGAAGGCACCACTGTGAGAGCACTACGATCACGGAGACCACGGAGATCCATCGCAGAGTGAGTGACAGGCAGTGAGCGTTTGGAGGATGGTGACAGGGGAGTGGTTGGCGAAACCCAAGCGTGCCTGTCTGTTTGAATGCCGTTGCATGGGCGTAAATTAGCCACTGCGATGGCATACGCACCTTGAGTACTCACTGCGTGCCACGAGGTCAGCAATTTCTACGTAAGGTCAGGGCTGCTGTAATTCTACGTAAGGGGCCTATGTTAGTCGATGTTCCCGATGTATACACAGGACTGTGAGGTATTACAGATGTGAGATAGCAGTAGTGGGTGTCTCTATGCTGGCTGAGCTGTGGCCGATGTTACAGATGTATACACAGGACTGTGAGATATTACAGATGTGAGATAGTAGTAGTGGGTGTATCTATGCTGGCTGAGCTGTGGCCGATGTTACAGATGTATACACAGGACTGAGGTATTACAGATGAGAGATAGCAGTAGTGGGTGTCTCTATGCTGGCTGAGCTGTGGCTGATGTTACAGATGTATACACAGGACTGTGAGGTATTACAGATGTGAGATAGCAGTAGTGGGTGTCTCTATGCTGGCTGTGCTGTGGCTGATGTTACAGATGTATACACAGGACTGTGAGGTATTACAGATGTGAGATAGCAGTACTGGACGTCTATGCTGGCTGAGCTGTGGCTGATGTTACAGATGTATAAACAGGACTGTGAGGTATTACAGATGTGAGATAGCGGTAGTGGGTGTCTATGCTGGCTGTGCTGTGGCTGATGTTACTGATGTATACACAGGACTGTGAGGTATTACAGATGTGAGATAGCAGTAGTGGGTGTCTCCATGCTGGCTGAGCTGTGGCTGATGTTACAGATGTATACACAGGACTGTGAGGTATTACAGATGTGAGATAGCAGTAGTGGGTGTCTCTATGCTGGCTGAGCTGTGGCTGATGTTACAGATGTATACACATGACTGTGAGGTATTACAGATGTGAGATAGCAGTAGTGGGTGTCACTATGCTGGCTGAGCTGTGGCTGATGTTACAGATGTATACACAGGACTGTGAGGTATTACAGATGTGAGATAGCAGTAGTGGTGTATCTATGCTGGCTGTGCTGTGGCTGATGTTACAGATGTATACACAGGACTGTGAGGTATTACAGATGTGAGATAGCAGTAGTGGGTGTCTCTATGCTGGCTGTGCTGTGGCTGATGTTACAGATGTATACACAGGACTGTGAGGTATTACGGACGTGAGATAGCAGTAGTGGGCGTCTCTATGCTGGCTGAGCTGTGGCTGATGTTACAGATGTATACACAGGACTGTGAGGTATTACGGATGTGAGATAGCAGTAGTGGGTGTCTATGCTGGCTGAGCTGTGGCTGATGTTACAGATGTATACACAGGACTGTGAGGTATTACAGATGTGAGAGAGCAGTAGTGGGTGTCTCTATGCTGGCTGTGCTGTAGCTGATGTTACAGATGTATATACAGGACTGTGAGGTATTACAGAAGTGAGAAAGCAGTAGTGGGCGTCTATGCTGGCTGAGCTGTGGCTGATGTTACTGATGTATACGCAGGACTGTGAGGTATTACAGATGTGAGATAGCAGTAGTGGGCGTCTATGCTGGCTGAGCTGTGGCTGATGTTACTGATGTATACACAGGACTGTGAGGTATTACAGATGTGAGATAGCAGTAGTGGGCGTCTATGCTGGCTGTGCTGTGGCTGATGTTACAGATGTATACACAGGACTGTGAGGTATTACAGATGTGAGATAGCAGTAGTGGGCGTCTCTATGCTGGCTGTGCTGTGGCTGATGTTACAGATGTATACACAGGACTGTGAGGTATTACAGATGTGAGATAGCAGTAGTGGGTGTCTCTATGCTGGCTGAGCTGTGGCTGATGTTACTGATGTATACACAGCAATTTGTGGTATTACAGATGTGAGTTAGCATTAGTGGGTGTCTCTATGCTGGCTGTGCTGTGGCTGATGTTACAGATGTATATACAGGACTGTGAGCTATTACAGATGTGAGATAGCAGTAGTGGGTGTCTCTATGCTGGCTGTGCTGTGGCTGATGTTACAGATGTATACACAGGACTGTGAGGTATTACAGATGTGAGAAAGCAGTAGTGGGCGTCTCTATGCTGGCTGTGCTGTGGCTGATGTTACAGATGTATACACAGGACTGTGAGGTATTACAGATGTGAGAAAGCAGTAGTGGGCGTCTCTATGCTGGCTGTGCTGTGGCTGATGTTACAGATGTATACACAGGACTGTGAGGTATTACAGATGTGAGATAGCAGTAGTGGGTGTCTCTATGCTGGCTGTGCTGTGGCTGATGTTACTAATGTATACACAGGACTGTGAGGTATTACAGATGTGAGATAGCAGTAGTGGGTGTCTCTATGCTGGCTGTGCTGTGGCTGATGTTACAGATGTATACACAGGACTGTGAGATATTACAGATGTGAGATAGCAGTAGCGGGTGTCTCTATGCTGGCTGTGCTGTGGCTGATGTTACAGATGTATACACAGGACTGTGAGGTATTACAGATGTGAGATAGCAGTAGTGGGCGTCTCTATACTGGCTGTGCTGTGGCTGATGTTACAGATGTATACACAGGACTGTGAGGTATTACAGATGTGAGATAGCAGTAGTGGGTGTCTCTATGCTGGCTGAGCTGTGGCTGATGTTACAGATGTATACACAGGACTGTGAGGTATTACAGATGTGAGATAGCAGTAGTGGGTGTCTCTATGCTGGCTGAGCTGTGGCTGATGTTACTGATGTATACACAGCAATTTGTGGTATTACAGATGTGAGTTAGCATTAGTGGGTGTCTCTATGCTGGCTGTGCTGTGGCTGATGTTACAGATGTATATACAGGACTGTGAGCTATTACAGATGTGAGATAGCAGTAGTGGGTGTCTCTATGCTGGCTGAGCTGTGGCTGATGTTACAGATGTATACACAGGACTGTGAGGTATTACAGATGTGAGAAAGCAGTAGTGGGCGTCTCTATGCTGGCTGTGCTGTGGCTGATGTTACAGATGTATACACAGGACTGTGAGGTATTACAGATGTGAGAAAGCAGTAGTGGGCGTCTCTATGCTGGCTGTGCTGTGGCTGATGTTACAGATGTATACACAGGACTGTGAGGTATTACAGATGTGAGATAGCAGTAGTGGGTGTCTCTATGCTGGCTGTGCTGTGGCTGATGTTACTAATGTATACACAGGACTGTGAGGTATTACAGATGTGAGATAGCAGTAGTGGGTGTCTCTATGCTGGCTGTGCTGTGGCTGATGTTACAGATGTATACACAGGACTGTGAGATATTACAGATGTGAGATAGCAGTAGCGGGTGTCTCTATGCTGGCTGTGCTGTGGCTGATGTTACAGATGTATACACAGGACTGTGAGGTATTACAGATGTGAGATAGCAGTAGTGGGTGTCTCTATGCTGGCTGAGCTGTAGCTGATGTTACTGATGTATACACAGGACTGTGAGGTATTACAGATGTGAGATAGCAGTAGTGGGCGTCTCTATACTGGCTGTGCTGTGGCTGATGTTACAGATGTATACACAGGACTGTGAGGTATTACAGATGTGAGATAGCAGTAGTGGGTGTCTCTATGCTGGCTGAGCTGTGGCTGATGTTACAGATGTATACACAGGACTGTGAGGTATTACAGATGTGAGATAGCAGTAGCGGGTGTCTCTATGCTGGCTGTGCTGTGGCTGATGTTACAGATGTATACACAGGACTGTGAGGTATTACAGATGTGAGATAGCAGTAGTGGGTGTCTATGCTGGTTGAGCTGTGGCTGATGTTACAGATGTATACACAGGACTGTGAGGTATTACAGATGTGAGATAGCAGTAGTGGGTGTCTCTATGCTGGCTGAGCTGTGGCTGATGTTACAGATGTATACACAGGACTGTGAGGTATTACAGATGTGAGATAGCAGTAGTGGGTGTCTATGCTGGTTGAGCTGTGGCTGATGTTACAGATGTATACACAGGACTGTGAGGTATTACAGATGTGAGATAGCAGTAGTGGGTGTCTCTATGCTGGCTGAGCTGTGGCTGATGTTACAGATATATACACAGGACTGTGAGGTGTTACAGATGTGAGATAGCAGTAGTGGGCGTCTCTATACTGGCTGAGCTGTGGCTGATGTTACAGATGTATACACAGGACTGTGAGGTATTACAGATGTGAGATAGCAGTAGTGGGTGTCTATGCTGGTTGAGCTGTGGCTGATGTTACAGATGTATACACAGGACTGTGAGGTATTACAGATGTGAGATAGCAGTAGTGGGTGTCTCTATGCTGGCTGAGCTGTGGCTGATGTTACAGATGTATACACAGGACTGTGAGGTATTACAGATGTGAGATAGCAGTAGTGGGTGTCTCTATGCTGGCTGAGCTGTGGCTGATGTTACAGATATATACACAGGACTGTGAGGTATTACAGATGTGAGAAAGCAGTAGTGGGCGTCTCTATGCTGGCTGTGCTGTGGCTGATGTTACAGATGTATACACAGGACTGTGAGGTATTACAGATGTGAGATAGCAGTAGTGGGTGTCTCTATGCTGGCTGTGCTGTGGCTGATGTTACTAATGTATACACAGGACTGTGAGGTATTACAGATGTGAGATAGCAGTAGTGGGTGTCTCTATGCTGGCTGTGCTGTGGCTGATGTTACAGATGTATACACAGGACTGTGAGATATTACAGATGTGAGATAGCAGTAGCGGGTGTCTCTATGCTGGCTGTGCTGTGGCTGATGTTACAGATGTATACACAGGACTGTGAGGTATTACAGATGTGAGATAGCAGTAGTGGGTGTCTCTATGCTGGCTGAGCTGTAGCTGATGTTACTGATGTATACACAGGACTGTGAGGTATTACAGATGTGAGATAGCAGTAGTGGGCGTCTCTATACTGGCTGTGCTGTGGCTGATGTTACAGATGTATACACAGGACTGTGAGGTATTACAGATGTGAGATAGCAGTAGTGGGCGTCTCTATGCTGGCTGAGCTGTGGCTGATGTTACAGATGTATACACAGGACTGTGAGGTATTACAGATGTGAGATAGCAGTAGCGGGTGTCTCTATGCTGGCTGTGCTGTGGCTGATGTTACAGATGTATACACAGGACTGTGAGGTATTACAGATGTGAGATAGCAGTAGTGGGTGTCTATGCTGGTTGAGCTGTGGCTGATGTTACAGATGTATACACAGGACTGTGAGGTATTACAGATGTGAGATAGCAGTAGTGGGTGTCTCTATGCTGGCTGAGCTGTGGCTGATGTTACAGATGTATACACAGGACTGTGAGGTATTACAGATGTGAGATAGCAGTAGTGGGTGTCTATGCTGGTTGAGCTGTGGCTGATGTTACAGATGTATACACAGGACTGTGAGGTATTACAGATGTGAGATAGCAGTAGTGGGTGTCTCTATGCTGGCTGAGCTGTGGCTGATGTTACAGATATATACACAGGACTGTGAGGTGTTACAGATGTGAGATAGCAGCAGTGGAAGGCAGTGGGGTCTCTATGCTGGCAGTGTGACGGCATTGAGATAGCATTAATTACGGATCTGCGATCGCAATAGCGATTCTTAATGAATCAGTCCCTCTGTCCAAGCTGCACCACACAGTGAGCGAGGGCTCAGGTGGCTTTACGAGACACAATTTTGTGCTTATAGATTTTCTTTTTGTTGAGTAAAGGCGCCTATCCACTACAAGATATAAATGGACGATTGAATGATAACGACTTTGTCTATAGTCTGTATTTGGTTTTTATTCTATTGCTCTTTACAATTGGGGACACAGTAATTAGATGAGACAGTGAGGTAAGAGGGTCCTACTTGCAAGCTTACACTCTATGTTGAAATAGGTGTGTGATACATAAGGATTGGTGCTACATATTGTATATTGTTCCAGCCGGATTGCAGAGGCTCTTGGTGGTCTGTATGATCCGGTCACACAGCAATGCTGGCCTGGGGTCAGTGGGATGTGTAACTATAGAAAGAGAATATATGTAAGTTATGTGATGACTGTATGAAGAGGACCTAGTTGGCCAGAATAGTCTACAGTATGGAGGTTACAGTGCATCTGGAAAGTTTTCACAGCGCTTCACTTTTTGTACATTTTTGTTATGTTACAGCCTTATTTCAGAATGCAATAAATAAATTTTTGTCCTCCAAATTCTATGCACTATACCCTATAATGACAACATGTAAAAAGTTATTTTATTTAAAAAAAAAAAAACTAAGAAATCACGTGTACATAAGTAGTCACAGCGTTTGCTCAATACTTTGTTGATGCACCTTTGGCAGCAATTTCAGCCTCAAGTCTTTTTGAATATGATGCCACAAGATTGGCACACCTATCTTTGGGCAGTTTCTCCCATTCCTCTTTGCAGCACCTCTCATGCTCCATCAGGTTGGACGGGAAGCGTCGGTGCACAGCCATTTTCAGATCTATCTAGAGATGTTCAATAAGATTCAAGTCTGGGCTCTGGCTGGGCCACTCAAGGACATTCACAGAGTTGTCCTGAAGCCACTCCTTTGATATCTTGGCTGTGTTCTTAGGGTCGTTGTCCTGCTGGAAGATGAACCGTCGCCCCAGTCTGAGGTCAAGAGCGTTCTGGAGCCAGTTTTCATCCAGGATGTCTCTGTACATTGCTGCATTCATCTTTCCCTCTATCCTGACTAGTCTCCCAGTTCCTACCGCTGAAAAACATCACCACAGCATGATGCTGCCACCACCATGCTTCACTGTAGGGATGGTATTGGCGTGGTGATGAGCAGTGCCTGGTTTCCTTAAAAACATAACGCCTGGCATTCATGCCAAAGAGTTCAATCTTTGTCTCTCATGGTCTGAGGGTCCTTCAGGTGCATTTTAGCAAACTCCAGGCGGGCTGCCATGTGCTTTTTACTAAGGAGCTGCTTCCGTCTGGCCACTCTACCATACAGGCCTAATTGGTGGATTGCGGCAGAGATGGTTATCCTTCTGGAAGGTTCTCTCTCCACAGAGGAATGCTGTAGCTCTGCCAGAGTAACCATCGAGTTTTTGTCACCTCCCTGACTAGGGCCCTTCTCCCCCAACCGCTCAGTTTAGACAGCCGGCCAACTCTAGGAAGAGTCCTGGCGGTTCCAAATTTCTTCCATTTACGGATGATGGAGGCCACTGTGCTCATTGGGACCTTCAAAGCAGCATATATTTTACTGTACCCTTCCCCAGATTTGTGCCTCGAGACAATTCCTTGGACTTCATGCTTAGTTTGTGCTCTGACAGGCACTGTCAACTGTGAGACCATATATAGACAGTTGTATGCCTTTCAAAATCATGTCCAATCAACTGAATTTACCACAGGTGATTTCTTTAGTGTTTTTTTTGTATTTAAATTTGCAAAAATCTCTAAGAAAACTTTTTACACGTTGTCATTATGGGGTCTTGTGTGTAGAATTTTAAGGACAAAAATGAATTTATTAAATTTTTGAATAAGGCTGTAACATAACAAGTGAAACACTATGAGTACTTTCCAGATGCACTGTATGTGGGCGGATCTGGAATACGATAAGCTGCCTGATAGGTGAGTTTTCAGGGAACACTTGAAGGTTTGGAGACTAGAGGAAAGTCTTATTGTGCGTGGGAGGGTATACCACAGAGTGGGTGCAGCCCGTATAAAGTCCTGTAACCGTGACTGGGAGCAGGTTATGAGTCTGAATGAGAGGCGCAGATCTTGCGAAGAGCAAAGGAAATGAGCTGGAAGATACTTTGAGATAAGCATAGAGATGTATGTTGGTGTAATTTGGTTGCTTATGTGTAAGTAGAAGTATCTGTAGCTAAAGGACTATTAGCAGTACCTAGAATCTCCCTTCTTTATCTTTGGGGTCGAGCTGTCAGCTTTGCTGCTCCGATTCTATGTAAATCGCTTCCTCACACAGTGCGAGAAGCCTCCACTCTAGAGTCCTTCAAAAACAGATTCAGACTCACATGTATTCTTACGTCCCTTTAGTTCCTAAAAAAATAAAAACCAAAATGTTCAGCTCCATATTCTGTTAAGCTTTTTTTGTATCTTGTGCTTTTTAAATGCAAATGTTCCAGCAAGATGTGCTTCTACGCTACTAACTTGGTGGCTTTTGTTGGCATCTCACGGTGAAGGAACAATTATAGCAGGGAAGAAAGAATAAACTTTAGAAGTTTCCATAGTTACAGCAACCTACAGACACTGCGATGGCTGCCACTCTGTGTGTTCACACCTATTGCAGAAGCTGACTGATGGGGCATACTGGCGGAGGCAGTGGTGTAACTAGTAAAAAAACGGAGCCCCCCCCAACTGTTTGTGGGCATGACCAGATGCCACAAGGGGTGTGGCCACTGCAAATGGGGGCGTGTTAACAAGACACACCTCTGTTTCTCATCACTCTGGGAACTTTCTATTCCATATGCACCTTAATGCCCCCAGTAGCAGTGCCCCATGTAGCAATGCCCCTTATGCAATGTCCCTATAGAAGTGCCCCTTGTAGTACTGCCCCTTATGCAGTGCCTCCATTAGTGCCCCCAGTAGTGCCCCTTAAACAGTGCCCCCAGTAGTGCCCATTATACAGTGCCCCCACTAGTGCCCATTATATATTGCCTCCATTAGTGCCCCCAGTAGTGCCCCTTATACAGTGCCCCCAGTAGTGCCCATTATACAGTGCCCCCACTAGTGCCCATTATATATTGCCTCCATTAGTGCCCCCAGTAGTGTCCATTATACAGTGCCCCTTATACAGTGCCAACAGTAGTGCCCCTTATACAGTGCCCTTAGTAATAGTGCCCTGTACACATAAAATACACATAATTTACTTGCCTGGATTCCCTCTCCCTTCACCTACTGTGGGAGCCGGAAGGCGGAGCTCATGAGTGAGCTCCATCCCGGCTCAGGCCCTGGGCCAATAAGAGCCTGTCTGTCTGCAGTACTAAGACAAACACACCGGCGACGGCGGTGTGTTTGCATTTGTGTGGAGTGCCGCAGAGCGCACTGCCGTGGACTGCGGCTGGCGGCGCACCCCCGGGAGGGATTTTCTGGAGTCGGGAAAAAGTCAGGAGCCTCACACAATAATGATGTAAAGATTTCCTAAATTCACCTGTACTTATTTTTCTTGTGACCTTTGGACAGGGGTGGAAGTAAATTTATGGACCTTCAATTCTTAATTAATTTGCATAGATGTAAGTGTTATTCCACCATGTACTGAGAATACAGAGGAAAGAGTTTCTATGACAAATTTGAACAGTCTGGCCCCTGGTGTAGCTGGTAGTTTAATGGGGAGTATTGCGTCGCAGTCTACATATTACTCCACCAATTGCAGAGTGCCTTGGTATAATTAGAATGAATATTGAATTTTTACATTGCTGTTGATAGATGATCTGTTCTCCCGGAGGCCGTTTTGGTGCACGTCACAAGTGCATACACACTTTGCCGATGCCGAAAGCGACGGAATGACGGCGGGGGCCATGCTGCACACTAGCAATAACGCCCGTCTTACCTGCATGGGAGCGCACATCGTCAGCGGCATAACGGGTTCACACTTGCCGATGTGGACGATATATTGGCCCGGTACGCCGGACACATATCATTCTAGTGTGTTCTCGGGTTTAGTCTAGTTAATTTCAGCTCTTTATTACTCTCCAGCTAAATCTTATCAGCTCTCATTTCTCAGTAGCTGAATTTTGTCAGCTCTCTTTGGGGCCTATTCATCATCGAGGGCCAGATTCTCAGTGGATGACTCTTGTCAGTTCTCGTTATTTCTCATCAGCTGAATCTCGTCAGCTCTCTTTATTTCTCGTTATGGGTGCAAGGATGTTTTAAAGTCGCTAAAGTTACCTTTTAAATAATGTGAAATTACACCCCAAAAATGCACCTGCAATACCCAAAACACTTGACCCCTTCTTAGTGCACCCCCAGAATCTTATTTTGATAGTTTGCGAACTAGTCCCCCCACTTTGCACTTTTCGCACCCAAATTCAAAGTACTTTGGGCCTGATTCAGAGCCGAACGCTCTGACCAGAGCGCTCGCTCTGAATCAGGGTTCTCCTCCATGAAAATGGAGCGGCGTCCTGGCCGCTCGTATAGCTGTGGGTGACCACCCACAGCATATGCGAGCGGCCAAAAAGACCATCGCGACCATCGGACTTGCGACGTAGACCCTGCGGTAGGGTCTCCCTGCCACAAGCCCTGGAGTGATTTGGGCTCTATCAGAGCCAAAATCACTCCCACTGACATCACTAGTGATGTCAGTGGGGCCGGCTTCAGACGGTAGGCGTTCCCATGGGAACGCCTCCGTCTGGCAGGCACGCCCCCGGCACGCCCACCAAAGGGGGCGTGCTGTCAATCAGCATCGACAGCACGCCCCCTTTGGTGCGAGACCTGGAGCGATGGAAAGCCCGTCGCTCTCCGGGTCTCACGCATGCGCACGACGGAGGGAGCTCCGTCGTGCGCATGTGCAGTGGGGAACATCGACCCGCTTGCGAGCGTCCTGACGCTCACGAGCGGGTCTGAATGACCCCCTTTGTTTGGAATGTTCTTAAGTTTTTTTTTTTTTTTTAGGAATTTTTTGACGCAGTTGTCCATTGGGGGGCTGTCCCAAGGGTTCTGAGTGGTTTCCCCACGTTTGCACCACCAAACAAGAATGTTTAACTTATTTTCTCCTGCTATTCAGAGGCGAATCTTTTTCGCCTATTACATTGCATTGTGTTTCCGTGTACGCGTAAAGCTGTTGAAGTTGAATACGGCGATACTTTTCCGACAGGCAAAAAGTTGCAATCGGCGATACTTTTTTTGCGGATCTCGGCTTTTCTCCTATTAAATTGCATTGCAGTACAGGTGCAAACTGTAAACTTCGAGTATCACACACATTTACTTTTTACTGGTATAACCAGGTTTCTTAGGATCCACCTCCTTTAGGTTTAACAGAAAGATATTATTGTGATATAATTGATATATTTATTAATAGAATATTTTTCCATGGACTATTGCTATATGTGGGATGTTTAACTTTATGACCAGTCTTATTGCTGTTTTAAAAATATTAAATATATTATATTTGTGATTCACTTTGAGTATGTGATTTTTCTTAGTTAGGTTTTTCAAATTTTTCTAATTAGCGCAGAAAAAATACTAAATATCTTCCACAAGCACATCTTTTCCTGCTGCTTCACTATATTTATTTCTAATTTTGTTTCTCTGTGTATTATTTAATATTATCCTTTTCTATATTATATTGTGTAACACGTTTATTAGCGCTTGGTTCATTTTTGTTATTTATACACACAGTAGTGCCCCCTATTTATAGTGTGTCACACACAGGAGTGCCCTCTATTTATAGTGTGTCACACACAGGAGTGCCCTCTATTTATAGTGTGTCACACACAGGAGTGCCCTCTATTTATAGTGTGTCACACACAGGAGTGCCCTCTATTTATAGTGTGTCACACACAGGAGTGCCCCCTATTCATAATGCGCCACAAACACCAGTATATTAATGAGCGCCAGACCAACCAAAAGCGATACTACCTATTCATAATGTGCCACACACAGGAGTGCCCTCTATTTATACAGTAGTGTGCCACACACAGGAGTGCCCCCTATTCATAATGTGCCACACACAGGAGTGCCCCCTATTTATACAGTAGTGTGCCACACACAGGAATGCCCCCTATTCATAATGTGCCACACACAGGAGTGCCCTCTATTTATACAGTAGTGTGCCACACACAGGAGTGCCCCCTATTTATACAGTAGTGTGCCACACACAGGAGTGCCCCCTATTTATATAGTAGTGTGCCACACACAGGAGTGCCCCCTATTTATACAGTAGTGTGCCACTCACAGGAGTGCCCCCTATTTATACAGTAGTGTGCCACACACAGGAGTGCCCCCTATTTATACAGTAGTGTGCCACACACAGGAGTGCCCCCTATTTATACAGTAGTGTGCCACACACAGGAGTGCCCCCTATTTATACAGTAGTGTGCCACACACAGGAGTGCCCTTTGAGAGTCACAGTCACCAATAGTGCATCCGCAGACGTCTCACCTGCAACACTCCAGGAGGTATATCTGCTTATAATGTTAGAGACATGTGACCTTTCCTGATGCTTCTAATTGGCTTATTCATGTTCCTCACACTGTGATTGGCTGGTTCTACAATTTTTCTGGCATTGAAGACAGCAAAATCACAAAACTCAGTCACATGTCAGAATTGGCCAAATCAATTCACCCAGATCTGCTCATAAATTAGGTGATAAAAACAAAATAAATCCCAAAAATATATATTAAAAGTCTTCTGAGAAATTGTCGATCCAGGTGCGAGGAGTCACGTAGTGATCCCTGAGCACGGGCGTCCGTCACCTGCCTGTTTTCTCACCTCCTTATCTCCATATCTTGTTTACAGCACAGAGAGGACATTGGTTTCCTGCAGAAGGGAGCGCCAGCCGCTTTTGCAAACACTGCAGCTAATTACTTTCTCTCCTGGAATTGTGCGCGTGTGTACACTGCTATGTCAGTCACACAGCTCCTTCCTGAGGTGAATCCAACTTACAAATAACTTTAAAGTGAGGGTGACTGGAATTTGGGAAGTTATTTACTAAACACTGCTGAGTGAAATGGGGGAGGGGGGCTACATTGATCGGGGTGAGACCTTTGGTTTTCATGCATATTCCCGTATACCTGTCCCTGTATATGCAGCATATCTCCCTGGTTACATCGCTGTGGGATATATTAGTGTTGTATTGTGCTAATTTATACTTTTCAATTGCTTTTAATTGCGAACGGTGAAGGATACCCCTCTGGGCCAGTACATCCCCGGACGTATCTAACTGTATGCATTGTAACCTGTATAATGGGAATAATGGGCCCTCTGTTATAAAATGTAGAGGTATTAAAAGTCACCAAGGACTCAGGTGACCAAATAACGTCACAATAGTTTGTACACATACTGTAGGCACTTGCTTAGTATATTGTTTATCACTATTGTTAAACCAGTGACAGCACTCGGTCATTTGCCAGAGACCACGGGGGTCAGAGATCATTTACATCCAGGCCTATATCTGCCACTAGAACGTATAGACTTACGGTTGAATTCGCAGTGCAGTCCTAATTTATTGAAATTGCTGGGATTTGTTCGGGATAAAACTGGGACAACTGGATCAAAGTGGATTCTGGGAAATAATGTAAATGTGTAATTGGAGTCTGACGCAGCGGGGTGAGGCTGATTCGGAGGCCCAGCTGATATGTGAGAGGACATTTGTTGCCTACAAGGCGGCTTTGTGGCGTGAACCAATCATCGTGGCGCCAGCAAGTCACCAGGAAACAGCGACATCACTGGGGCACTTTGGAAAATATTGTTTATTAAAAAGGGGCTTGATCCACTTAAAGATAAATAATGACCTAATTATCTAAAGGTTGGAATAAATGAGTGACAATGCGGACAGTTCATGTCTATTGTGATTGTTGCATGCAAGCCCAATCACAGCTAGGTAATTACAGAAAGTGATTTATTTTAATTAATCTTGCAGCCTCCTAATATTGCTCAATACCTGAATGATGCCCCGCTCTTTGCTCCACTAGGTGGCAGCACTTCTATACCAGTACCGTTTACACATGCTTTCTCAGCTGCTCAGGCATAGACAATGTTATAGCATCATCCCTGCTGCCCGTAAGCTATTGTTATCTGAAGCATCCATGCAAATGTTTTATACAATGATTCACTCATCATTACTCAAATTTAAGTCCGTTTTACAGTACTTTGTGTGGCTTACAGCAGGCTATAGTTCTGATGTAATGTATGTACAATACCCTGAACTGGGCTTCTTGTAGTTAGACTTACAGGCAGAAGGTCTCGGGACAAAAACTCACCATCTTCTATTAGTAGCTTTTCTGTGAAATCACATATATATCACGGTGTAGTTCTTAATTTGGATATTTAAGTGTAGAATTCATCTGTGCAGGGGCTTCTGACCCCGGGTATACATCATCCCATTTATATAGCACAGGGGTTCTCAGTTCTAACAAAATGGGAATGATAATTTCCGTGGAACCCTCTAATAAAGCATTCCATTATTGTTAGTGATACAACGTGTTGGGAACATTGGTGCTTGTTACCACAGACAGACCTCTGTTGTTCCCCAGTTTAATTTTCCTCTCATCTAATGAGACTATGCCATGTAGAACAGAACTGACGCATTCAGGGACCTGAATTCCCCTCACTTCAGAGGAGAATCCTGACGCGTTTCAAGGAGAAGGACTCAGTAAATCTAGTCGATCCAATACACCAAGTATTCTGAGCAGTTCCGACCAGCTTAGAGGTGGTTTAGCCATGGGTGTGCCCAGATCACACATTTTAGCCTAAGTGGATACATTTTGTTACTTTCAAAAGCAAACAATAAAGTTGGAACTGTGAACTTCTGATTCGAACAACGAACTTCTAAAGGCGGGTATCCACTACCCGATTAAAATGAGCGATTGAACGATAACGATATAGTTATCGATCAATCATTCATTAATGACCAGCGAGAGGCGCTCCCGCTGGTTGTTTTTGACATCTATCATCGCCTGAACATGCTGGTCAATCTAATTAATTAAGTTAGGAGGGTGTTTGTTTTTGTGTTTGACAGTGGGGTCGACAGCAATGATAGACTGAGGGGTTTAAGGGGCGTGTTATGTGAGAGGGTGTGGTGATAGGATGAGAGGTTAGGGGGGGTGTTATGTGAGAGGGTGTGGTGATAGGATGAGAGGTTAGGGGGCGTGTTATGTGAGAGGGTGTGGTGATAGGATGAGAGGTTAGGGGGAGTGTTATGTGAGAGGGTGTGGTGATAGGATGAGAGGTTAGGGGGAGTGTTATGTGAGAGGGTGTGGTGATAGCATGAGATGTTAGGGGGAGTGTTATGTGAGAGGGTGTGGTGATAGGATGAGAGGTTAGGGGGGGTGTTATGTGAGAGGGTGTGGTGATAGGATGAGAGGTTAGGGGGCGTGTTATGTGAGAGGGTGTGGTGATAGGATGAGAGGTTAGGGGGAGTGTTATGTGAGAGGGTGTGGTGATAGCATGAGATGTTAGGGGGAGTGTTATGTGAGAGGGTGTGGTGATAGGATGAGAGGTTAGGGGGGGTGTTATGTGAGAGGGTGTGGTGATAGGATGAGAGGTTAGGGGGCGTGTTATGTGAGAGGGTGTGGTGATAGGATGAGAGGTTAGGGGGAGTGTTATGTGAGAGGGTGTGGTGATAGCATGAGAGATTAGGGGGCGTGTTATGTGAGAGGGTGTGGTGGTGATAGGATGAGAGGTTAGGGGACGTGTTATGTGAGAGGGTGTGGTGGTGATAGGATGAGAGGTTAGGGGGCGTGTTATGTGAGAGGGTGTGGTGGTGATAGGATGAGAGGTTAGGGGACGTGTTATGTGAGAGGGTGTGGTGATAGGATGAGAGGTTAGGGGGTGTGTTATGTGAGAGGGTGTGGTGATAGGATGAGAGGTTAGAGGGCGTGTTATGTGAGAGGGTGTGGTGATAGACTGAGGGGTTTAGGGGGAGTGTTATGTGAGAGGGTGTGGTGATAGGATGAGAGGTTAGGGTGTGTGTTATGTGAGAGGGTGTGGTGATAGGATGAGAGGTTAGGGGGCGTGTTATGTGAGAGGGTGTGGTGATAGGATGATAGGTTAGGGCGTGTGTTATGTGAGAGGGTGTGGTGATAGGATGATAGGTTAGGGGGTGTGTTATGTGAGAGGGTATGGTGATAGGATGAGAGGTTAGGGGGAGTGTTATGTGAGAGGGTGTGGTGATAGACTGAGGGGTTTAAGGGGAGTGTTATGTGAGAGGGTGTGGTCATAGCATGAGAGATTAGGGGGCGTGTTATGTGAGAGGGTGTGGTGATAGCATGAGAGATTAGGGGGCGTGTTATGTGAGAGGGTGTGGTGGTGATAGGATGAGAGGTTAGGGAGCAAGTTATGTGAGAGGGTGTGGTGATAGGGTGAGAGGTTAGGGGGCGTGTTATGTGAGAGGGTGTGGTGATAGGGTGAGAGGTTAGGGGGAGTGTTATGTGAGAGGGTGTGGTGATAGGATGAGAGGTTAGGGGGTGTGTTATGTGAGAGGGTGTGGTGATAGCATGAGATGTTAGGGGGAGTGTTATGTGAGAGGGTGTGGTGATAGGATGAGAGGTTAGGGGGCGTGTTATGTGAGAGGGTGTGGTGATAGGATGAGAGGTTAGGGGGCGTGTTATGTGAGAGGGTGTGGTGATAGGATGAGAGGTTAGGGGGAGTGTTATGTGAGAGGGTGTGGTGATAGCATGAGATGTTAGGGGGAGTGTTATGTGAGAGGGTGTGGTGATAGGATGAGAGGTTAGGGGGGGTGTTATGTGAGAGGGTGTGGTGATAGGATGAGAGGTTAGGGGGCGTGTTATGTGAGAGGGTGTGGTGATAGGATGAGAGGTTAGGGGGAGTGTTATGTGAGAGGGTGTGGTGATAGCATGAGAGATTAGGGGGCGTGTTATGTGAGAGGGTGTGGTGGTGATAGGATGAGAGGTTAGGGGACGTGTTATGTGAGAGGGTGTGGTGGTGATAGGATGAGAGGTTAGGGGGCGTGTTATGTGAGAGGGTGTGGTGGTGATAGGATGAGAGGTTAGGGGACGTGTTATGTGAGAGGGTGTGGTGATAGGATGAGAGGTTAGGGGGTGTGTTATGTGAGAGGGTGTGGTGATAGGATGAGAGGTTAGAGGGCGTGTTATGTGAGAGGGTGTGGTGATAGACTGAGGGGTTTAGGGGGAGTGTTATGTGAGAGGGTGTGGTGATAGGGTGAGAGGTTAGGGGGAGTGTTATGTGAGAATGTGTGGTGATAGGATGAGAGGTTAGGGGGGGTGTTATGTGAGAGGGTGTGGTGATAGGATGAGAGGTTAGGGGGCGTGTTATGTGAGAGGGTGTGGTGATAGGATGAGAGGTTAGGGAGCGTGTTATGTGATAGGGTGTGGTGATAGGATGAGAGGTTAGGGGGTATGTTATGCGAGAGGGTGTGGTGATAGGAGAGGTTAGGGGGAGTGTTATGTGAGAGGGTGTGGTGATAGGATGAGAGGTTGGGGGGAGTGTTATGTGATAGGGTGTGGTGATAGGATGAGAGGTTAGGGTGTGTGTTATGTGAGAGGGTGTGGTGATTGGATGAGAGGTTAGGGGGCGTGTTATGTGAGAGGGTGTGGTGATAGAATGAGAGGTTAGGGGGCGTGTTATGTGAGAGGGTGTGGTGATAGGATGATAGGTTAGGGCGTGTGTTATGTGAGGGTGTGTGGTGATAGGATGAGAGGTTAGGGGGCGTGTTATGTGAGAGGGTGTGGTGATAGGATGAGAGGTTAGGGGGCGTGTTATGTGAGGGTGTGGTGATAGGATGAGAGGCTAGGGGGCGTGTTATGTGAGAGGGTGTGGTGATAGGATGAGAGATTAGGGGGCGTGTTATGTGAGAATGTGTGGTGATAGGATGAGAGGTTAGGGGGCGTGTTATGTGAGAGGGTGTGGTGATAGGATGAGAGGTTAGGGGGGGTGTTATGTGAGAGGGTGTGGTGATAGGATGAGAGGTTAGGGGGCGTGTTATGTGAGAGGGTGTGGTGATAGGATGAGAGATTAGGGGGCGTGTTATGTGAGAATGTGTGGTGATGGGATGAGAGGTTAGGGGACGTGTTATGTGAGAGGGTGTGGTGATAGGATGAGAGGTTAGGGGGCGTGTTATGTGAGAGTGTGTGGTGATAGGGTGAGAGGTAAGGGGGCGTGTTATGTGAGAGTGTGTGGTGATAGGATGAGAGGTAAGGGGGCGTGTTATGTGAGAGTGTGTGGGGAATCTACATTTGTAATTCTGCCTCTTTGAATTTCGATCTTCCACCCACCCTCCCCTATTGTGTCTAGCGTAGCATGGTTTGTTACCTGCACCCCTTGCTGCTCAGCGTGGCTTGTTACCTGCACCCCTTGCAGCAAGGCGTGGCTTGTTACCTGCCCCACTTGCAGCGCAGTGTGGCTTGTTACCTGCCCCACTTGCAGCGCAGCGTGGCTTGTTACCTGCACCCCTTGCAGCGCAGCGTGGCTTGTTACCTGCACCCCTTGCAGCGCAGCGTGGCTTGTTACCTGCACCCCTTGCAGCATAGCGTGGCTTGTTACCTGTACCCCTTGCAGCGTAGCGTGGTTTGTTACCTGCACCCCTTGCTGCTCAGCGTGGCTTGTTACCTCCACCCCTTGCAGCGTAGTGTGGCTTGTTACCTGCACCCTTTGCAGCGTAGCGTGGCTTGTTACCTGCACCCTTTGCAGCGTAGCGTGGCTTGTTACCTGCACCCCTTGCAGTGTAGCGTAGCGTGGCGTGTTACCTGCACCCCTTGCAGCGTAGCATGGCTTGTTACCTGCATCCCTTGCAGCGTAGCGTGGCTTGTTACCTGCACCCCTTGCAGCGCAGCGTGGCTTGTTACCTGCATCCCTTGCAGCGTAGCGTGTTACCTGCACCCCTTACAGTGCAGCGTGGCTTGTTACCTGCAGGCCTTGCAGCGCAGCGTGGCTTGTTACCTGCACCCCTTGCAGCGCAGCGTGGCTTGTTACCTGCACCTCTTGCAGCGCAGCGTGGCTTGTTACCTGCACCTCTTGCAGCGCAGCGTGGCTTGTTACCTGCACCTCTTGCAGCGCAGCGTGGCTTGTTACCTGCACCTCTTGCAGCGCAGCGTGGCTTGTTACCTGCACCTCTTGCAGCGCAGCGTGGCTTGTTACCTGCACCTCTTGCAGCGCAGCGTGGCTTGTTACCTGCACCTCTTGCAGCGCAGCGTGGCTTGTTACCTGCACCTCTTGCAGCGCAGCGTGGCTTGTTACCTGCACCTCTTGCAGCGCAGCGTGGCTTGTTACCTGCACCTCTTGCAGCGCAGCGTGGCTTGTTACCTGCACCTCTTGCAGCGCAGCGTGGCTTGTTACCTGCACCCCTTGCAGCGTAGCGTGGCTTGTTACCTGCACCCCTTGCAGCGTAGCGTGGCTTGTTACCTGCACCCCTTGCAGCGCAGCATGGCTTGTTACCTGCACCCCTTGCAGCATAGCGTGGCTTGTTACCTGCACCCCTTGCAGCGCAGCGTGGCTTGTTACCTGCACCTCTTGCAGCGCAGCGTGGCTCGTTACCTGCTCCCCTTGCAGCGCAGCGTGGCTTGTTACCTGCACCCCTTGCAGCGCAGCGTGGCTTGTTACCTGCACCTCTTGCAGCGCAGCGTGGCTTGTTACCTGCACCCCTTGCAGCGCAGCGTGGCTTGTTACCTGCACCCCTTGCAGCGCAGCGTGGCTTGTTACCTGCACCTCTTGCAGCGCAGCGTGGCTTGTTACCTGCACCCCTTGCAGCGCAGCGTGGCTTATTACCTGCACCTCTTGCAGCGCAGCGTGGCTTGTTACCTGCACCTCTTGCAGCGCAGCGTGGCTTGTTACCTGCACCTCTTGCAGCGCAGCGTGGCTTGTTACCTGCACCTCTTGCAGCGCAGCGTGGCTTGTTACCTGCACCTCTTGCAGCGCAGCGTGGCTTGTTACCTGCACCTCTTGCAGCGCAGCGTGGCTTGTTACCTGCACCTCTTGCAGCGCAGCGTGGCTTGTTACCTGCACCTCTTGCAGCGCAGCGTGGCTTGTTACCTGCACCTCTTGCAGCGCAGCGTGGCTTGTTACCTGCACCCCTTGCAGCGTAGCGTGGCTTGTTACCTGCACCCCTTGCAGCGTAGCGTGGCTTGTTACCTGCACCCCTTGCAGTGCAGCATGGCTTGTTACCTGCACCCCTTGCAGCATAGCGTGGCTTGTTACCTGCACCTCTTGCAGCGCAGCGTGGCTTGTTACCTGCACCTCTTGCAGCGCAGCGTGGCTTGTTACCTGCACCTCTTGCAGCGCAGCGTGGCTTGTTACCTGCACCTCTTGCAGCGCAGCGTGGCTTGTTACCTGCACCTCTTGCAGCGCAGCGTGGCTTGTTACCTGCACCCCTTGCAGCGCAGCGTGGCTTGTTACCTGCACCCCTTGCAGCGCAGCGTGGCTTGTTACCTGCACCTCTTGCAGCGCAGCGTGGCTTGTTACCTGCACCCCTTGCAGCGCAGCGTGGCTTATTACCTGCACCTCTTGCAGCGCAGCGTGGCTTGTTACCTGCACCTCTTGCAGCGCAGCGTGGCTTGTTACCTGCACCTCTTGCAGCGCAGCGTGGCTTGTTACCTGCACCTCTTGCAGCGCAGCGTGGCTTGTTACCTGCACCTCTTGCAGCGCAGCGTGGCTTGTTACCTGCACCTCTTGCAGCGCAGCGTGGCTTGTTACCTGCACCCCTTGCAGCGTAGCGTGGCTTGTTACCTGCACCCCTTGCAGCGTAGCGTGGCTTGTTACCTGCACCCCTTGCAGTGCAGCATGGCTTGTTACCTGCACCCCTTGCAGCATAGCGTGGCTTGTTACCTGCACCCCTTGCAGCGCAGCGTGGCTTATTACCTGCACCTCTTGCAGCGCAGCGTGGCTTGTTACCTGCACCTCTTGCAGCGCAGCGTGGCTTGTTACCTGCACCTCTTGCAGCGCAGCGTGGCTTGTTCCAGACAGAACGTTACTCCTTTTTTTTTTTTTGCTCTGAACTGTATTTCAGCCCTGACATTGCCACGTTTATGAGCGAGGGTGGTGACAGGTAATTTATACATTGTGTTTTCTCAGCTGTCTGAAAAGACATTAGCAACAATGTTTGCAGATCTATCTATAACTTATCTGCACATACACAGTCATAGCCGTCACTATAAATCATGTGTATATAAACCTGCGGCTGTGCAGCGTTATAAGTCACACCTGTAAATGGGTTTAGGTTATGGGCTTCTACAGTACTTACCATCATATTAGTTTTGCCAGACAAATTGATTTATCTCTTTGCCATATACCTGTGATTTTCAGCCATTTGTTTATATTACTGGGTCATTTGTTTCTTTCTCTGTTACCCTAGGACACGAATCTCTGCCTTATAAAATGAGATGAATGAATGAAGGGCCTGATTCAGATTTGGGAATAGAGTAACATAGAGTAACTGACAAACCATGCTGCAATGCATAATTTTAGTTTGCATGTGGGGTTAATACTGGCTGCTTTTGCATGTAGCCCACACTGTAATTTAGATGTCAGTCTGGACACATCCCTTACTGCAGGTTCAGTCGATCTGGGGATGCGATATGCGATCCCATGCAGCGTTATGCAGGTGGGGGAGGGGGGAGCCGGCATATCGGGCGGTCGGACACCGGATCGCACCGTGTGTGTGTACCTTCCGATATGTCGGATATCTGATCCCCCGTCGCGTTGCACGTGCATATCGCACCGTGTATGGGCGGCTTTACTCTATTCCCAAATATGAATCAGGCCCTCAAACAGTAATCTTGGATGAGACCTGCAATTTCAGGTATAATGTTGGATACACTCTGAACTGGAGTGTATCTAACTGATACTTAGGGCCGAATTCAATTAGAGGCGAAAAGTCGCGGTCGGTCAAAAGCGTTCGCCGATGCGATCGTTTCACCACATTCGCCTGTTTTGATGCAAACATTTCGCCTACTTTCTCAATGCGTTCTGCCGCTTTTCACCCTATTCACTTACAAAACAAGCGAAAACGCAAATGTGCGAAAACGGCAAATGGTGAAACTCAGTCGACTTTGCTCCATTTGATGTCTAAAACTCTGCCAACAATACCTGGAACTCGGCCGCTAACATGTTTACGGACACATAGACCATCGGAACAACTCGGCAGCAATTTCACATAGAAAGAAATAGGACCTGGAAATTTATTAAGGATTCGTATTTGTTTAAATGCCAAAATATATTGCAAATCGGCAGCAAAAGACACAAAAAAGCCAACCCAAATAGAAAACTCAAATAGACTCAAAAACTCAAATAGAACAACACCTTTTTCTATTCAAGTTTCACATTCACACAGATGCATGCACGGATCAGGGAGATCCGTGATACATGCATCTGTGTGTAAATAAACATCAGGGAGATCCGTGATACATGCATCTGTGTGTAAATAAACATCAGGGAGATCCGTGATACATGCATCTGTGTGTAATTAAATAAACACAGAAGCATGGACAGGATCAGTGAGATCCGTCTGTGCTTCTGCATTAAAAAAATTAAAACCAGTTTAAAAAAAACGGCGTGGCCCCCTCCCCAAAAGAACAACCTGCACCGGGCTTTGGAGACTAGGACCACGCTATTCAAAACCAGCCCTGGTTGCCAAAATACAGCGGACAAAAGACATAGGGGTCCCTTGTATTTAGCGCAACCAGCACTGGGCTCTGAGCCAGTCCTGGTTTTGGAAATACCAGGGGAAAAAAAGCGTGGGATTCCCCTGAAAATTCCAGAACCAGCACCAGACTGTTTCAATAGGTAGGGGGGGTAATGCCACAACCAGGGAAACCCTTTCACCTGGTCCACCCCCAGCCAAAGCATTTCCCCTGATCAATCTCGGATGACATCGAATAGAAATCGGCACATTAGTAAATTTACCCCAAGAAATTCATATAGAAGTGTATTAATAGCCAAAATAAAAGTATTTTGGGTTCTTCAATTGAGTCAAATGGCTGTTATATGCATATTTGCATACTGTAAGTGCTGAAACATGATATAAAGCAATTTATTTTGGAAAAAATAATAGTTTTAGTTAAATTGGGGGTACATTTAAATGGGTGCTAGTATATTTTTGTGGCTATAAAGTGCTGTTTTTAAAAAAAATTTAAAATACACCTGCTGCAGCCACCGGCAATCCTAAAAACACCCATTTTCCAACACATTTTACATTTTCACCTAAAAAATGACATCATTATTAGGGGGAATTAAGCTAAATTTCAAATGTTTTGCCTAATTAGTCATTAGGGAGGGTGTCCAAAGGGTTCTAAACCAAGGTCCTGATTCAGAGGTGCACGCTATTTGCAAGTGCTCGCTCTGAATCAGGGAGGATTTAAAAAAAAAAATCCACATCCAGGCCGCTCGCACAGCTGTGGGTGACCACACAGCTTGTGCGGGTGGCCCAGCTATGGTTGCTATTATCGTGATCATCGGGCTTGCGACAAGACCCTTGTGGTAGGGTCTCGTCCACCGCAAGCCCCAGTGAACTTCCTGCTCTAATAGAGCAGGTAGTTCACTACTGACATCACTGGTGATATCTGTAGGGCCGCCCACAAACGACAGGTGTTCCTTTGGGAACGCCTCCTTTTGTGCAGCCACCCCCCCGACCCGCCTACAAAATGGGACGAGCTCTTGATCAACATCGCTCGCGAGCGGGTCTGAATCAGGCCCCAAGTCACCACATTTTTGGGCAAAAATAGTGACACATTTTTTCACCTACCTACCTATGCCTGTTTCTGCACATGCGAAAACTCCAGGAATTGAATAGCGCAAAACGCGACTTTTTTGCACCTAATTGGATTCGGCCCTTAGAGACAGTCAGGGCTTTGTACTTCGAAAATAAATTCTCTGGGTCTATTTTATTTATTGATTTAAATCCCCCAAAAGGTGGGCACATTCCCTACTGTTCCCATAGTGCTACACTCAGGGTACACAGGGACGGACCCCCCTGAGATGGAATAGGAAGGTGATACAAAGTTGATACAGTGTAACATTGCTGTGTGTCACAGATACAGATCAAAGGTTTGGTCCCTTCTGCTGATGTCCACTTCTGATGACTGAGACATGGAGGTCATTACTTCATTAGTCTGTGATTAATTACTTGAGTATCGCCGTGTAATTGTAGATAAGCAATGATCTGGCAGACACAGGCCGTCTTGGTGCTGTATTCAGTGGTAAATTGGACACATTAATGGAGCTTCGTTGATGGAGGTCTCGCTGATCTGCGGACAGACTGTTCATCCAATTTCTAGATGATTTGTATGGAAGCTGTTTCCTACGGAATGAAATTGCATTGTAATTGTGTTGTCTATTACAGAACGATGTAAGCTTTCCAGATTTACCTCGTACACCCGAGTGCAGGACCATAACATCATTCCCACATCAGGAATCTGCTGCTTTAATGTTTTATTAATTTTGAGGGGAAATAAAAGCTACTTCTGATGTTGTTTTGGGTAGAATAAGCGCTGACTTTTCTCAGTTGTCATAATAGCTTTGGGCCTGATTCACTACTGTACGCAACTGCGATCGTATGCTAATTCATTGCGATCGCTATTCCCTCGCAGCACTACATAAGGACGCTCACTTTACTCTGCACACATCCGTAATACTTAGCAAGACTAGAAAACATCGGTAACAGTGAGTACCATCGCAGCGTCACGCAGACTTACACAAGCTTTGACCTTACTCAGGAATTGCTAACAACCACGCACGCTATCAGGCTTCAGGCTGCGCATGGCATCGCAGTGGATAATTTATGCACACCCCTGCAACGGCGTTCAAACGCACTGGCACGCCTGCGTTCGCCCGACCACCCCCCCTGTTACCACCCACAAATGGTACTTCCCATCAATCACTCTGTGATGGGTCTGCGTAGTCACTGAGTTCGCAGTTCCGATCGCAATAACTAGTTCGCGCAATGCATACGCATGCGCAGAAAGCAACGATCGGCCGATTGTATGCGTATTAGCAAGTGCGTTCCTTGCTGAATCAGCCCCTCTGTTCCCTCTCAGAGTAACGTGTGACTTTCAGTTTCTGTTGCAATCTTCTATGGGCAAAATGGCTGAGCACAGTATATCATGACATCACTTCCTGTCTGTTGGTTCTCTGGAATGGATGGAGCTGACCCCCATATAAGTCTATAATAAAACATGAAGCTAATTATTCTCCTGTGGCTATATGACATTGACAGTAACATTATCACTGTGATAATGAAAATATGATTTATCGCCACAATTTACCATTATTTCCCTGCTGTGCGATGTCTGGGGAGCACTCATGTATACTGCCAGGTGAAATAAGCCTTTGGGGGCTATTCAGCAATGGTTTTATATACATAAAAAATGCGGAAACTATCACCTCCGCATTTTGTAAGTAAGGGCCTGATTCAGAGCCGCTCGTAAGCGGCCGCTCGTTCGCTCTGAGCGATGTTCGCACAACTGTGCATGCGTATGGGTCGTAATGCGCATGCGCAACCCAGTCATTGCGGTCGGAAATTGTGCGCTCGCAAAACAGCGAGGGGCTGCTAATTTGAGTGACAGAATGTACCGTTTGTGGGTGGTAACAGGGGAAGGTGCTTGAAAACGGGGAGTGGTGATCCGAACGCAGGCGTGCCTAACGGTCAAAACGGGCGTTTAATGGGAGTACATAATTAGTAAAGGAGCGTCATCGGCCACGTCACTTGGTTGTCTTTTAGCCTGAACTGCTCGCAGTGATAGCGGTAGTAAAAACCTACCACAAGTACTGCGAGCAGTTCAGATGCCTTTCGATGTACACGATTAATCTAATAAATTGCAGAGATGATGTATGATGCGAGCGGCCAGGGGGCGTCTTTACAAAATAGCGAGTGCATTTTTCGTTCGCTCGCTCGCACATAGAGGCGTCACCAAACCGCAAAGAGCGAGTGCTCAATTTAAATAGACGGCCCCTTTTTTGGAACGACCGTCCGCAAATAGCGTCCGGCTCTGAATCAGGCCCTAAGTCCACTATTCAGCAATGGGCTAATGGAGAAGATAACACAAATGTCTTCTCTCCTTAAATTCCCATCTCGCATAGTAGATCATTCATCTCCACACCTTTTGCTATTCAACAAAGCAAAATGCATTGACTTACGCAAAAAATATTTACTTGATATAATGTCATCTCAGAATGGCGTTATATGAAGAAAATCCTTAAATTTCCCGAAAACTGCAGGGAGAGGGGGAAATTTTACCAAAGGTAACTGCGCCCAGTCTCCGAACTTGCTCTGCGTTGACCGCGGACATGTAAGTCACTCTAGAGCCTGACAAAACTGCCTAAATTGGTAGACACGTGTATACAGGCTTTAGATTAGCCTGTATACATGTATATTTATGTGCTATTATATTTAAAAAGTATATATACATTTTAAATATAAAAGCACTGTCACTAATGTTGTGCTAGGTACTGTCACTAATGTTGTGCAAGTGGTTTAGTCAATGACTAATGCTGGGTACACACTGAACAGATATATCTGCAGATCGAGTGATCTGCAGATATACAGTATCTGTAGATGATGGTCATTCATATACACTGAACGGCCATTATCTTCCAGGCAGTAAGGGCGATCGTCTGACCGCTCATACGCACTTGCCGAGGGACAGATATATCTGCAGATATATCTGTCCATCGGCTGTGCAGCACAGTCGACGCGATATGTTTGCACACGTCATTGCGGTTTTTCTATTCATCAAGCCTGGCTCCGGTAACTAAAGCCATCTTCAGGTGGAATTAGCCGGCTCCTACCGAGGGTCTGGGGTGTGAAAAGGTATTTTGCCGCCTCCTCTGGCTCTCACAGTGCGCATGCAAGACGGAACTTGGCGTTGTGAACTAATAGTGCAGATATTAGGCTTCATCGGGTGAACTGCATATCAGAGCGACAGTGATAAATTGCACCTAAGCCATACTTACCGACATTATTGGGGAGATTTCCGGGAGCAGCAGGAGGGGACCTGCTGCTCTCCTCTTCGGGGGGCGGGGCCAGACGCTAGACAACATTAAGCCCTGCCCCCTTTACAGAAAACCCCTGCGATTCGCGGGTCCGTGAGGAGGGGGCAGGGCTAAATGTCGCGATTTGAACCATTTAGCTCCGTCCCTTCCCTACGGACCCGAAAATGCCAGTTAAAATCTCCCCATCCTGCCCACTTCACTAGGAAGTTGGCGGGATGCGGGAGACATGCCTACTCTTCCGGGGGTGCGGGGGGTTACCCGAAAAATCGTGAGTCTCCCGCGATTCCCGGGAGAGTAGGCATGTACGACCTAAGCATGTTCCAAAATCAGCACATACATAAGGTACAAAAGGTTTAGGTCGATCAGTCAGCCCATTGGTGCTTTGTACATGTAGTGAGCTGTGAACACACCTGTTTATAGCACTTTGTTGATACTTTTATGTGGTTCAAGATAAGCGTGGACAGCTTCTAGATGTGATCTCGTCTTTGCGAGACAGGAGAATACAGTATTTGTAACCCAACAGGCTCGCCATGACTGACTGCGGACACTGCGGTATAAGGGCAGAGCTATGGCCAGCGGGGGAAGTAGTAGGCATCCCGGCCTGCAGGATGCCGACGGTCTGAATACCGGCGCCAAAATCCCGACAGGTCGGATCCTGGCAACAGTATCCTGACCGCCGGCATCCCAAAGGTAAGTATCGGGGTGTTAGGGGGAGGTTAGGGTTAGGTAGTGGGGTTAGGGTTAGGGTTAAGGTGCCCACACATATACCGACTTGCTCCCAATAAGCCGATGTATACGATTTCCCCTGAACTCTACCCAGGCAGTCGTGGTCACGATTTGGAGTTAAAAATGTCCAATCTGCCTTAAGATCTATCGTGCAGCCAATGCATTGTATCCCAGATTGGCTAATCTGCCCTACAGCACGGCAGATCTGAAGATGCGAGGTACGACGAGCGGGGACGCACATCAGCATCGTGATCAAGAGCAGAAACTCACGATTTGGCCATTTTACATTATCTGACGTCACGATTCCTCGAAATCGGCCAAATTGGATGAAAACTCGGCATGTGTGTGGGCACCTTTAGGCACCGGGTAGGTAGTGTTAGGATCAGGGTGCGGGGAGGGGGAGGTTAGGTGTAGGCACCGGGGAGGGAGTGTTAGGTTTAGGGTGTGGGGAGGGGGAGGTTAGGAATAGGCACTTGGGGGGAGGTTAGGGTTAGGCACCGGGGAGGGTAGGTTAGGGTAGGGGTTAGAAAAAGAGGTACTTCTGTATCTTTGCGGCCCCCTGCTGGATGTGTGTTGAAGATACGGAAGTAGTGTAAACTTCAGGAAATACTATTCGGACCCTTGCCGGCTCGCTGCGCTTGCCGCACTGCGGGCACAGTGGCTCGCTTTGCTCGCCACATGGATTTATTCCCCCTCCATGCCCACTTGGATGGTAAGGAATGACGTTGGATGGTAGGGAATGACGTTTGACACAAGCTTGTAAGCCAGGGTCCGCAAAGGTCTGAATAGTATTTCCTCAAGTTTACGCTGCTTACGTATCTTCACTGAATAGTGAAGATACGCAAGTAGCATAACCAGGGGCCGCAAAGATACGGAAGTACCGAAAAATGCTTACATCGGTATTCTGACCAGCGGCATCCCGACAGCCGGGATTTCATACCCAGCCCGCCAGTGGTGGTGACTGTCTCCCCAGAGATTGAGAGGTTTGGATGTCACTAGTCAGAGCTGTGCTGTAGTAGGAAGCACATTGTGCTGAGCTGTGTGTGTTTGATGTATGAGAGGAAGTTAATGTAAAATGTATTAGCAGTGTGAGGGCAGCTCAGTACTCTGACCACAAAATAATTGTACAGAAGGGCATGTTTAACCCATGAACAAGCCAGGGCGATAAATGTCACACAAGTTGGCCCAGGGTGCAGTGTTTATTCTGCAATCGCTGCTGGTGCTATGGAGAACAATATTTTTAGGTTCCATCCAGCTTCTTTGGAATTCTGGATATTTGCAGCTGATCTCTGAATGTGACAGAAATAGCAGTCTGACCGGTCTAACAGCCTGGAATAGCGCAGCACAGGGTACGTCGGGGTAACATTAGGGCATGCTCTTTGAACTTTGGTGTATAAAATATTCTTATGTTCACCCATTTGTTGTACTTGTCGCTGCAATACTACTGTTATAAAGAGCTCAGTGCCATCCTCCGTTATATTGTCACTGCAGTGCTATTATAAAGAGCTCAGTGCCATCCTCAGTTATATTGTCACTGCAGTGCTATTATAAAGAGCGCAGTGCCATCCTCAGTTATATTGTCACTGCAATGCTACTATTATAAAGAGCGCAGTGCCATCCTCAGTTATATTGTCACTGCAGTGCTATTATAAAGAGCGCAGTGCCATCCTCAGTTATATTGTCACTGCAGTGCTATTATAAAGAGCGCAGTGCCATCCTCAGTTATATTGTCACTGCAGTGCTATTATAAAGAGCTCAGTGCCATCCTCCGTTATATTGTCACTGCAGTGCTATTATAAAGAGCTCAGTGCCATCCTCAGTTATATTGTCACTGCAAAGCTACTATTATAACGAGCGCAGTGCCATCCTCAGTTATATTGTCACTGCAGTGCTATTATAAAGAGCGCAGTGCCATCCTCAGTTATATTGTCACTGCAATGCTACTATTATAAAGAGCGCAGTGCCATCCTCAGTTATATTGTCACTGCAGTGCTATTATAAAGAGCGCAGTGCCATCCTCAGTTATATTGTCACTGCAGTGCTATTATAAAGAGCGCAGTGCCATCCTCAGTTATATTGTCACTGCAGTGCTATTATAAAGAGCGCAGTGCCATCCTCAGTTATATTGTCACTGCAGTGCTATTATAAAGAGCTCACTGCCATCCTCCGTTATATTGTCACTGCAGTGCTATTATAAAGAGCTCAGTGCCATCCTCAGTTATATTGTCACTGCAAAGCTACTATTATAACGAGCGCAGTGCCATCCTCAGTTATATTGTCACTGCAGTGCTATTATAAAGAGCGCAGTGCCATCCTCAGTTATATTGTCACTGCAATGCTACTATTATAAAGAGCGCAGTGCCATCCTCAGTTATATTGTCACTGCAGTGCTATTATAAAGAGCGCAGTGCCATCCTCAGTTATATTGTCACTGCAATACTACTATTATAAAGAGCGCAGTTCCAGCATCAGTTATATTGTCACTGCAGTGCTATTATAAAGAGCTCAGTGCCATCCTCAGTTATATTGTCACTGCAGTGCTATTATAACGAGCGCAGTGCCATCCTCAGGTATATTGTCGCTGCAATACTACTGTTATAAAGAGCGCAGTGCCATCCTCAGGTATATTGTCGCTGCAATACTACTGTTATAAAGAGCGCAGTGCCATCCTCAGTTATATTGTCACTGCAAAGCTACTATTATAACGAGCGCAGTGCCATCCTCAGTTATATTGTCACTGCAGTGCTATTATAACGAGCGCAGTGCCATCCTCAGGTATATTGTCGCTGCAAAGCTACTATTATAACGAGCGCAGTGCCATCATCAGTTATATTGTCACTGCAGTGCTATTATAACGAGCGCAGTGCCATCCTCAGTTATATTGTCACTGCAGTGCTATTATAAAGAGCTCAGTGCCATCCTCAGTTATATTGTCACTGCAATGCTACTATTATAACGAGCGCAGTGCCATCCTCAGGTATATTGTCTCTGCAGTGCTATTATAAAGAGCTCAGTGCCATCCTCAGTTATATTGTCACTGCAATGCTACTATTATAAAGAGCGCAGTGCCATCCTCAGTTATATTGTCACTGCAGTGCTATTATAAAGAGCTCAGTGCCATCCTCAGTTATATTGTCACTGCAGTGCTATTATAAAGAGCGCAGTGCCATCCTCAGGTATATTGTCGCTGCAATACTACTGTTATAAAGAGCGCAGTGCCATCCTCAGGTATATTGTCGCTGCAATACTACTGTTATAAAGAGCGCAGTGCCATCCTCAGGTATATTGTCGCTGCAATACTACTGTTATAAAGAGCGCAGTGCCATCCTCAGTTATATTGTCACTGCAAAGCTACTATTATAACGAGCGCAGTGCCATCCTCAGTTATATTGTCACTGCAGTGCTATTATAACGAGCGCAGTGCCATCCTCAGGTATATTGTCGCTGCAATACTACTGTTATAAAGAGCGCAGTGCCATCCTCAGGTATATTGTCGCTGCAATACTACTGTTATAAAGAGCGCAGTGCCATCCTCAGGTATATTGTCGCTGCAATACTACTGTTATAAAGAGCGCAGTGCCATCCTCAGTTATATTGTCACTGCAAAGCTACTATTATAACGAGCGCAGTGCCATCCTCAGTTATATTGTCACTGCAGTGCTATTATAACGAGCGCAGTGCCATCCTCAGGTATATTGTCGCTGCAATACTACTGTTATAAAGAGCGCAGTGCCATCCTCAGGTATATTGTCGCTGCAATACTACTGTTATAAAGAGCGCAGTGCCATCCTCAGGTATATTGTCGCTGCAATACTACTGTTATAAAGAGCGCAGTGCCATCCTCAGTTATATTGTCACTGCAAAGCTACTATTATAACGAGCGCAGTGCCATCCTCAGTTATATTGTCACTGCAGTGCTATTATAAAGAGCTCAGTGCCATCCTCAGGTATATTGTCGCTGCAAAGCTACTATTATAACGAGCGCAGTGCCATCATCAGTTATACTGTCACTGGAATACTACTATTAGTTTACATCTTAGTTTACATCCTTGTGTAATTAATGTTTCCAGGCTGGGAGACTCCTGAATTATGGGGAGACCTTGTGGACTCTCCAGAGCGCAGGCAATTCTTCCTCAGTGGAGCTTACCTGCCTGCAGGGCATACTTGGGCACCTTTCCAGGGAGCAGCCAGAGGGGACCTGCTGCTCTCCTCTTCGGGGGGTGGGGCTGGACTATAGACATCATTAGGCCCCACCCCTTTACAGAAATCCCCTGCTATTTGCGGGTCCGTGAGGATGGGGCAGGGCTAAATTCCCTTCCCTACGGACCCGAAAATTCCACGTAACATATCCCCATCCTGCCCACTTCACTAGGAAGTGGGCGGGATGCGTGAGATATGCCCACCGTTCTAGGGGTGTGGGGAGTTACCCGAAAAATCGGGAGACTCCCGGGAGAGTAGGCATGTATGATGCAAGATGGGTGGTGACACTTTTAGGATTATTGTCAGCCATGTCCAAAATCAGTGAGCATTAAGTGGGCTGGGCAGTGACTATGCAATTAGCATCTTCACTTGCCTGGCCACACCCACTTACTGCAATTAGCATCTTCACTTGCCTGGCCACACCCACTTACTGCAATTAGCATCTTCACTTGCCTGGCCACACCCACTTGCTGACACAAATGGCATAAACCTCTTCTTTTAATCCCCATCTGTTGGACTGGCCGTATAATAAGCACTGGGTATAACAGGTAAATACAGTGTAGAGCAGGGATGGCCACACTTTTGGACTTTGTGATCTACTCCAAGGTTGAAAATCTTTTACAATATACCAAGTAACGGGGTTGTGGCGCAAGAGAAAAGGGGGCGTGGCCTCACTGCAAAATCTGGACGGTTGGGAGGTGTGCAGGAAATGGGTGCCGTAGAGAGGGAATGGGTGTAACCACCAGCCAGGGCAGACAGAGAATGGGTGTAACCACCAGCCAGGGCAGACAGAGAATGGGTGCTAACCACCCAGCCAGGGCAGACAGAATGGGTGCTAACCACCCAGCCAGGGCAGACAGAGAATGGGTGCTAACCACCCAGCCAGGGCAGACAGAGAATGGGTGTAACCACCAGCCAGGGCAGACAGAGAATGGGTGCTAACCACCCAGCCAGGGCAGACAGAGAATGGGTGTAACCACCAGCCAGGGCAGACAGAGAATGGGTGCTAACCACCCAGCCAGGGCAGACAGAGAATGGGTGCTAACCACCCAGCCAGGGCAGACAGAATGGGTGCTAACCACCCAGCCAGGGCAGACAGAGAATGGGTGCTAACCACCCAGCCAGGGCAGACAGAGAATGGGTGCTAACCACCCAGCCAGGGCAGACAGAGAATGGGTGCTAACCACCCAGCCAGGGCAGACAGAGAATGGGTGCTAACCACCCAGCCAGGGCAGAAAGGAACAGGAGGCATCTGACTATCTAGCAGAACTGCCCTTTACTGCATTAAGGGAAAACAATATCAAACTCAACATGTGCTAATACTTACTATAAAATATAAAGCTGTTAACAAAAGCTATATAAAGACACACCCAGGAATTACTTCCACAGATATTACAGCCAGTGTTGGTATCCAAAAAATGCAATTCTCAACGGCAAGTCCTTATAATGCGTTGCCATGTAATAAATGCAGTTATCTAGCGTGATCAGTACAGGTTCCCATCTGATTACCAGTAAGGAGCATGGACAGCTACATTAAGGCCTGTATTCAATTAGAAGCGAAAAGTCCGTTGCCGTCATTGCTGGTTTTGGGTGCGAAAAAGTATCACACTCGTCCCCGCTTATCCCCATATTCAATTCCAAATCAGCGAAAACGGGACCCGCCGAAACCTAAATCGGCGAAAAATTCTGTCAGTTTTGTGGAAATTAGTCTGACACCCCCCAAAAAGATGCACTGACATGGGGGATCACTATGGGTACACCCGAATATCCCTGCAGAAGGTGTTTGGCCACTTTAAATGGTCTCAATAGGTGCTATTTTGCAAAAAGTGGCGATGAATAGCATTTTGGAGGGTTTTTTTGTGAAAATAACTAGTCCCATCAAATTTGGGGTACATGAAAATGGGTGCTAGCATATTTTGAAGTTGCAAATGTGAAGTATTAAAAAATGTGAAAAATCCACCTGCCGCAACCACCAACAAACAAGAAAACACCTGGGGCATACAGTACTTGGGGACCCCCCTGGAGTCTATTTCGCTAGTTTTTAATTAACTTTGTACCCCGACTTTGGATTTTTCGCCCCCAAAACAAAAGAACGTTTTTGGGGTGTCCAGAAGTCTTTTTTTTTTTTTGACGCAGTTATCCTTAGGGAGGCTGTCCCATGGGTGCTGGGTGTTTTTTTTTTTACTTGTACCCCAAACCCGAATTCTGCACTTTTTTCCGCCGGGTATTCATAGGCAAAACTTTTTCATCTATTACATTGCATTGCGTGTTTGCACCGGTGAAAACACGCTACAATTGAATATGGGGATAAGTTGAAACCGGCGAAAATGACGTCATTGGCGAAAAAGTATCGCCGAAACTGACTTTTCGCTTCTACTTGAATACGGCGCTAAGAGGCGCAAAGAGGCATCAAGAGAGGTGTGGCAGCAGGCACACACCCAGGGCCGAAGCTACCATTAGGCAGCTGCCTAGGGCGCCGGGTTGTTGGGGGCACCACTGAGGTCAGGAATAAATAAAAATATATTGCTCGCTACTGCTTTGCTTACATGTGAGTGGTGGATCAGCCCTATTCAAACCCATCCCTCCCACTCCTCACCTTCCTTGTAGTCCCCTTGCCTGAAAAAGCTGAAAGAGAAGTGCGGCGTGCTCTGGAGCCACATAGAAGCGGTCAGTGGCCTGGGTTACCGCGGTGGGGGAAAGCGCAGAGTGCTACATGCGTCCCTCACCGGCTGCAGAGAGCATGTGCAGGTGAGCTCTGTATAGCATTAGTGACAGACTCACAGCCATCAGAACTATGGGAGGACGGGCTGCTGGTCATGTACAGATTAGAGAGCTGCTCTCTCTCGCCGGAGCGAGCGTCTCTGTTCGGCATCTGCTCTCTATCGGGTCCTTCTGACCTTAGGTGACACTGATTGCATTTTATTTGAGGAGTGTCAATGTTTAAATGACTATGATTTGTGGTTATATGGCTTGGGAGTTTAAGAGCAGCACATTACGGTGGACATTGATATGATGTTATAAATGGGGATGTAGGGGGGTGGGTAGTAACATTCTTTTTTCTATAGCGATAGTTACATTTATTTTATTTATTTATTTTTTGTCTTGGGACCCTGGAGTGTGATATTTACCCCTCCAACCAGCACAATGTCAGGCTCCTGAATCAGTGTTCATATAGTATGCACTATGTAGGTTGACTTTTACTGAATTCCCAGGGACAATGGTCCTCATTCAGACCCAGTCGCAAGCGCTGAGTGCTCGCAACCGGGTCGATGTTTAGGCCCTGCACACGCGCAGCGGCCACACTGCGCGTGCGCAAGCCCCGGAGCGAGAGCTCACTACAAAAGGGGCGGCTGTCAATGTTGATCGACAGCTCTGCCCGGTTTGTAGGCGTGGCGGGGGTGGTGGTTTCACAAACGGAGGCGTTCCTTAAGGAACGCCTGCCGTTTTGTGGTCGGGCGCACTGACATCAGCAGTGACGTCAGTGGGGAGCTTCCTGCTAGATCAGAGCAGGAAGCTCCCTGGGGCTTGTGGTTGCCGAGACCCAAGTCCCAGTCACAAGCCCCGATGGTCGTGATGGTCTTGACCATTGCGACCATCAACCTGGTCGGTCGCTAAAGCTGTGGGTGGTAACCCACAGCTTAGCTAGCGACCAGGAGGACGCACTAAAAAATACAAGCGGCCGCCCTCATTCAGCGGTCGCTTCTTGCGAGCGCCTCTGAATGAGGGCCAATGTCTGCGTCTCAGGGCACTATGATCCCCCTCCATTCCCAGTGACTTCCCCTGAGGCTGCTACTCTCCCTCAATGTGCTGCATAGTACCAGTCTCTGGTATACACCTTTATACACCACAGATATACTCAGCTATATCCTTGGCGCTGGCACAGCAAATCGCACCACGCATAGCACCAGATCCACGTCCGCAAGCGGATACGCGCACTGCATAGGCGCCTCCATAGGAATGCATGGTGCAATCCCAATGCGCGCCATAGCATACCATAGCGTATGCAGGTGCGGGGAATCGCATGGTGCGATGCGTACGCACGTTTGTGATACGATCAGCCACAATGTAACTGGGCGCATCTGTATATTCAACGTAGTCAAATTGACACTCAAGCTTGGTATACACTAAATGACGTGTGTACCCAGCTATCCGACTGGTGACTTCCCCCTGGTGACGGGCCGACATATCGGGCAACCGGTGCACTGTAGACGATTCGGTGCCTGACCAACCGATATGTCAGCCTCCACCGCATCCCGCTGCATGGGGTCATCAGCCACATCGTCAGGTTGAGCTGCATGTAAGGCCGCTCTGATGATTGCGGCTGACGATCCCATGGGAGTGCGCAATGCCCAACATAGAGCTTTAGGTAATATCCTGGAATAAGGAGTCGATGTTGGGTAACAATATAAGTCTCTAACTTGCTACATATTGCAAAATGCATACAACATACATGTATTGTACTGTGATCTGGGCTGGGCTTTTATATCTTACAAAAGCCAAATGTGTGAGGTGCTGGGACGTGGGTAATGTGGAGGTAGGGGGCAGTAGGCTAAAGCTTTGCCTAGGGTCCCGAGAAACCTTGCACCGGCCCTGCACAGACCACCGGGACCGGCACTGAGCTGTGGGGGCAAGGAGAGGGCACTCATATGCACTTACTCTCTGAGACTCAGTGCACTGCTGTGTCCATCTCTCCTGCCCAGTCATTGTAATGCAGTAGACACCAAAAGCTGCGTCTTCATACATGACAGCCAGCAGGGACAGCCGCAGCTTCAGCCAGCAAGCTAATAAGATTCAGCCTGATTCGTATTAGCTGCTGCTGGACGTCACCGCGATCTACCGGTCAAGTGTCCGTGGGCGATAGCAATTGACGCTTTGGCCACCCCTAGTGTAGAGTATAGGGGGCTGTTTGGTAATGTTAGGCAATGCAATAAAAAAAGCAGTAGCAAATAAACAAGTAATGCAAATTACCCAACAATAAAATAACAGCTAAGAACAATAAAGATTCAGGTAATTAATGATGACAATGATATAGATCTCACTATGTAAACTAGTAAGATCTACATTGGTTTATTACCTCCGAACCATTAACATCCTTGATTAGCTTACTTAACTTAAACTACAAATAAAGACACAGACACCAGAGCTTGGCTAAAAAGGTCACAGCTTTTTAAATTAAATTACTTAACCTGACCAGGGTGGCAAAGAGATGCTGCAGGCTCAGTTCCAGCTTTCACCTTGCTCAAATACTCGGGGGAAGACTATCACGTCCCCCCTTCTAGGCGCACTAACGTTGCGAGGGTCTCAATTCCCTCCTGGGCCAATCCGAGGCGATTCCGTACAAAAGCGCCCGGGTCCCCTCGCACGGAGCAGGACAAATTCGCCATGGACATTAAGGGCAAGCGCCCCCACAAAGTTATCTTGCGCCACATAAAGCCACTGAGCTGCAGCATACTCCCACCATGCTGCGCCTCCCCTAAATAGGGAAAAACATGGTTAATACACAACAAAATATAACGGGAGGGATGGTGGGTTACGGAAATCCTGCAAAGAGGCTGATGCCATGCAAAACGACCCCATATATAATCCTCATCTAACCACTCCCCCATGCGATATAATTGGCCCATGGAACCAGCTGACTGAAATCACCTCCATAATAACTTACCCAGCAACAAGGCTGTCATCAACCAACAGCCAATCAGTAAAAACCAGTATTCTTACAAATCCTCAATCCTATTCAGCTTTCATCTAACATAATCAGCCTCTAATTTCCTATGCTTATGGGGACTGGTAGGAATAGTTGTGAGGAATTATAAAGCTATATAAGGACTGTACTATGGACACTGTACTATGGACTCTACAATGTCTTTAATATACTGCACCCCCAGCACTATGAAGCCCCAGTACCATCCAGCCCTCAGAACTATGCAACCCCCATCACTATGCAGGGCCCAGCACTATGCAAGCCCCAGTATCATCCAGCACTATGCAGCCCCAGTAGTGTACCATCCAGCACTATGCAGCCCCAGTACCATCCAGCCCCAGCACTATTCAGCCCCAGTACCATCCAGCCCTCAGCACCATGCAGGCCCCAGTATCATCCAGCCCCTAGCACTATGCAGGCCCCAGTATCATCCAGCCCCTAGTAGTATGCAGCCCCAGTACCATCCAGCCCCAGCACTATGCAGCCCCAGTACCATCCAGCCCCCAGCACTATGCAGGCCCCAGAATCATCCAGCCCCTAGCACTATGCAGGCCCAGTATCATCCGTCCCCTAGCACTATGCAGGGCCCAGTATCATCCGGCCCCTAGCACTATGCAGGCCCAGTATCATCCGGCCCCTAGCACTATGCAGGCCCAGATTCATCCGGCCCCTAGCGCTATGCAGGCCTCAGAATCATCTGGCTCCTAGCACTATGCAGACCCCAGTATCATCCAGCCCCTAGCATTTTGCAGGCCCCAGTATAATCCATCCCCTAGCACTATGCAGGCCCCAGTATCATCCGGCCCCTAGCACTATGCAGGCCCCAGTATCATCTGGTCCCTAGCAGTATGCTGGCCCCAGTACCATCCACCCCCAGCACTATGCAGCCCCAGTACCATCCAGCCCCCAGCACTATGCAGGGCCTAGCACTATGCAGGCCCCAGTATCATCCAGCTCTAGCACTATGCAGGCCCAGTATCCGGCCCCTAGCACTATGCAGGCCCAGTATCATCCGGCCCCTAGCACTATGCAGGCCCCAGTATCATCTGGCCCCTAGCACTATGCAGACCCCAGTATCATCCGGCCCCTAGCACTATGCAGGCCCAGTATCATCCGGCCCCTAGCACTATGCAGGCCCCAGTATCAACCGGCCCCTAGCACTATGCAGGCCCCAGTATCATCCAGCCCCTAGCACTATGCAGGCCCAGCACTATGCAGGTCCAGTACCATCCAGCTCCTAGCACTATGCAGGCCCAGTATCATCCAGCCCGTAGCACTATGCAGGCCCAGTATCATTCAGCCCCTAGTACTATGCAGGCCCCAGTATCATCCAGCCCCTAGCAGTATGCAAGCCCAGTATCATCCAGCCCCTAACAGTATGCAGGCCCCAGTATCATCCAGCCTCTAGCACTATGCAGGCCCCAGTATCATCCAGCCCCTAGCACTATGCAGGCCCCAGTATCATCCAGCCCCTAGGACTATGCAGGCCCAGTATCATCCAGCCCCTCTGCGCCTTAGTGTCTACTCTATGTATGCTGTCCTCCTGGCTGCTGTTGTCTCATTACCCTCTCCCTGTAGAATGTAAGCTCTCTCTATGCAGCTCCCAGCACTATGCAGCCCCAGTACCATCCCGCACCCAGCACTATGCAGGGCCCAGCACCATCCAGCCTCCAGCACTATGCAGGCCCCAGTAACATCCAGCCCCCAGCACTATGCAGTCCCCAGTACCATCCAGCCCCCTGCCAATGCAGCCCCAGTAACATCCAGCCCCAGCACTATGCAGCCCCAGTACCATCCCGCACCCAGCTTTATGCAGGGCCCAGCACCATCCAGCCTCCAGCACTATGCAGGCCCCAGTAACATCCAGCTGCCAGCACTATGCAGCCCCCAGTACCATCCAGCACCCTACCTATGCAGCCCCAGTAACATCCAGCCCCCAACACTATGCAGCCCCTGTACCATCCAGCCCCCAGCACTATGCAGCCAAAGTACCATCCAGCCCCCAGCACTATGCAGCTCCATTACCACCCAGCCCCCAGCACTATGCAGCCCCAGTACCACCCAGCCCAAAGCACTATGCAGCCCCAGTACCATCCAGCCTCCAGGACTATGCAGCCCCAGCACCACCCAGCACTATGCAGGCTCACGCACCCATCCTGCAGACCTCTGCACCTTAGTGTCTCCCTATGTATATTGTCCCCCTGGCTGCTGTTGTCTCATTACCCTCTCCCTGTAGAATGTAGAGATGTGGGCCGCCACCCTTGTTTTTGTTTTGGATCTGTATCTCCTTCGTGTTTTGGATCTGGATTTGGTTTTGCCCATGCGTGTTTTGGATCTGTAGTTTTTTTAAAAAAAATTCATAAAAACAGCTAAAATCACATAATTTGGGCCTGTTTTTTACCTACAGTATTATTAACCTCGATAACATTTATTTCCAGTAATTTCCAGTCAATTTTGACCACCTCACAGCTCATAATATTGGTTTCATTCAGTTAAGACCAAAAGGTTGCATTGAGCTAGCTGGCTGACTAAGCTAAGCTACAGCAGTGGGCGGCACTAACACTACGACCCCATAGGAAGTATAAAAACCAAGAATGTTTTCATTAATCAACAACTAGGTCAGAGGCCAGAGGGAGTTGGAATAGGTTTATGGACTGAAGACAAGGAAAGGACGGAAGGATTGATTCGTTTTTAATTTATTTGTTTTAATGTTTTGATTCTTAAGAAAATTTATGAGGGAGGATCAAGGTAGGATCAAGTTCTCCAGTTCTTGAAAGACATCTTTGATCTGGAGAAGGTTTTTTATACATCTAATAGAAATGTGGTGCCTTGCTTTTGGAGGTGCTGCTAGTACACACTGTAAACAGATTTTTACTTTGTGCTTAGAGAGGTTGTTAGGGATAATGGGAGCAAGACTTGCTGTTTACATTAGATGAAAGCAGCCTGTAGCTCTCCAGTTGAACTACAACTCCCAACATCCATGCTGTTTGCTGGGCCTCCTGGAAGTAATTTGTCAACAACAGGTGGCATGCCTCAGGTTACCTCAGCCTGCTTTATGCACCGTATGTAATATGTAAATATATATGTGATCAATATACACAACTATTTTTGTACGTTATTGCACACATACTGGCAGGAAGATGCTCTGCGCTGCTGCTCATATTTCTGGTCTCTCGCATGACACCCACCATCTACATTATCCAATAATAATAACAGTCTATCAACTCACCAGGGTTCTGGGGCAACCGATTGGGGTTGGGGGGAGCTAGGTAAATTTTAAAATCTACCATGTTTTGCCCACCCCATCAACTTGGTGGATCAGTATTTAAAAAAAAAAATGAAAGGGGCATACAGGAGATGCTGTCTGTGGCCATAACAATTTCTGGACATTTTTGGGATGCACCAACCGCATGTAGAAGATTTCAGCAGCTGTGGCAGTGCGACTTCCAACGTGGCACATCAGGAAACAAATTATTTCAATAATCAAGAGGCCTGAGGGAGATGGAATATGTTTGTAGTTGAAGGCAGGGAAAGGAAGGGTTGATTCGTAGTATATTTAATTTAAGTTTTGGGTTCCAAAGCAAATGAGAGAGGAGGGGATTCATTTACAAAGAAAATGGACTCATTCACAGCAGTCCTTGCCCCAGTTGTGCACTTTGGTGGTTCCACGTTTAAAAAAAAATAAAAAATGAAAGGGGCAGGAGATGCAGTCTGTGGCAGCACACAAAACGGAAGCTCTGAACAGGAAGGGGGCAGGTATGGTACTAATCATATGTTATCATTGTGCTTCTGTGATTATGTAAAGGAAGGCTTGGAGGGGAGGTGGGAGAATATCTCCAGATACCGTCACAAAATATCCTCTCCATTTGGTGCTCGAGTTGCATCTCACCAAACATGGCTGTTATGATCAAGGAAAGCCAAGCCCACCAGGTCGGTATCTACAAATCAAGGTTGAAAAATGGCATAAGAGTATTTTGCAAGTATACCTATTTGTGATTTTAGTTAAAATAAATACAGTATGAAAAAAAAAAATAAGGAAGCATCAGAACAGCGGCACAAACGCACGGCAGTTTATAAAAATATAGGACATCTATGAAACATTTGCCACACAGCAGTGGCAGACAGGATGGCAGTTTAATAAACTATAAAATTAAAAATGTCAGACAGCAATGCCCCAAACAGCACATAATGCAAAGAAAAGAGGTGCAAGATGGAATTGTCCTTGGGCCCGTCCATCCACCCTTATGTAGTATATAGTATACAGGACATGCACAGTTTAATAAACCAATCACTTCAGCGACAGGGACTGCCAATTGTGGCTGAAGCGATTGGTTTGTTTGGGTCTCCACAAAACAAGCTACCAACGGGCAGCTGACTTTGTTGGCAATGATCTCTCCGTGCACAAACTGGCATTGCAGAGGCAAGATGTTGTCGCCATCATCATCCGATTCCTCATCAGTGTGTACATCATCTTCACACAATATTAATTCGTCCCTGCTGGAATCCACCATTACAGGTGCCTCTGTAATTTTTGGACGTAATTGGCGGTAAAGGTCTTCCTCGTGGAATTTGTAATTCATTTTGATGAACATCTCCACGTTTTGAGGAAGCAGCCTCCTACGCCGATCGCTGACAAGGTTCCCGGCTGTGCCGAAGAGTACACACTGTAGGGTGGGCAGCTCAAGTAAAGCAAAGCCAGTTTGTGCAAGGGCCTCCAAATTGCCTTTTTTTCCTACCAGTAGTGAAACGGACTGTCTGACATGCCTATTAGGATGTTATCATTAAAATAGTCCTCAACCATTCTTTGAATGAGGACCGTATCAGATGGAGTCATGGTAGAGGTCTAATTAATTGTAGGCAATTCTTTTAGACCCGACCAGATGTCAAAACGTAGTTGTGTTGACTCATCTGCATCACTTGTAGGTTTTTTTCTTGGCAGCCGCACTGAAACTGAATGAGGAGCCATCGCTGCATCCCGTGCCACTTGAGCTGACAATTTGTTTACCAACAGATCTTTGCATCTCTTCAGATCTGTGTCCTTTGGGAAGAAAGACACGACGTATGACTTAAACCTAGGATCGAGCACAGCCGCCAAAGTGTATTGATCCGATTGTAAGGTCCTGACAACCCTTGGATCCTGGCGAAGCGAATAAAGGACTAGATCTACAAGTCCGACATACGCCACACAGTAGCACAAGCTTATTCACATGACACCGCACATAGTGCCCCTGTTTCACATTACATAACATAGTAGTGTCCCTTATTCATGTTGTGACACACAGCAGTGCCCCTTATAAGCAATGCCCACAGTGGTAGAGCCCCTTATACAATGCCCACAGCAGTAGTGCCCTTTACACAATGCCCACTGTAGTGGTGCCCCCACTAGTGGTGTTCCTTATGCAGTGCCCCCAGTAGTGATGCCCCTTATGCAGTGCACACAGTGGTAGTGCCCCTTATGCAGAGCCCACATTAGTGGTGCCACTTACTGTATGTAGTGCCCCCATGAGTGGTGCCCCTTATGCAGTGCCCCCCGTGCAATGCCCCAGTAGTAATGCCACTGATAGTAATGCCCCCAATAGAAATGTCCCCTATAATAATTCCCCCAGTGGTAATGTCCCGTGAAGTAATGCCCCCAATAGTAATGCCCCCTGTACTAGTGCCCTCTGTAGTAATGCCCCCAATAGAATTGTCCCCTGCAGTAATGTCCCAATTGTAATGCCCCGGTTGTACTGCCCCCTGTAGTAGTGCCTCCTGTAGTAATGTCCCCTGTAGTAGTCACACGCACGCACACAAAAAAGAAAGAAAACAACAAAACTTACCTTAAACTCCGCTTCTGTGTCCACAGCCGTCCGTTCAGCCTGACTGCTCCTCGGAACTATGGGAGTGATGTCATGACATCACGACGCCTCTCCCATAGTGCACACTGCGGCAACCGGAAGCCCGGAGCTCAGAAGTGAGCTCCAGCCCACGGCTCTCGCTGTGGGTCAGGAGCCTGTTGCCTACTGGTAACAAAATCTCAGTGGGTGCCCGGCAAATGAAACCTCCCTGTGGTGCCGGGCTAAGGTGGCCCGGAGGAGGTGCAACTGGTTCCGTCTCCTAATAGACTTTAACCCCTGCTTAGCCGAATTGCTTTGTTTCAGCTCTCCTTCAGTTTCTCAAGCTGCTTTTCTAACAGTCTGATTAGGGGAATTACCTGACTCAAGCTGGCAGTGTCTGAACTCATTTCACAGGTGACAACTTCGAAGGGTTTCAGCACTTTGCATAACGCGGAAAGCATTCTACACTGAGCTTGTCATAGTTTGTTGTGTAGCTGTGGATGGCTTTTTGCTGTACCTCCATCCGCTGAAGCATATAAAGGGTGGAGTTCCACCTTGTAACTACCTCTTGCTTCAGCTGCTGACAGGGCACATTCAACATTTCTTGCAGCCGCTGCAATCTTCTACATGTGCCAGCTGAATAGCGAAAATGTCCAGAAATTTTTCGGGTCACAGAGAGCATCTCCTGCACGGCCCTGTCATTAAAAAAAAAAATTAGCACCACCAAGTTGATTGTGTGAGCAAAATATGGGACGTGTTGGAATTCACCTAAAAGTTTGTCAGTTGTGTACCTCTTAGTGAAACCGGTGGTACTGCCTCTGAATGAGCTGCTGTTTCTAAGATGCTGCTGCTGCTGTTGGTGCCTATGAAGGCAATGCACCCACCCAGTGCGCTGTTACAGTTATGTAATCTTGCGTTTGCCCTGTTCCGCTTGTACAGGCTGTGAATTGCTTTTGTAGTTAAGTGGAATCTAGATGGGATTTGGTAGTGGGGACACAGGACCACTGCAATAACGGTGGATATTGGACGAACATCTAATACCAGCAAAGATGTTATGGCGTCAGTGATCCGCTGTGCAACTGGGTGACTGCTGTCATACTTGCTCCCCCTTGCAAAGTATTGTTTAACAGTCAATTGTTTTTAAACTACTAGTAGTTTTCCTCAGTAGGCTAACTCAGTCCTCCCCTATCAAGGATTCTTCTGAGGAATCCTTGATAGGGGAGGACTGAGGGCCTGATTCAGAGCCGGACGGTATTTGCGCTCTCTCGTTCAGAAAAAGGGGCCGGATATTTAAATAGAGCGCTCGCTCTTTGCGGTCTGTTGACGCCTCTATGTCTGAACGTTCGAACGAAACATGCGCTCGCTATTTTTTATAAACCGCCCCCTGGCCGCTCGCATCCTACGTCATCTCTGCTATTTATTAGATTAATCGAGTACATCGAAAGGCGTATGAACTGCTCGCAGTGCTTGTGGTAGGATTTCCCTACCGCAATCATGCGAGCAGTTCAGGCTAAAAGACAACCAAGTGACGTGGTCGATGACGCTGCTTTGTTAATTATGCACACCCTTAAAACGCCCGTTTTGACCGTTTGGCACGCCTGAGTTCGGATCTCCACTCCCCGTTTTCAAGCACCTTCCCCTGTTACCACCCACAAACGCCTCATTCTGTCACTCAAATTAGCAGGCATTCGCTATTTTGCGAGCACACAATTTCCGACGGCAATGACAGGTTCGCGCATGCGTATTACAACCCATACGCATGCGCAGTTGTGCGAACATCGCTCGGAACGAACGAGCGGCCGCGTACGAGCGGCTCTGAATCGGGTCCTGAGTTAGCCTAATCAAATTGGATGCAGAACTACTTCCGTTCATGATTGAGGTTATAGTTGATGAAGGTGTTGGTGGTGAAGATGGCAGGTGCTTGGATGTAGCAGAGAGAAGGGAGCTAGCTGATGCTGGACTGCTGGGTTCTTACTTTTTTAGCCAAATTTTCTGAATTTGGCAAAATCTTTGGATGGATGCGCTGTAGATGATGTAACACGTGGAGGTTCCTAGTAGGTTAAGGTCCCTACCTCTTCTTATTCTGGCATGACAATGGGTACAAATGGCTTGACAATTGTTGTCTGGATTTGGGTAGAAATAATTTCACACATAAGAAGGGCATGACAATGGGCTTTTCCTTATCATGTGCAACAACTGTTTCTACTGGTGCCTGATTTACACAAAAAACATCATTATGCACACCCTTAAAACGCCCGTTTTGACCGTTTGGCACGCCTGAGTTCGGATCTCCACTCCCCGTTTTCAAGGCGAAGGCGCGCGCACAACATTGCCCTCTCTAGCTCCGGCGCCCTGCCTGCCGCCGGAGCTATAGGGAACACTACAATCCAAAACCCGCGATAATCCAACAGCGGGATGATGATGTTTTGCCTTGTTTTGGATTCCAGGTCAGGTGGGAAAACCCGAGCCTGACTCGAATCCTACTCTGATCCCCTATGTTCGGGTGGGTTCGGTTCTCAGACTTGCTGATCTCTAGTAGAATGTAAGCTCTCACATGCAGGGTCCTCTACCGTATGTCTCAGCTCTATGCACTATCTGTCCTCCTCACGTGTCCCTATCTTGTCTTATACAGAATTGGTGCTGTACGCATTTTGGCCTTGGTGTACCCTTACATCTTATTATCCATAACTGTTATATTCATGTCTGTCATCCCTGTCTCATGCCGAATTCTTCTGTCTGCCATGAGATTTTTATTCTGACATGTACATCCATATTGTCATCTTGTATCCCTGTTACTCTCCTACCTGTAGTGTTATAGTAATGTCTTGTATCCCGTTACTCTCCTACCTGTAGTGTTATAGTAATGTCTTGTATCCCCGTTACTCTCCTACCTGTAGTGTTATAGTAATGTCTTGTATCCCCGTTACTCTCCTACCGGTGGTGTTATAGTAATGTCTTGTATCCCCGTTACTCTCCTATCTGTGGTGTTATAGTAATGTCTTGTATCCCCGTTACTCTCCTACCTGTAGTGTTATAGTAATGTCTTGTATCCCCGTTACTCTCCTACCGGTGGTGTTATAGTAATGTCTTGTATCCCCGTTACTCTCCTATCTGTGGTGTTATAGTAATGTTTTGTATCCCCGTTACTCTCCTACCTGTGGTGTCATAGTAATGTCTTGTATCCCCGTTACTCTCCTACCTGTGGTGTTATAGTAATGTCTTGTATCCCCGTTATTCTCCTACCTGTGGTGTTATAGTAATGTCTTGTATCCCCGTTACTCTCCTACCTGTGGTGTTATAGTAATGTCTTGTATCCCCGTTACTCTCCTACCTGTGGTGTTATAGTAATGTCTTGTATCCCCGTTACTCTCCTACCTGTGGTGTTATAGTAATGTCGAGTATCCCCCTTACTCTCCTACCTGTGGTGTTATAGTAATGTCTTGTATGTATCCCCATTACTCTCCTACCTGTAGTGTTATAGTAATGTCTTGTATCCCTGTTACTCTCCTACCTGTAGTGTTATAGTAATGTCTTGTATCCCCGTTACTCTCCTACCTGTGGTGTTATAGTAATGTCTTGTATCCCGTTACTCACCTACCTGTGGTGTTATAGTAATGTCTTGTATCCCCGTTACTCTCCTACCTGTGGTATTATAGTAATGTCTTGTATCCCGTTACTCTCCTACCTGTGGTGTTATAGTAATGTCTTGTATCCCCGTTACTCTCCTACCTGTGGTGTTATAGTAATGTCTTGTATCCCCGTTACTCTCCTACCTGCGGTATTATAGTAATGTCTTGTATCCCCGTTACTCTCCTACCTGTGGTGTTATAGTAATGTCTTGTATCCCCGTTACTCTCCTACCTGTGGTGTTATAGTAATGTCGTGTATCCCGTTACTCTCCTACCTGTGGTGCTATAGTAATGTCTTGTATCCCCGTTACTCTCCTACCTGTGGTGTTATAGTAATGTCTTGTATCCCGTTACTCTCTTACCTGTGGTGCTATAGTAATGTCTTGTATCCCCGTTACTCTCCTACCTGTGGTGTTATAGTAATGTATCCCCGTTACTCTCTTACCTGTGATGTTATAGTAATGTATCCCCGTTACTCTCCTTCCTGTGGTGTTATAGTAATGTCTTGTATCCCCGTTACTCTCCTACCTGTGGTGTTATAGTAATGTCTTGTATCCCCTTTACTCCCCTACCTGTGGTGTTATAGTAATGTCTTGTATCCCTGTTACTCTCCTACCTGTGGTGTTATAGTAATGTATCCCCGTTACTCTCCTACCTGTAGTGCTATAGTAATGTCTTGTATCCCCGTTACTCTCCTACCTGTGGTGTTATAGTAATGTCTTGTATCCCCGTTACTCTCCTACCTGTGGTGTTATAGTAATGTCTTGTATCCCCGTTACTCTCCTACCTGTGGTGTTATAGTAATGTCTTGTATCCCCGTTACTCTCCTACCTGTGGTGTTATAGTAATGTCTTGTATCCCCGTTACTCTCCTACCTGTGGTATTATAGTAATGTCTTGTATCCCCGTTACTCTCCTACCTGTGGTGTTATAGTAATGTCTTGTATCCCCGTTACTCTCCTACCTGTGGTATTATAGTAATGTCTTGTATCCCCGTTACTCTCCTACCTGTGGTGTTATAGTAATGTCTTGTATCCCCGTTACTCTCCTACCTGTGGTGTTATAGTAATGTCTTGTATCCCCGTTACTCTCCTACCTGTGGTGTTATAGTAATGTCTTGTATCCCCGTTTCTCTCCTACCTGTGGTGTTATAGTAATGTCTTGTATCCCCGTTACTCTCCTACCTGTGGTGTTATAGTAATGTCTTGTACTTGTGCTATGGTTAGCCATTGTATTTTGTACGTATGCAGACACGTTGTAGCACCTTAAATATAAGAGCTAACAATAATAATATCCTTCATTAGAAATATATAAATATTTATAGAAATAACTATTATTATATCTAGAGTTTTCCATTAGCAGTTGTCAGTCTGACATACCCTGCCTGTAATTCTGGCTGTACAATACACGCTATAATTGCTCTACAAACCTGGAACGTACAGTATGCCAGTACCAGGACATGTAACACATAATGAGCCTCTAGAAGCTGCTAGTGTATGCTGGGACTAGTCTCACAGCACTTTGGGGCATACTTATGTATCAATACATGCAGGATCTTTCCCCCCGAAAAACAACCAATTTTGCAGACAACCTGCAAATATTAAGGATCCCCCAGTTGTACCATGGATGGATTGCGGCAGTCCCTCCACTTCTGACTGCAAATACAGGCTCCATAGGTGTCTATGGGGGCTGGTATGCAGTCCGATTTACCAAGCTCCGGAATGCATCGCTTGGCCCTGATAAGTAATGCCATCTGCAGATGGTATTAACGTATAGTAGCTTAAGGCTACTATATTGCACATTTTAACAGATAGGGATGTCTGCCCCCGATGACCGATGGGCCGGAAAATGGAGGCACAGGTGCACTGGCTTATTGGAGCCCATCTCCCAGCAAGCGAAATAGTAAATTTGCATGAAAATATAAATTTTCATAATTAAAATTTAGGCGAAAAATATTTATCACATCTGTATTAAAAATGCGGATTGTGATAACGGTGCCCCTTGTAGCGTTGTTTGGGCCTGATATATATGGTAGGACACTGGTAGGATGGAGAGAATATGCAATAAGCCCACATGTCACGCTTTACACAGGGAACAAATACTGTGACAACACAGCTGCCAGCGCTATCAGTGTGTGAGGAATACAATCTTCTTCCATAAATGCCCTGTCTATTCAATCCCCGACTCTAAGTGCTGAGAGGTTTATGTGCTCTTTCACACAGAGTATGCATCCCTATTTTTATCGCAGCATACCTATGGTATCTTCCCCAGGAAAGTGGGAGACTCAGGGCCTGATTCAGCAAGGAACGCAGTTGCATATACGCACGCAATCAGCCGATTGTTGCGTTCTGCGCATGTGCATGCATTGTAGTGAATTCCTGTGAGGGGTGGGGCTTAATGATGCAACCTGGCAGGCCCCACCCCTAACTCCGGCCACCTGCTTCTCCCCAGGCGTCTCCCGGGAATGAGAATTTATATGTCGGCAAGCATGGGGGGGGCTGGTCGGCCGGACGCAGGCGTGCCAGTGCGTTTCAATGCTGTTGTATGGGCGTGCAGAAATTATCCACTGCGATACCATACGCAGCCTGAGGCCTCTGTAGCGTGCGCTGAAGTGATTAATTCCTGAGTAGGGTCTGACCTGCCTTAACTGTGCGTATGGGTCCGATGGTACTCGATTGTATCGATGTTTTCGCAGTCTTGCTAAACATTACGAATATGCGTGTAAGTGAAGTGGGCGTCCTTATGTAGTGGTGCAGCGGCATTGCGATCGCTATGGATTATATTCATATTAAAGCGGCTTGCGTACACTATATTGTGATCCTTGCTGAATCAGGCCCTCAGTCTATAGCTCAGATCTTTAAGCCTGTGAGTTATGTGATTCATTGTGCGAGAAGATGTCAGCCGCCAAGAGAGAAGGGAAATAATACCTGCGCTGATTATCCTGCCTGAGAATCCTAATTCCTGCACTGATTATCCAGCCTGAGACTCCTAATTCCTGCATTGATTATGCTGCCTGAGAATCCTAATTCCTGCACTGATTATGCTGCCTGAGACTCCTAATTCCTGCACTGATTATGCTGCCTGAGACTCCTAATTCCTGCACTGATTATGCTGCCTGAGAATCCTAATTCCTGCGCTGATTATGCTGCCTGAGAATCCTAATTCCTGCACTGATTATGCTGCCTGAGACTCCTAATTCCTGCACTGATTATGCTGCCTGAGAATCCTAATTCCTGCGCTGATTATGCTGCCTGAGAATCCTAATTCCTGCACTGATTATGCTGCCTGTGAATCCTTAGTGACATTGTGCTCTACAGGTCAGTGAAATTGTTCTTTTGGCTCAGCTACTTTTTTCCCTATAGTTTGGTGGCCTTATGTCCTGTGATTCAATGTCTCTGCGACATTGTCCTCTGTGGCTCAGTGACATTGTTCTTTTGACTCTGACAATTCTTTCCATGGCTTGGTGGCATTGTGCTCTGTGCATTCCTCTCCATGGCTTGGTGGCATTGTGCTCTGTGCATTCCTCTCCATGGCTTAGTGGCATTGTGCTCTGTGCATTCCTCTCCATGGCTTGGTGGCATTGTGCTCTGTGTATCAGTGGCATTCCTCTCCATGGCTTGGTGGCATTGTGCTCTGTGCATTCCTCTCCATGGCTTGGTAGCATTGTGCTCTGCAACATTTCTCTCCTTGGCTTGGTAGCATTGTGCTCTGTGGCATTCCTCTCCATGGTTTGGTAGCATTGTGCTCTGTGACATTCCTCTCCATGGCTTGGTGGCATTGTGCTCTGTGACATTCCTCTCCGTGGCTTGGTGGCATTGTGCTCTGTGACATTCCTCTCCGTGGCTTGGTGGCATTGTGCTCTGTGACATTCCTCTCCGTGGCTTGGTGGCATTGTGCTCTGTGACATTCCTCTCCATGGCTTGGTAGCATTGTGCTCTGTGTATCAGTGACATTCCTCTCCATGGCTTGGTGGCATTGTGCTCTGTGTATCAGTGACATTCTTCTCCATGGCTTGGTGGCATTGTGCTCTGTGACATTCCTCTCCGTGGCTTGGTGGCATTGTGCTCTGTGACATTCCTCTCCATGGCTTGGTAGCATTGTGCTCTGTGTATCAGTGACATTCCTCTCCATGGCTTGGTGGCATTGTGCTCTGTGTATCAGTGACATTCCACTCCATTACTTCGTGGCATTGTGCTCTGTGACTTTTTTTTTCCATGTCTTAGTAGCATTATGCTCTGTGTATCAGTGACATTTCTCCATTGCTTGGTGGCATTGTACTCTTGTGTATCAGTGACATTCCTCTCCATGGCTTGATGGCATTGTGCTCTGTGACATTCCTCTCCATGGCTTGGTGGCATTGTGCTCTGTGTATCAGTGACATTCCTCTCCATGGCTTGGTGGCATTGTGCTCTGTGTATCAGTGACATTCTTCTCCATGGCTTGATGGCATTGTGCTCTGTGACTTTTCTCTCCATGGCTTGGTGGCATTGTGCCCTGTGACATTCCTCTCCATGGCTTGGTGGCATTGTGTTGGTGACTCAGTGATATGGCACTCTGTAGCTCAGTGACATTTCTTCGCTTGATGATATTGTGTTCTTTAGCCAACCAAGTTGATCTTTTGGCTCAGTGATATTGCACCCCATGGCATGGTAACATTAACTAGGTCCTGGTCATATATCACACAGGTCAGTGCGCAGACATGGAGGACACAGTGTCTGATGTGTAAATACAATATCCAATGCAACTGTGCATGGTCATGGGTCACGTTACTGCCTTAAAAAGTAAGACAGTTATTAAAGGGAAGGGGAGGGGGGGAGTATGTGAGCCAATGATGACGCCTGTCATGAACGTGATCTTCCTGCGCTGTGGACTCGGAGGCTAGATATAGCACATACCGCACCACTTACCAAAATATCAGAAGATAAAGTAGCTTGTAGATTAGGGTGTCCCAACCAGAGACCCCTGTGCCACATGCACCAGACCCAGGACATGACGATAACTCAACATGATCTATTAGGGATGAATTTATTTTGTCTCTCTGGCGTGTAATCCTCTATGCCACACATACTAGGTGAGCCTCTTCCCACCCTCCATTCCCTTCATGCTCCCTCTCCTTCCGTTCCCCTCTCATCGGCTGAGCAGTGACACTTGGGGCACGGTGCCAGCCTCAAACAGAATATGTTTCACACCTCACCGGCTCTCCCCGTGTTTCCCATTTTAAGAGTGACATTACTAGATATGCAGTCACATTACTGGCCGCACACAGCACAAGGGAAAGGCCTATAGACATACAGGAATAACACATTGTGCAGGCACGTGACGCACGCCAGGCAGTTCAGCTGCCCAGGGTATGACATAAATCTGGCATGGAGAGAGGAGCAGGTTGGCTTCAAGTATCGGTTTAGTCATGACAATAAGGTCACTTCCAAATCACTACAGGTCAGCTTCGCTCTGGTGCATTCACCACATACACATAGTACATTTGTAAGATGAATTTAGCATCTCCTCCGTTCTGATTGACAGACTCACATTAACACAGGAGCGCTCACACATTAGCGCAGTCACCGCTACTTGCAGATGGGTTATACAAAAGTATATATAATGTTGTTTACTTAGTCACCTACATTGATTCGTTAGAATCTTATACTCCACATTTTCTACCAGCAGCTTAAATCCACATTTCTGATAAAAGACGATAATATGAAATTTATTTTCTAATGTGTAATTTTTAATCTATAGACAAAATTCTGATTTTTTTCACTGCAGGGGTCACAGTGGAGACAAAGGGCCTGATTCAGAGCTGCTCGCTGCTGGCGAGCGCTCGCTCTGAATCAGGGCATGTTTTTTTTTTATTACTCCAGGCCGCTCGCAAAGCTGTGGGTGACCACCCACAGCTTGTGCGAGCGGCCTGGAGTCCATTGCGATTATCGCGACCATTGGACTTGCGACGAGACCCTGTGGTAGGGTCTCGGCTCCCACAAGCCCAAGTGGACTTCCTGCTCTAATAGAGCAGGAGGTCCACTACTGACATCACTAGTGATGTCAGTAGGGCCGCCCACAAACGCCAGGAGTTCCAGGCTGTGCACTTGCGAGCAGCTCTGAACCAAAGTACCCTAATATCAGATGTGCAGCTGTTACACATGGGAGGAGGGGGGCTCTCTGTCCAAGGCCCATGTGTGGGTATCTCAGGTTCTCATGTGGCGGTGGGATGGGCTGGTGGTGGTGTGAATGTTGTTCGGTCATTTGGGTAGTTTGTATTTGGGTGAAGGCCACTCCCATAAGGAAAGGATGACCACGCCCCCTTGTGCGGCGTGCACTGTGGCCCCCTCATGTGGCGTACATTATGACCCCCTCATGCAGCGTACATTGTGGTCCCCTCGTGCGGCGTACATTATGGTCCTCTCATGCGGCGTACATTGTGACCCCCTCGTGCGGCGTACATTGTGGCCCTCTCGTGCGGCGTACATTGTAACCCCCTCATGCGGCGTACATTGTGGTCCCCTCATGCTGCATACATTGTGGCCCCCTCGTGCGGCGTACATTGTGGCCCCCCGTGCGGTGTACATTGTGGCCCCCTCGTGCTGCGTACATTGTGGCCCCCTCGTGCGGCGTATTGTGGCCCCCTCATGCTGTGTACATTGTGGCCCCCTCGTGCTGCGTACATTGTGACCCCCTCGTGCGGCGTACATTGTGGCTCCCTCGTGCGGCGTACAATGTGGCCCCCTCATGCGGCGTACATTGTGGCCCCCTCGTGCGGCGTACAATGTGGCCCCCTCGTGCGGTGGTCATTGTGGCCCCCTCGTGCGGCGTACATTGTGGTCCCCTCGTGCTGCGTACATTGCGGCCCCCTCGTGCGGCGTACATTGTGGTACTCAGTGCTATTTTTATATGAAAAACGTTGCTGGCACTGCTGCCTGATTCAGAGTCACACGCTACTGCCACCGCCACTGCGTACGGGATCGCAAACACAGGACGCGACGCCCCGAAACTGTCGCCTCACGTCTGAATATTTAGCCAACACTCCCCGTTACCACCCCAAATGCTCCCAGACTATCAATCACACTGGGAATAAATACTCGCCGCAAGCAACTATGGTGATGTACCTTGACGCATGCACAGACGGCCGATAATCGCTCAGCTGAGAAAACCGGCGTAGCGTGCAGCTCTGAGTCACGCCCATTGATGTCTTCTTACTTCTGGAAGTATTAATCAGAATAAACAGTGATGGGAACTGCGTAGCGCTGAGTTCCACTAGGACATTAAGACAATGGCGGCCCGTATGAGATCTCGCTAAGGGGCTGGACCAGTATACAGCATATTAATTCCCTAGGAGCTGGTGACACTTAGTGACCTGGTACAGTGTTGGCATTGTGAGCTTTACCCAAGCAGCACCTATGTCACCACCTATACTGCCATGTGCTTCGGTGCCACATTGTATCACCTGAGAAATACGTTACAGTGCTATGAATGTGCCGATTACTTGTCCTTTACATATTATAAAAGCCCACACAGGCACAGGTTACCGGAGCACACGTAGCGCCATGCGCCTCTGCACGTCACAGTACTGCTATATACAGCAGGGTTTTACAATAATTATTATTATTATCATTAGATAGAAGTTATATCTGGAGAGTAGTGATGACACTTAGCTGACATGACTCAGTGTTCTGTATCGGAATGTATGTCTGTCAGTGTAGGTACGACACACCCAATACAGGCTTTGCTTCAAAGATATCTTGTGAAACACAAAAATATACAAGTTACAATCAATGTTGCAGCCTGTCTAACGGTGACAGAGCGGCTTGATCACTTCTAATATCCCTACATTTTGCCGAATGTCGGAACATTATTCTCTATGTAATGATGTTATATCGTGTTACACAGTATGAGCAGGAATGGGAGTGAGTGGCAGCTGACAGCTGAGATATACAAGAGTGAGTGACAGCTGATATATAGGAGTGAGTGACAGCTGAGATATATAGGAGTGAGTGACAGCTGAGATATATAGGAGTGACAGCTGAGATATATAGGATTGAGTGACAGCTGAGATATATAGGCGTGTTAGATATACTAGTGTGTGACAGCTGACATATATGTGAGTGAGTGACCGCTGAGATACAGAGGAGTGACAGCTGAAATATGAGTGAGTGACAACTGAGACATATTGGAGTGACTGCAGAGAAATAGGGGAATGAGTGTCAGCTGAGATATAGAAAAGTGACAGTTAGATATATGGAAATGAGTGGCAGTTAGATATATGGAAATGAGTGGCAGTTAGATATATGGAAATGAGTGGCAGTTGAGATATATGGAAATGACAGCTCAGATATGTGGGGATGAATAACACCGAGATATATGGGAGTGTGTGACAGCTGAGACATATGATAATGACAGCTGAGATATGAGTGTGAGTGACAACTGAAAGACACAGGAGTAGCAGCTGACACACAGGAGTGTAGCCGTGGAGACATCTGGAAAGAAATATGAATGACAGCTGAGACATATGAGATATATAAGTGAAGAACATAAGAGTGTGAGTGACATCTGAGGCCTACTGCAGTGAGTGACAGTTGAGACATCTAGGAGTGTGACAACTGAGACATCTAGGTGTGTGAGGGACAGCTGATACCTACGAGTGTGAGTGGCAGCAGAGACAGCTAGGAGTGTGAGACGGACAAATGAGACAGCAGTGTGAGGGACAGATGAGACTGCTAGGAGTGTGTATAACAGATGAGACAGCTAGGAGTGTGAGGGACAGCAGACTGAGAAGAGACATACAGGAGTGTGTGGGACAGATGAGACAGCTAGGAGTTTGAGGGACAGCAGACTGGGAAGAGACACACAGGAGTGTGAGGGACAGATGAGACAGCTAGGAGTGTGTGTGACAGCAGAGACAGCTTAGGAGTGTGTGACAGATGAGACAGCTAGGAGTGTGAGTGACAGCAGAGACCGCTAGGAGTGTGTGACAGCTAGGAGTGTGTGTGTGACTGTAGAGACAGCTAGGAGTGTGTGTGACAGCTAAGAGTGTGAGGGACAGCAGAGACAGCTAGGAGTGTGTGGGACAGCTAGGAGTGTGAGGGGCAGCAGAGACAGCTAGGAGTGTGAGGGACAGCAGAGACAGCTAGGAATGTGTGGGACAGCAGAGACAGCTAGGAGTGTGTGACAGCTAGGAGTGTGTGTGACTGCAGAGACAGCTAGGAGTGTGTGTGTGACAGCTAGGAGTGTGAGGCACAGCAGAGACAGCTAGGAGTGTGTGGGACAGCAGAGACAGCTAGGAGTGTGAGGGACAGCAGAGACAGCTAGGAGTGTGTGCGACAGAAGAGACAGCTAGGAGTGTGTGTGACTGAAGAGACAGCTAGGAGTGTGTGTGAGAGCAGAGACGGCTAGGAGTGTGTGTGACAGCAGAGACGGCTAGGAGTGTGTGTGACAGCAGAGACAGCTAGGAGTGTGAGGGACAGCAGAGACAGCTAGGAGTGTGTGGGACAGCAGAGACAGCTTAGGGTGACAGCTAGGAGTGTGTGACAGCAGAGACAGCTAGGAGTGTGTGTGACTGAAGAGACAGATAGGAATGTGTGTGACAGCAGAGACAGCTAGGAGTGTGTGTGACAGCAGAGACAGCTAGGATTGTGTGTGACAGCAGAGACACACAGGAGTGTGAGTGACAGCTAGGAGTGTGTGACAGAAGAGACAGCTAGGAATGTGTGTGACAGCAGAGACAGCTAGGAGTGTGTGTGACAGCAGAGACAGCTAGGATTGTGAGTGACAGATGAGACAGCAAGGAGTGTGTGTGACAGAAGAGACAGCTAGGAGGGTGTGTGACAGCAGAGACAGCTAGGAATGTGTGTGACAGCAGAGACAGCTAGGAGTGTGTGTGACAGCAAAGACAGCTAAGAGTGTGTGTGACAGAAGAGACAGCTAGGAATGTATGTGACAGCTTGGAGTGTGTGTGACAGCAGAGACAGCTAGGAGTGTGTGTGACAGCAAAGACAGCTAAGAGTGTGTGTGACAGAAGAGACAGCTAGGAGTGTGAGTGACAGCTAGGAGTATGTGACAGAAGAGACAGCTAGGAGTGTGTGACAGCAGAGACAGGTAGGAGTGTGTGACAGCAGAGACAGCTAAGAGTGTGTGTGACAGAAGAGACAGCTAAGAGTGTGTGTGACAGAAGAGACAGCTAGGAATGTATGTGACAGCTTGGAGTGTGTGTGACAGCAGAGACAGCTAGGAGTGTGTGTGACAGAAGAGACAGCTAGGAGTGTGAGTGACAGCTAGGAGTATGTGACAGAAGAGACAGCTAGGAGTGTGTGTGACAGAAGAGACAGCTAGGAGTGTGTGACAGCAGAGACAGGTAGGAGTGTGTGACAGCAGAGACAGCTAAGAGTGTGTGTGACAGAGGAGACAGCTAAGAGTGTGTGTGACAGCAGAGACAGCTAGGAGTGTGTGTGACAGCAGAGACAGCTAGGAGTGTGTGTGACAGCAGACACACACAGGAGTGGAGCGGAGCCCTGGGCAGAGAGCTGCGGCTGCAGACCCGGCTCAGTCTCCGGCTGGCAGCAGCAGCAGCAGCAGCACAGCGCAGGCACTAGGACCCGGTGCCGCCCCCGGAGCTGCGCAGTGTCTGGCTGCAGTCGCTGGGTCCCTGCCCCGGGCCCCTCTGTCTCTGGCGGCGGCAGCAATGTGGCTCCTGCGCTCCGCTTGCCCCATTGCTCTGGGGGGCAGGTGTGTACGGTGCGGGGGGGTGGGGGGAGGGAGGGGAGGGGCAGCATGTGCCTTCCCTACGCCCGGATGCCCATCAGGAGCCGGGACTGGTGTGTGTGTACCTGGCGGGTGTGCGGAGGCTGGCAGCATGCTCCTGCTCTTCCATCACATACTTATTGCACTTATTCATTTCTTTAGACGGGGACAGCAGGTGTTCCTGAGGGCGGAGGACTCCCCGGGGCGATGCACGGAAGCTCTGCAGGTAAGGGATGCACTTACTGCTCATTCATGCGTTATCCCTACCTTCACCCGTCATCCCGACATTCACACACTGGGGAGAGTGGCAGCAGGAGGTCACTTGGATGACAGGTACCTGACACCTGGACAGGTGACTCCTCTGTGGCTGCAGCCCGGGGCTCTGTATGTGGCTGTCACTGACCTGTCCTGTACTGTGTGATGGGGCTGCTCACCTGTTCCCAGGTACAGAGGTGACAGCTCCCTGTGTGTACTACTCTCATCACTGACATGTCCTGTACTGTGTGATGGGGGCTGCTCACCTGTTCCCAGGTACAGAGGTGACAGCTCCCTGTGTGTACTACTCTCATCACTGACCTGTCCTGTACTGTGTGATGGGGCTGCTCACCTGTTCCCAGGTACAGAGGTGACAGCTCCCTGTGTGTACTACTCTCATCACTGACATGTCCTGTACTGTGTGATGGGGCTGCTCACCTGTTCCCAGGTACAGAGGTGACAGCTCCCTGTGTGTACTACTCTCATCACTGACATGTCCTGTACTGTGTGATGGGGCTGCTCACCTGTTCCCAGGTACAGAGGTGACAGCTCCCTGTGTGTACTACTCTCATCACTGACATGTCCTGTACTGTGTGATGGGGGCTGCTCACCTGTTCCCAGGTACAGAGGTGACAGCTCCCTGTGTGTACTACTCTCATCACTGACCTGTCCTGTACTGTGTGATGGGGCTGCTCACCTGTTCCCAGGTACAGAGGTGACAGCTCCCTGTGTGTACTACTCTCATCACTGACATGTCCTGTACTGTGTGATGGGGCTGCTCACCTGTTCCCAGGTACAGAGGTGACAGCTCCCTGTGTGTACTACTCTCATCACTGACATGTCCTGTACTGTGTGATGGGGGCTGCTCACCTGTTCCCAGGTACAGAGGTGACAGCTCCCTGTGTGTACTACTCTCATCACTGACCTGTCCTGTACTGTGTGATGGGGCTGCTCACCTGTTCCCAGGTACAGAGGTGACAGCTCCCTGTGTGTACTACTCTCATCACTGACATGTCCTGTACTGTGTGATGGGGCTGCTCACCTGTTCCCAGGTACAGAGGTGACAGCTCCCTGTGTGTACTACTCTCATCACTGACATGTCCTGTACTGTGTGATGGGGCTGCTCACCTGTTCCCAGGTACAGAGGTGACAGCTCCCTGTGTGTACTACTCTCATCACTGACATGTCCTGTACTGTGTGATGGGGGCTGCTCACCTGTTCCCAGGTACAGAGGTGACAGCTCCCTGTGTGTACTACTCTCATCACTGACCTGTCCTGTACTGTGTGATGGGGCTGCTCACCTGTTCCCAGGTACAGAGGTGACAGCTCCCTGTGTGTACTACTCTCATCACTGACATGTCCTGTACTGTGTGATGGGGGCTGCTCACCTGTTCCCAGGTACAGAGGTGACAGCTCCCTGTGTGTACTACTCTCATCACTGACATGTCCTGTACTGTGTGATGGGGCTGCTCACCTGTTCCCAGGTACAGAGGTGACAGCTCCCTGTGTGTACTACTCTCATCACTGACATGTCCTGTACTGTGTGATGGGGCTGCTCACCTGTTCCCAGGTACAGAGGTGACAGCTCCCTGTGTGTACTACTCTCATCACTGACATGTCCTGTACTGTGTGATGGGGCTGCTCACCTGTTCCCAGGTACAGAGGTGACAGCTCCCTGTGTGTACTACTCTCATCACTGACATGTCCTGTACTGTGTGATGGGGCTGCTCACCTGTTCCCAGGTACAGAGGTGACAGCTCCCTGTGTGTACTACTCTCATCACTGACATGTCCTGTACTGTGTGATGGGGGCTGCTCACCTGTTCCCAGGTACAGAGGTGACAGCTCCCTGTGTGTACTACTCTCATCACTGACATGTCCTGTACTGTGTGATGGGGCTGCTCACCTGTTCCCAGGTACAGAGGTGACAGCTCCCTGTGTGTACTACTCTCATCACTGACATGTCCTGTACTGTGTGATGGGGGCTGCTCACCTGTTCCCAGGTACAGAGGTGACAGCTCCCTGTGTGTACTACTCTCATCACTGACCTGTCCTGTACTGTGTGATGGGGCTGCTCACCTGTTCCCAGGTACAGAGGTGACAGCTCCCTGTGTGTACTACTCTCATCACTGACATGTCCTGTACTGTGTGATGGGGGCTGCTCACCTGTTCCCAGGTACAGAGGTGACAGCTCCCTGTGTGTACTACTCTCATCACTGACATGTCCTGTACTGTGTGATGGGGCTGCTCACCTGTTCCCAGGTACAGAGGTGACAGCTCCCTGTGTGTACTACTCTCATCACTGACATGTCCTGTACTGTGTGATGGGGCTGCTCACCTGTTCCCAGGTACAGAGGTGACAGCTCCCTGTGTGTACTACTCTCATCACTGACATGTCCTGTACTGTGAGATGGGGCTGCTCACCTGTTCCCAGGTACGGAGGTGACAGCTCCCTGTGTGTGTACTACTCTCATCACTGACATGTCCTGTACTGTGAGATGGGGCTGCTCACCTGTTCCCAGGTACTGAGGTGACAGCTCCCTGTGTGTGTACTACTCTCATCACTGACATGTCCTGTACTGTGTGATGGGGGCTGCTCACCTGTTCCCAGGTACTGAGGTGACAGCTCCCTGTGTGTGTACTACTCTCATCACTGACATGTCCTGTACTGTGTGATGGGGCTGCTCACCTGTTCCCAGGTACTGAGGTGACAGCTCCCTGTGTGTGTACTACTCTCATCACTGACATGTCCTGTACTGTGTGATGGGGCTGCTCACCTGTTCCCAGGTACAGAGGTGACAGCTCCCTGTGTGTGTACTACTCTCATCACTGACCTGTCCTGTACTGTGTGATGGGGCTGCTCACCTGTTCCCAGGTACAGAGGTGACAGCTCCCTGTGTGTACTACTCTCATCACTGACCTGTCCTGTACTGTGTGATGGGGCTGCTCACCTGTTCCCAGGTACTGAGGTGACAGCTCCCTGTGTGTGTACTACTCTCATCACTGACATATCCTGTACTGTGTGATGGGGCTGCTCACCTGTTCCCAGGTACAGAGGTGACAGCTCCCTGTGTGTGTACTACTCTCATCACTGACCTGTCCTGTACTGTGTGATGGGGCTGCTCACCTGTTCCCAGGTACAGAGGTGACAGCTCCCTGTGTGTGTACTACTCTCATCACTGACATGTCCTGTACTGTGAGATGGGGGCTGCTCACCTGTTCCCAGGTACAGAGGTGACAGCTCCCTGTGTGTACTACTCTCATCACTGACATGTCCTGTACTGTGAGATGGGGGCTGCTCACCTGTTCCCAGGTACAGAGGTGACAGCTCCCTGTGTGTGTACTACTTTCATCACTAACATGTCCTGTACTGTGTGATGGGGCTGCTCACCTGTTCCCAGGTACAGAGGTGACAGCTCCCTGTGTGTACTACTCTCATCACTGACTTGTCCTGTACTGTGTGAAGGGGCTGCTCACCTGTTCCCAGGTACAGAGGTGACAGCTCCCTGTGTGTACTACTCTCATCACTGACATGTCCTGTACTGTGTGAAGGGGCTGCTCACCTGTTCCCAGGTACAGAGGTGACAGCTCCCTGTGTGTACTACTCTCATCACTGACCTGTCCTGTACTGTGTGATGGGGCTGCTCACCTGTTCCCAGGTACTGAGGTGACAGCTCCCTGTGTGTGTACTACTCTCATCACTGACATGTCCTGTACTGTGAGATGGGGGCTGCTCACCTGTTCCCAGGTACAGAGGTGACAGCTCCCTGTGTGTACTACTCTCATCACTGACATGTCCTGTACTGTGAGATGGGGGCTGCTCACCTGTTCCCAGGTACAGAGGTGACAGCTCCCTGTGTGTGTACTACTTTCATCACTGACATGTCCTGTACTGTGTGATGGGGCTGCTCACCTGTTCCCAGGTACAGAGGTGACAGCTCCCTGTGTGTGTACTACTCTCATCACTGACATATCCTGTACTGTGTGATGGGGCTGCTCACCTGTTCCCAGGTACAGAGGTGACAGCTCCCTGTGTGTGTACTACTCTCATCACTGACCTGTCCTGTACTGTGTGATGGGGCTGCTCACCTGTTCCCAGGTACAGAGGTGACAGCTCCCTGTGTGTGTACTACTCTCATCACTGACATGTCCTGTACTGTGAGATGGGGGCTGCTCACCTGTTCCCAGGTACAGAGGTGACAGCTCCCTGTGTGTACTACTCTCATCACTGACATGTCCTGTACTGTGAGATGGGGGCTGCTCACCTGTTCCCAGGTACAGAGGTGACAGCTCCCTGTGTGTGTACTACTTTCATCACTGACATGTCCTGTACTGTGTGATGGGGCTGCTCACCTGTTCCCAGGTACAGAGGTGACAGCTCCCTGTGTGTACTACTCTCATCACTGACATGTCCTGTACTGTGTGATGGGGCTGCTCACCTGTTCCCAGGTACTGAGGTGACAGCTCCCTGTGTGTACTACTCTCATCACTGACATGTCCTGTACTGTGTGATGGGGGCTGCTCACCTGTTCCCAGGTACAGAGGTGACAGCTCCCTGTGTGTACTACTCTCATCACTGACATGTCCTGTACTGTGAGATGGGGCTGCTCACCTGTTCCCAGGTACAGAGGTGATAGCTCCCTGTGTGTGTACTACTCTCATCACTGACATGTCCTGTACTGTGTGATGGGGCTGCTCACCTGTTCCCAGGTACAGAGGTGACAGCTCCCTGTGTGTGTACTACTTTCATCACTGACATGTCCTGTACTGTGTGATGGGGCTGCTCACCTGTTCCCAGGTACAGAGGTGACAGCTCCCTGTGTGTACTACTCTCATCACTGACTTGTCCTGTACTGTGTGAAGGGGCTGCTCACCTGTTCCCAGGTACAGAGGTGACAGCTCCCTGTGTGTACTACTCTCATCACTGACATGTCCTGTACTGTGTGATGGGGCTGCTCACCTGTTCCCAGGTACTGAGGTGACAGCTCCCTGTGTGTACTACTCTCATCACTGACATGTCCTGTACTGTGTGATGGGGGCTGCTCACCTGTTCCCAGGTACAGAGGTGACAGCTCCCTGTGTGTACTACTCTCATCACTGACATGTCCTGTACTGTGAGATGGGGCTGCTCACCTGTTCCCAGGTACAGAGGTGATAGCTCCCTGTGTGTACTACTCTCATCACTGACCTGTCCTGTACTGTGTGAAGGGGCTGCTCACCTGTTCCCAGGTACAGAGGTGACAGCTCCCTGTGTGTACTACTCTCATCACTGACATGTCCTGTACTGTGTGATGGGGCTGCTCACCTGTTCCCAGGTACAGAGGTGACAGCTCCCTGTGTGTACTACTCTCATCACTGACTTGTCCTGTACTGAAAGCTTCCCCTGTTACTTTACTGTATGAGGGGAGCTTCTCACCTGTTTCCAAATGTATGTTGTAACATTGTTTTGTAATTCAGTGCAATTAAGTGTTACTGGAAAACTTTTAAATGTTATGCAGTGTGTGTGTATATGTATATATATATATATATATATATATATATATATATGTGTATATGCTGCATGTAATCCCATAGGTCCGGCACTCCCATTCAAATTTGCAAATTGACCTGGTGCCCCCAAAGGTGCGGCACCCAGATACAGGAGTATACAAAGTCCAGGCAGTGGTTTGGTTATCAATGTCTCAGTACTTTATCCTGAAGACAGTAGATAAATACTGAACCGGTGATGACCAAACCACTGCGTGGACTTTGTATCGGAGTGCCGCACCTTTGGGCTATATATATATATATTTGCAGTACAGTATGTGTGAACTAAGCCCACGGGTTTGTTTTTAGGATATATACTGTATATATATACTATACGTTTGTAAAAGTGCTGTGCAGCTTGCTGGTCAGATATACGTATTGCTGATATTTATAATGTGTTTGTTAGGACCGTCGGTTATATAGTAATATGGTGCATTGCTATATCATTGTGTAGGTTTTTTTTCAGCACTGTTTGAAATTGAGATTAGAGAGAAATATCAGGGTAGATTACACTGGACACCTGTATGGATAGAGCAGAGGGTCTGTGCTGCGTAATACTGTGTGCGTAATACTGTGTGCGTAATACTGTGTGCGTAATACTGTGTGCGTAATACTGTGCTGCGTAATACTGTGCGCGTAATACTGTGCTGCGTAATACTGTGTGCGTAATACTGTGCTGCGTAATACTGTGCTGCGTAATACTGTGTGCGTAATACTGTGTGCGTAATACTGTGTGCGTAATACTGTGCTGTGTAATACTGTGTGCGTAATACTGTGTGCGTAATACTGTGCTGTGTAATGCTGTGCTGTGTAATACTGTGTGCGTAATACTGTGTGCGTAATACTGTGCTGCGTAATACTGTGTGCGTAATACTGTGTGCGTAATACTGTGTGCGTAATACTGTGTGCGTAATACTGTGTGCGTAATACTGTGCTGTGTAATACTGTGTGCGTAATACTGTGTGCGTAATACTGTGCTGTGTAATGCTGTGCTGCGTAATACTGTGTGCGTAATACTGTGTGCGTAATACTGTGCTGTGTAATACTGTGCTGTGTAATACTGTGTGCGTAATACTGTGTGCGTAATACTGTGCTGTGTAATGCTGTGCTGCGTAATACTGTGTGCGTAATACTGTGCTGTGTACTGTGCTGTGTAATGCTGTGTGCGTAATACTGTGTGCGTAATACTGTGTGCGTAATACTGTGCTGCGTAATACTGTGCTGCGTAATACTGTGCTGCGTAATACTCTGCTGCGTAATACTGTGCTGCGTAATACTGTGCTGCGTAATACTGTGCTGCGTAATACTGTGCTGCGTAATACTGTGCTGCGTAATATTGTGCTGCGTAATACTGTGTGCGTAATACTGTGCTGCGTAATACTGTGCTGCGTAATACTGTGCTGCGTAATACTGTGCTGCGTAATACTGTGCTGCGTAATACTGTGCTGCGTAATACTGTGCTGCATAATACTCTGCTGCGTAATACTCTGCTGCGTAATACTCTGCTGCGTAATACTGTGCTGCGTAATACTGTGCTGCGTAATACTGTGCTGTGTAATACTGTGCTGTGTAGCTTGTTGCTCATTGGTTGGAGAAGTGTAATGTTCTGGTTTTGTGTAGAAGTGTCCGTTTATCACTAATGGCTCCCTGTGTCTGTCACTGGATACATGGGACATTTCACACAGAAGAGTAAATACAGCTATTTCTATGCATTGTTGGGACCTTAGCACAGCAGGACGGTCCCCGTCACCAGCACGAGGTGCACACCCACAAGACATCCCAGCAGTACAAGGCCGTAGAAAGTGCCAATGTTCCGTTCAATGGGCATCTGCATTGTCCCAGGACATTGTACTACAGGCCCTTCCCTGTAGTACCTATTGTATGGTCCACTGCCTTGCCCAGGAGACGGTTCTCTTTAGTTACAGCACCTCGGATCCCTGGTTGAGCGATTGGCCTGTTCCCGCATTCAGTATTCAGCAGAAATTAGGTGAATTTAGCACCTGCATAGAGCATTTTACAGAGGCGCAAAGTTCTGCTTTACATTCACTTGTTACAGAATGTATAGCACATGAGCATAGCTGGGGCGCACTGTGTTATACAGTCGGATAGCATCGGCAGCGCTGACTCTCAGGCACCACCTGTCAGATGTGCAGAGTATTGTGGCCAATGGTGGAATCAGGCAAATAACTTGCAATTGTAAGTATCATTTTAATAATGTTGCAATGAGGTGTTCCCTTCACACATTACTTCTGACTTTGAGTCCAAGGGGTCAATCCAATTAGGTGCCAGTTGGGTTCTGCAAGCTGTTCTCACAGCAAACTTGCACTGCAATCCAATTCCAAACTCGCATTTCTTTTTCAGAGGAACGACACATTTTTTTGTGCGCACCCCCCTGAGCGGGTGAAAAGGTGGGAAATCTTTACTTTAAGGTAAAAATGACGGGACACAGTGGAGAACCTCTGGTAACCCCCCCAATGAATAATCATGCACTTGGAGGGGTTTAAACAGCATAATTTGGCCAATAAATGTCAGCTGGCAGCAGAATTTCTCTAATAAGCTCAATAATGGGTTAATGGATGTGGGGACAGGTATGTGGAGGTGTAAGTGATGTAGGACAGGTATGTGAAGGTGCAAATGATGCGGGACAGGTATGTGGAGGTGTAAATGATGTGGGACAGATATGTGGAGGTGTAAATGATGTGGGACAGGTATGTGGAGGTGTAAATTATATGGGACAGGTATGTGGAGGTGTAAATTATATGGGACAGGTATGTGTGAGGTGTAAATGATATGGGACAGGTATGAGGAGGTGTAAATGATGTGGGACAGGTATGTGGAGGTGTAAATGATGTGTGACAGGTATGTGGAGGTGTAAATGATGTAGGACAGGCATGTGGAGGTGTAAATTATATGGGACAGGTATGTGGAGGTGTAAATAATGCGGGACAGGTATGTGGAGGTGTAAATTATATGGGACAGGTATGTGGAGGTGTAAATAATGTGGGACAGGTATGTGGAGGTGTAAATGATGTGTGACAGGTATGTGGAGGTGTAAATGATGTAGGACAGGCATGTGGAGGTGTAAATTATATGGGACAGGTATGTGGAGGTGTAAATAATGCGGGACAGGTATGTGGAGGTGTAAATTATATGGGACAGGTATGTGGAGGTGTAAATAATGTGGGACAGGTATGTGGAGGTGTAAATTATATGGGACAGGTATGTGGAGGTGTAAATTATATGGGACAGGTATGTGGAGGTGTAAATTATATGGAACAGGTATGTGATATGGGACAGGTATGTGGAGGTGTAAATTATACGGGACAGGTATGTGGAGGTGTAAATGATGTGGGACAGGTATGTGGAGGTGTAAATGAAGCAGGGACAGGTATGTGGAGGTGTAAATAATGTGGGACAGGTATGTGGAGGTGTAAATGATGTAGGACAGGCATGTGAAGGTGAAAATTATATGGGACAGGTATGTGGAGGTTTTAAATTAAATGGGACAGGTATGTGGAGGTGTAAATTATGTGGGACAGGTATGTGATATGGGACAGGTATGTGGAGGTGTAAATTATATGGGACAGGTATGTGGAGGTGTAAATGATGTGGGACAGGTATGTGGAGGTGTAAATGAAGCAGGGACAGGTATGTGGAGGTGTAAATGATGCAGGGACAGGTATGTGGAGGTGTAAATGATGTGGGACAGGTTTGTGGAGGTGTAAATGATGTGGGACAGGTATGTGAAGGTGTAAATGATGTGGGGACAGGTATGTGGAGGTGTAAATGATGGGGGACAGGTATGTGGAGGTGTAAATTATGTGGGACAGGTATGTGGAGGTGTAAATGATGGGGGACAGGTATGTGGAGGTGTAAATGATGCAGGACAGGTATGTAGAGGTGTAATTGATGCAGGAGATGTATGTAGAGGTATAAATGATGCAGGGCAGGCACGTAGAGGTGTAAATGATTTAGGACAGGTATGTGGAGGTGTAAAGTATGTGGGACAGGTATGTGGAGGTGTAAATTATGTGGGACAGGTATGTAGAGGTGTAAAGTATGTAGGACAGGTATGTGGAGGTGTAAATGATGCGGGACAGGTATATGGAGGTGTAAAGTATGTAGGACAGGTATATGGAGGTGTAAAGTATGTAGGACAGGTATGTGGAGGTGTAAATAATATAGGACAGGTATGTGGAGGTGTGAATGATGTGGGACAGGTATGATGAGGTGTAAATTATGTGGGACATGTATGTGGAGGTGTAAATGATGCGGAACAGGTATGTGGAGGTGTGAAAGATGTGGGACAGGTATGTGGAGGTGTAGATGATGTGGGACAGGTATGTGGAGGTGTAAATGATGGGGGACAGGTATGTGGAGGTGTAAATGATGCAGAACAGGTATGTAGAGGTGTAATTGATGCAGGACATGTATGTAGAGGTATAAATGATGCAGGGCAGGCACGTAGAGGTGTAAATGATTTAGGACAGGTATGTGGAGGTGTAAAGGATGTGGGACAGGTATGTGGAGGTGTAAATTATGTGGGACAGGTATGTAGAGGTGTAAAGTATGTAGGACAGGTATGTGGAGGTGTAAATGATGCGGGACAGGTATTGGAGGTGTAAAGTATGTAGGACAGGTATATGGAGGTGTAAAGTATGTAGGACAGGTATGTGGAGGTGTAAATGATGTGGGACAGGTATGATGAGGTGTAAATTATGTGGGACAGGTATGTGTGAGGTGTAAATTATGTGGGACAGGTATATGGAGGTGTAAATGATGTGGGACAGGTATGTGAAGGTGTAAAAGATGCAGAGCAGGTATGTAGAGGTGTAATTGATATGGTACAGGTATGTGGAGGTGTAAAGTATGTGGGACAGGTATGTGGAGGTGTTAATGATGTGGGACATGTATGTGGATGTGTAAATGATGTGGGACAGGTATGTGGAGGTGTAAATGATGTGGGACAGGTATGTGGAGGTGTAAATGATGCGGAACAGGTACATAGAGGTGTTGTATTGATGGAAGAGGGGATTTTAGAACATGCAGATGAGAGGTAAAAGTGTTTATTCCAACTTTTTACAAAGTTGTATGAAAACACTGGCCAACTACTGTCCCACAAAATGCTTGAAAGACTTTAATTTGCTGAAAAACACTTGCTGGCTCTCATTTTTCAACCATTAATAAAAAGTAAAAAAAAAACAGCCATTTGATACCATTTAAAAAACCTCCAGTACTTTCCCACTAGCCATTAACAGCCTTCTACATGGTCCTGCTATGTCAGTTGTTACGAAGAGCCTTCTATATAGTCCTGCTATCAGTTGTCACGAAGAACCTTCTATATGGTCCTGCTATCTCAGTTGTCACTGACAGCCTTCTATATGGTCCTGTTATCTCAATTGTCACTAACAGCCTTCTATATGGTCCTGTTATCTCAGTTGTCACTAACAGACTTATATATGGTCCTGCTATCTCAGTTGTCACTAACAGCATTCTATATGGTCCTGCTATCTCAGTTGTCACTAACAGCCTTCTATATGGTCCTGCTATCTCAGTGTCACTGGCAGCCTTCTATATGGTCCTGCTATCTCAGTTGTCACTAACAGCCTTCTATATGTCCTGCTATCTCAGTTGTCACTAACAGCCTTCTATATGGTCCTGTTATTTCAGTTGTCACTAACAACCTTCTATATGGTCCTGCTATCTCAGTTGTCACTAACAGCTTTCTATATGGTCCTGTTATTTCAGTTGTCACTAACAACCTTCTATATGGTCCTGCTATCTCAGTTGTCACTAACAGCTTTCTATATGGTCCTGTTATTTCAGTTGTCACTAACAACCTTCTATATGGTCCTGCTATCTCAGTGTCATTACCAGCCTGCTACATGGTCCTGCTATCTCAGTTGTCACTAACAGTGATAACTGAGGTAGCAGGACCATATAGAAGACTGTTAGTGACAACTGAGATAGCAGGACCATGTAGCAGGCTGGTAATGACACTGAGATAGCAGGACCATATAGAAGGTTGTTAGTGACAACTGAAATAACAGGACCATATAGAAAGCTGTTAGTGACAACTGAGATAGCAGGACCATATAGAAGGTTGTTAGTGACAACTGAAATAACAGGACCATATAGAAGGCTGTTAGTGACAACTGAGATAGCAGGACCATATAGAAGGCTGTTAGTGACAACTGAGGTAGCAGGACCATATAGAAGACTGTTAGTGACAACTGAGATAGCAAGACCATATAGAAGACTGTTAGTGATAACTGAGGTAGCAGGACCATATAGAAGACTAACAGTCTTCTATATGGTCTTGCTATCTCAGTTGTCACTAACAGTCTTCTATATGGTCCTGCTACCTCAGTTGTCACTAACGGCCTTCTATATGGTCCTGCTACTTCAGTTGTTATTTTTTTGGGGTCCAGGTAGAAACGTCATGCACCCTCTGCTCGGCTCACGCAAATTGGCATTTTTAATTGGATCTAAAATTTCTTTGGTGCGCACATTCACATGATGTAATAAAACAAACTTGCACCTAATTGGATTGAGACTAACCTATGATGCTAATGGGGCCCTTTAGTTATGTTGGAGACTGAACTATTCCAGGGTCCTCAGAGCTGTTATATTTTTTATACCATTGTGAGGGAGAGGGCATGTGTGTGTGTGGCACCCATAGTCAGGGAGTGGGCATGTGTGTGTGGCACCCATTGTGAGGGAGAGGGCATGTGTGTGTATGTGACACCCATTGTGAGGGAGAGGGCATGTGTGTGTGTGTGTGGCACCCATTGTGAGGGAGAGGGCATGTGTGTGTGTGTGGCACCCATTGTGAGGGAGAGGGCATGTGTGTGTGACACCCATTGTGAGGGAGAGGGCATGTGTGTGTATGTGACACCCATTGTGAGGGAGAGGGCATGTGTGTGTGTGACACCCATTGTGAGGGAGAGGGCATGTGTGTGTGTGACACCCATTGTGAGGGAGAGGGCATGTGTGTGTGTGACACCCATTGTGAGGGAGAGGGCATGTGTGTGTGTGGCACCCATTGTGAGGGAGAGGGCATGTGTGTGTGTGACACCCATTGTGAGGGAGAGGGCATGCGTGTGTGTGACACCCATTGTGAGGGAGAGGGCATGTGTGTGTGTGACACCCATTGTGAGGGAGAGTGCATGTGTGTGTGTGACACCCATTGTGAGGGAGAGGGCATGTGTGTGTGTGACACCCATTGTGAGGGAGAGGGCATGTGTGTGTGTGACACCCATTGTGAGGGAGAGGGCATGTGTGTGTGTGACACCCATTGTGAGGGAGAGTGCGTGAGTTACCTCTTGTGTGGCAGATGGGGGTGTAAGCCACCTGTAGTTAGGTATAGGGTTTGTGAGGCACATGTTGTGAGGTAAATGGTATGAGGCACCAGGTATCAGTTATAGGCACCAGTAATTAGGCTTAGAGTGTGTGAGGCATCAATAGTTATTTACAGGGAATGTGAGTCATCTGTAGTTATTTATAGGGTGTGTGGGGCACACGTTATGGGTTTAGCCTGTGTGGGACACAAATGAGGTATAGGGTGTGTGAGGCACACTTTGTGAGGTATAGGGTGTGTGAGGCACATGTTATAAGGTATAGGGTGTGTGATACACAAGGTACAGGGTGTGTGAGGCACACATTATGAAGTATACGGTGTGTGAGGCACATGTTATAAGGTATAGGGTGTGTGATACACAGGTGAGGTACATGGTGTGTGAGGCACACATTATGAGGTATAGGGTGTGTGAGACATGTGAGGTGTAGGGTGTGTGTCACACCTGTCGGCAGGCACGGGGAGAATGTTAGTGAGTAGAATGACATGTGGGCTGTGTGACAATGACAGCTTTCCCTGACTGGATGGGCAGATAATTCAGAGCTCTGGGGTTGGAATCCTGTTGTTCTGCAGTCTCCACAATAACTGCTGGTTGCTACATTTATATCTAATTCTATCTCCAAACAGCTATGGAAAGACAGCTGCTGGTTCTCCAATGTGGGTCGCCCTCCCAGTGCTCACTGGATGTCTCTCTGTACATTGCAGACACTCAGTGCTCTCTGGATGTCTCTCTGTACATTGCAGACACTCTCTCAGTGCTCACTGGATGTCTCTCTGTACATTGCAGACACTCTCTCAGTGCTCACTGGATATCTTTGTACATTGCAGACACTCCCAGTGCTCACTGGATGTCTCTCTGTACATTGCAGACACTCTCTCAGTGCTCACTGGATGTCTCTCTGTACATTGCAGACACTCAGTGCTCACTGGATGTCTCTCTGTACATTGCAGACACTTTCTCAGTGCTCACTGGATGTCTCTCTGTACATTGCAGACACTTTCTCAGTGCTCACTGGATGTCTCTCTGTACATTGCAGACACTCTCTCAGTGCTCACTGGATGTCTCTCTGTACATTGCAGACACTCAGTGCTCACTGGATGTCTCTCTGTACATTGCAGACACTTTCTCAGTGCTCACTGGATGTCTCTCTGTACATTGCAGACACTCTCTCAGTGCTCACTGGATGTCACATCTGTATCTTTAGTGTCCAACACACATATTGTTTCTGTTCAGACTGAAACATGACGTGTGCCCCTATGCCCTCTGCATTTTTAGTCACCTCTGACACTTGCTCCCCCTGACGGAGGGAAGGGGTGGGCAGAACCGCACACAGATATGCCTGTCAGTAGCTACAGATCTATGATGGTTGCCAGCACTACCCGCTTCTGTGTCACTGATAGTACCTATATTATGTGATATACCCGCTTCTGTGTCTCTGATAGTACCTGTATTATGTGATATACCCGCTTCTGTGTCACTGATAGTACCTATATTATGTGATATACCCGCTTCTGTGTCACTGATAGTACCTATATTATGTGATATACCCGCTTCTGTGTCACTGATAGTACCTATATTATGTGATATACCCACTTCTGTGTCACTGATAGTACCTGTATTATGTGATATACCCGCTTCTGTGTCACTGATAGTACCTGTATTATGTGATATACCCACTTCTGTGTCACTGATTGTACCTATATTATGTGATATACCCGCTTCTGTGTCACTGATAGTACCTGTATTATGTGATATACCCACTTCTGTGTCACTGATAGTACCTATATTATGTGATATACCCGCTTCTGTGTCACTGATAGTACCTATATTATGTGATATCCCGGCTTCTGTGTCACTGATAGTACCTATATTATGTGATATACCCACTTCTGTGTCACTGATAGTACCTATATTATGTGATATACCCACTTCTGTGTCACTGATAGTACCTATATTATGTGATATACCCGCTTCTGTGTCACTGATAGTACCTAAATTATGTGATATACCCGCTTCTGTGTCTCTGATAGTACCTGTATTATGTGATATACCCGCTTCTGTGTCTCTGATAGTACCTGTATTATGTGATATACCCGCTTCTGTGTCTCTGATAGTACCTGTATTATGTGATATACCCACTTCTGTGTCACTGATAGTACCTATATTATGTGATATACCCGCTTCTGTGTCACTGATAGTACCTATATTATGTGATATACCCGCTTCTGTGTCACTGATAGTACCTATATTATGTGATATACCCGCTTCTGTGTCACTGATAGTACCTATATTATGTGATATACCCGCTTCTGTGTCACTGATAGTACCTATATTATGTGATATCCCGGCTTCTGTGTCACTGATAGTACCTATATTATGTGATATACCCACTTCTGTGTCACTGATAGTACCTATATTATGTGATATACCCACTTCTGTGTCACTGATAGTACCTATATTATGTGATATACCCGCTTCTGTGTCACTGATAGTACCTAAATTATGTGATATACCCGCTTCTGTGTCTCTGATAGTACCTGTATTATGTGATATACCCGCTTCTGTGTCTCTGATAGTACCTGTATTATGTGATATACCCGCTTCTGTGTCTCTGATAGTACCTGTATTATGTGATATACCCACTTCTGTGTCACTGATAGTACCTATATTATGTGATATACCCGCTTCTGTGTCACTGATAGTACCTATATTATGTGATATACCCGCTTCTGTGTCACTGATAGTACCTATATTATGTGATATACCCGCTTCTGTGTCACTGATAGTACCTATATTATGTGATATACCCGCTTCTGTGTCACTGATAGTACCTATATTATGTGATATACCCGCTTCTGTGTCACTGATAGTGCCTATATTATGTGATATACCCGCTTCTGTGTCACTGATAGTGCCTGTATTATGTGATATACCCACTTCTGTGTCACTGATAGTACCTGTATTATGTGATCTACCCGCTTCTGTGTCACTGATAGTACCTATATTATGTGATATACCCGCTTCTGTGTCACTGATAGTACCTATATTATGTGATATACCCGCTTCTGTGTCACTGATAGTACCTATATTATGTGATATACCCGCTTCTGTGTCACTGATAGTACCTATATTATGTGATATACCCGCTTCTGTGTCACTGATAGTACCTATATTATGTGATATACCCGCTTCTATGTCACTGATAGTACCTGTATTATGTGATATACCCGCTTCTGTGTCACTGATAGTACCTGTATTATGTGATATACCCGCTTCTGTGTCACTGATAGTACCTGTATTATGTGATATACCCGCTTCTGTGTCACTGATAGTACCTATATTATGTGATATACCCGCTTCTGTGTCACTGATAGTACCTATATTATGTGATATACCCGCTTCTGTGTCACTGATAGTACCTATATTATGTGATATACCCACTTCTGTGTCACTGATAGTACCTATATTATGTGATATACCCACTTCTGTGTCACTGATAGTACCTATAGTATGTGATATACCCGCTTCTGTGTCACTGATAGTACCTGTATTATGTGATATACCCGCTTCTGTGTCACTGATAGTACCTGTATTATGTGATATACCCGCTTCTGTGTCACTGATAGTACCTATATTATGTGATATACCCGCTTCTGTGTCACTGATAGTACCTATATTATGTGATATACCCGCTTCTGTGTCACTGATAGTACCTATATTATGTGATAATGGGGGCATGCATCTATCTATAAATACATTGTTTGTTGCTTTCATTCATACACAATGAGGATTATGCAGTACCTGCTGTATTATGGAGGGTTTAACTTTTTATTCAATTCCAGCCTAATACAGACTGCGTCTTTCACTATTGAAACTAATGTTATAACCAGTTTCCTCTTACATCGCTGCTGCTTTGTATGTGGTAATGCAGTGGCCTGGTACAAGCGCTGTGTAATCTCCATGGAAGAGATGTGATAACATGTTTGATTTCTGCCTTTCGATGGACCAGCTCTCTCTGATTGTCGCCCTGGCATTCATGTGGATGTTACTGTGACACTTACCACCTACCTAAATAGTATTGCACACCAAGTACAGCCCTTCATGGCATCGTTGTTCCCTGATAGCAGTGGCCTCTTCCAGCAGGATAATGTGCCCGGTGGCCACACTGCAATCATTGCTCAGGAATGGTCTGAGGAACATGACAGAGATCTCAAGGTGGTGACTAGGCCTCCAAATTCCCCAGATCTCAGTCTGATGGTGCATCTGTGGGACGTGCTGGAAACACGTCTGAGCCATGGAGGCCCCACCTGGCACCTTACAGGACTTACAGGTTATGCTGCTAACGTCTTGGTGCCAGATACCACAGAGGTCTTGTGGAGTCCATGCCTCGGGGGGTTAGAGCTGGACCTGCACAATATCAGGCAGGTGGTTTTATGTTGTGGCTGATCAGTATAGAATATATAGTTCATTTTCTGCCTAATGTCCATGTTGTTTTTATTGCTGCTGTTGCTGGTTTTCTCATTGATACTGTCAATATTGGCTTACTGAGATTATATGGAAATTACAGGTTGGAGTCTCTCATATCCAAATATTCCAAAATGTGGGATATTCCGAAATACGGAATATTTTTAGCATGACTGAGATATTGAAACCTTTGCTTTTTGATGGTTCAATGTACACAAACTTTGTTTAAGACACAAAATTATAAAAAATATTGTATAAAATGACCTGCAGGCTGCGCGTGTAAGGTGTATATAACATATATATGCATTCTGTGTTTAGATTTGGGTCCCATTCCCAAGATATTCCATTATAGTATGCAAATATTCCAAAATACGGAATATTCCGATATCCAAAATACCCCTGGTCCCAAGCATTTTGGATATGGGAGACTCAATCTGTACTTATTTGCATACTTTTGTTTAAACTTGAGACCGCTGTGAACAATTGAATAAATTCAAGTATATTTATTTTGAAAATAAAAATGAGAAAGAAACAAAATGCTGCCTATTACCAATGAATGACACCTAATTCATAAAACATAAAATTCAGAAATGACGGGAAAGCAGTAAGCGCACGTTGTATAGGAACATAAAGTACAAAACCTGAAGGGCTTAAATAATATGATGGGAAATACTATGTAAGCTGTAATGTTATGTACCGAGACACCATTAGGGAAGGAATTTTTTTAGTACATTCTTTGAAAATATCCGCTACAGTCCCTCTTTTCAATCAGCACAGCAGTCCCCATAGAGGTCTAGGGATAATATACTAGCTTTCCATCACATACCTCCCAACACATGGGACTCCACACTCCTGAAAAAGGGGTGTGGCCTCGCTGGAAGGTGGCGTGGCTTCGCGTTACACGCCTCTGTTTCCATCACGCTCCCTGAACTGCTAGGCTGCCCTCAGGCTCACCCCCCTGCACTGTTTAGATGCCATGCTCAAACTCCACCAACCACCCTTCCGCTGGAGACGCTGCCCAAAAATCGGGACTGTCCTGCCAAAAGCAGGACGGCTGGGGAATATGTATTGGAAGTAGAGATGAGCGGTTCAGATTCTTTGGAATCCGAACACACCCGAACATTGGGAATCCGAACGTTCGGATCTTTCCGTCTGATTTGGATTTCACTTAGAGGCAAAATGTCATCCTTGCGGTGGCGGATTCTCGCGCGTTTTGCATTTTAAATACGGTGCCGTGGACGGGACTGTGCTGCTTAGTTATTGTGTATATAGGGGGGTGCACGCTACGGTGCTGTATAGGTTGTATCCACATTCACAAGTCACAAGTGGCTGTGCTGCTAAGTCAGTGTGTATAGGGGGTGCATGCTGCTGTATGCTGTGCTGTACTCTGCTGTATAGGCTGCAGTGTTCTACCCAGGCTGTTTTTTGCGGGTGCACCACCCGGCAAGAAACGACCTGCCACCCGGCATTTTGGGAGCCTGCAAGTGGTGACAATATCTGGGAGATGTAAAAAAAGACCAGATCCTACAGACTTTGCAGCTTTTTCATAATCAGACGACTGGGCCTCTAATAAGAAGAGGAGAATATATAAAATGTTATTTCAAGTTTAAATCATTATATGGTCAGGGTTTAAAACATTTTACTATTGCGAAGGCCACCACCCAGCTACTTCTTGATGCCACCCGGCTGGAAACATTTTCTGGAGAGAACACTGGGCTGTGTCCACATTCACAAGTCACAAGTGGCTGTGCTACTTAGTCAATGTGTAGTGTATATTGGTGCACGCTGCTTTATGCTGTGCTGTACTCTGCTGTATAGGCTGTGTCCACACTCAAGTCACAAATGGCTGGGCTGCTTATTCAATGTGTATTGTATAGGGGTGCACGCTGCTTTATGCTGTACTCTGCTGTATAGGCTGTGTCCACACTCACAAGTGGCTGTGCTGCTTAGTCAATGTGTATAGGGGTGCACGCTGCTGTATGCTGTGCTGTACTCTGTTGGATAGGCTGTTTCCACACTCACAAGTGGCTGTTCTGCTTAGTCAATGTGTAGTGTATAGGGGGTGCACGCCCTGTGACTCCATGCAGTGTGAGCCATGTGCCTTGTTTGACGTTGAGCTGCCACATGTTTGTGCCACCCACTGCTGTCGCTTAGCTTAGTCAGCCAGCTAGCTTGGTGCAACCTTTTGGCCTAAACTGGATGAAAACAATATTGTAAGCTGTGAGGTGGCCAAAATTTACTGGAAATGACTGGAAATTAAAGTTATGGAGGTTAATAATATTCTAGGGAATAAAAAGGCTCAAATTAAGTGATTTTAGGTTTTTTTGTAAATTTTCGGAAAAAATCCAAAACCCAATGACGAATTAGAACCAAAACCAGCAGAAATGGTCTGGCGCAGATGTCTAACTGAAAGTACGTCCATCACCAAAGACAAAAATGACCCATGTGTAAGAGCCACACCGGGTGCAGAAACCCCGCACCTGTCTGTATTTCCATCACTCTTACCTCCGTTTGCTCATCCGCAGATCTACTGAAACCATTTAAACTCAAAGGTCTATGTTTCCGAAGAAGATTTACATTTTTGTAAGCCACCGCTTATCAGCAGGTCGGAGCTGAAGAGTTAAAGCGGCGCTAACATTCAGTGTAAAGCTTGGTAAATATAGCCCGAACTGTGTCTGGGAACATAACATTACAGCTTTACAGGCTTCTATTAAGCCTCTTTGCTTTTACATTTTATATACAATTGCTAAATATATATTGCTATATTGGACATTTTATGCTCACGGTTCCCTGGGGTTGGCGTGAGTAACATTTGTTCATATGTTCAGGTTCTAACACAAAAATCATCACTGCGTTTTATATGGACTGTTTATATAGAAGCAAAGAGACCCAGCTGTCTAAGAGCTAGATTTGGGGACCCTTACCGTGCTCGAGGTCACCTGGTCTATGTGTGAGGCATGAGGTGTCTCATTCCTCACCGATGCAGCTAGCTCCAAGTGAATTGATAGGCTGTATTCTTATTAACATTGGTTCAGCCCACAAACTTTTGACCGCCATGGAGACCAGATGCGCCTAACTGAGTTTTTGGCGAGTTTTCTTCTTTTTTAACAAACTGCAAAACAAGCTCCAAAAACTCTTAGTAGATTTTTTTTCATTACCAAAGTGTTTTTCCCTCCCCATATCTACCCCCCCCCCCCCGCATAGGTCCAGCAGACCCTGAGCTGTCAGTCTGTCACTCATATTGACGGATAATACAACCAATTGATTATTAGTCACTTTCGCTGATTAGTGGCCACTCACCAGCTGATGGTCACTTTCGCTGATTGCGGATCAATGGCTCTATTAATTATCGCTCTCCCCCCGGTGACCTGCCATAAATCTTGTTAGAGTGTTATCAGATACGGGATGTCATGCAGTATCCTATAACATCTGACTGTAGGTCACTGGACTCTTGCCTGATGCTGTATATGGGGCATATATAAGACAGCAGTGACTTTCTCTGTAGGGCTCCGGGGGGCTATGATAGTAAAGACGTGATGCTCACTATATGGAGCATATATAAGACAGCAGTGACTTTCTGTGTAGGACTCCGGGGGGCTATGATAGTAAAGATGTGATCCTCACTGTATGGAGCATATATAAGACAGCAGTGACTTTCTCTGTAGGGCTCCGGGGGGCTATGATAGTAAAGACGTGATGCTCACTGTATGGAGCATATATAAGACAGCAGTGACTTTCTCTGCAGGGCTCCGGGGGGCTATGATAGTACAGACGTGATCCTCACTGTATGGAGCATATATAAGTATAAGACAGCAGTGACTTTTGCTGTAGGGCTCCGGGGGGCTATGATAGTAAAGACGTGATCCTCACTGTATGGAGCATATATAAGACAGCAGTGACTTTCTCTGTAGGGCTTCGGGGGGCTATGATAGTAAAGACGTGATGATCACTGTATGGAGCATATATAAGACAGCAGTGACTTTCTCTGTAGGGATCCGGGGGGCTATGATAGTAAAGACGTGATGCTCACTATATGGAGCATATATAAGACAGCAGTGACTTTCTGTGTAGGGCTCCGGGGAGCTATGATAGTAAAGACGTGATGCTCACTGTATGGAGCATATATAAGACAGCAGTGACTTTCTCTGTAGGGATCCGGGGGGCTATGATAGTACAGACGTGTGCTCACTGTATGGAGCATATATAAGACAGCAGTGACTTTCTCTGTAGGGATCCGGGGGGCTATGATAGTACAGACGTGATGCTCACTAAATGGAGCATATATAAGACAGCAGTGACTTTCTATGTAGGGCTCCGGGGGGCTATGATAGTAAAGACGTGATGATCACTGCATGGGGCATATATAAGACAGCAGTGACTTTCTATGCAGGGCTCCGGGGGGCTATGATAGTACAGACGTGATGCTCACTGTATGGAGCATATATAAGACAGCAGTGACTTTCTCTGTAGGGCTCCGGGGGGCTATGATAGTAAAGACGTGATCCTAACTGTATGGAGCATATATAAGACAGCAGTGACTTTCTCTGTAGGACTCCGGGGGGCTATGATAGTACAGACGTGATCCTCACTGTATGGAGCATATATAAGACAGCAGTGACTTTCTGTGTAGGGCTCCGGGGGGCTATGATAGTACAGACGTGATCCTCACTGTATGGAGCATATATAAGACAGCAGTGACTTTCTCTGTAGGACTCTGGGGGCTATGATAGTACAGAAGTGATCCTCACTGTATGGAGCATATATAAGACAGCAGTGACTTTCTCTGTAGGGCTCCGGGGGGCTATGATAGTAAAGACGTGATCCTAACTGTATAGAGCATATATAAGACAGCAGTGACTTTCTGTGTAGAGCTCCGGGGGGCTATAATAGTAAAGACGTGATCCTCACTATATGGAGCATATATAAGACAGCAGTGAGTTTCTGTGTAGGGCTCCGGGGGGCTATGATAGTACAGACGTGATCCTAACTGTATGGAGCATATATAAGACAGCAGTGACTTTCTCTGTAGGGCTCCGGGGGGCTATGATAGTAAAGACGTGATCCTCACTATATGGAGCATATATAAGACAGCAGTGACTTTCTATGCAGGACTCCGGGGGGCTATGATAGTAAAGACGTGATCCTAACTGTATGGAGCATATATAAGACAGCAGTGACTTTCTCTGTAGGGCTCCGGGGGGCTATGATAGTACAGACGTGATGCTCACTGTATGAAGCATATATAAGACAGCAGTGACTTTCTCTGTAGGACTCCGGGGGGCTATGATAGTACAGACGTGATCCTCACTGTATGGAGCATATATAAGACAGCAGTGACTTTCTATGCAGGACTCCGGGGGGCTATGATAGTAAAGACGTGATGCTCACTATATGGAGCATATATAAGACAGCAGTGACTTTCTCTGTAGGGATCCGGGGGGCTATGATAGTAAAGACGTGTGCTCACTGTATGGAGCATATATAAGACAGCAGTGACTTTCGCTGTAGGGCTCCGGGGGGCTATGATAGTAAAGACGATGAGTGAGAATTTTGCCCTATACAGTCCCCACTTTTTCCACCTCATCTTATGATAACGAGTAAGATCTGGCGCTGTGGGCGTGCTACGTGAGCGTGCGTACTTGTTCCTGAGCTGTGTATGTATATACTTGAGTTACTACTTATCATCATCATGCTGCCTGCTGAGCTGTAGCTTCCTCGGCAGGACATGTGACTGGTCAGGCTGCCTGCTGAGCTGTAGCTGCCCCGGCAGGACATGTGACTGGTCAGGCTGCCTGCTAAACTGCAGCTGCCCCGGCAGGACACATGACTGGTCAGGCTGCCTGCTGAGCTGTAGCTGCCCCGGCAGGACATATGACTGGTCAGGCTGCCTGCTGAGATGTAGCTGCCCTGGCAGGACATGTGACTGGTCAGGCTGCCTGCTGAGATGTAACTGCCCTGGCAGGACATGTGACTGGTCAGGCTGCCTGCTGAGCTGTAGCTGCTCTGGCAGGACATGTGACTGGTCAGGCTGCCTGCTGAGATGTAGCTTCCCCCGGCAGGACATGTGACTGGTCAGGCTGCCTGCTGAGATGTAGCTGCCCTGGCAGGACATGTGACTGGTCAGGCTGCCTGCTGAGATGTAGCTGCCCTGGCAGGACATGTGACTGGTCAGGCTGCCTGCTGAGATGTAGCTGCCCTGGCAGGACATGTGACTGGTCAGGCTGCCTGCTGAGATGTAGCTGCCCTGGCAGGACATGTGACTGGTCAGGCTGCCTGCTGAGATGTAGCTGCCCCGGCAGGACATGTGACTGGTCAGGCTGCCTGCTGAGATGTAGCTGCCCTGGCAGGACATGTGACTGGTCAGGCTGCCTGCTGAGCTGTAGCTGCCCTGGCAGGACATGTGACTGGTCAGGCTGCCTGCTAAACTGCAGCTGCCCCGGCAGGACATGTGACTGGTCAGGCTGCCTGCTGAGCTGTAGCTGCTCCGGCAGGACATGTGACTTTTCAGGCTGCCTGCTAAGCTGCAGCTGCCCGGCAGGACATATGGCTGGTCAGGCTGCCTGCTGAGATGTAGCTTCCCCCGGCAGGACATGTGACTGATCAGGCTGCCTGCTGAGATGTAGCTGCCCCGGCAGGACATGTGACTGGTCAGGCTGCCTGCTAAATTGCAGCTGCCCCGGCAGGACATATGACTGGTCAGGCTGCCTGCTGAGATGTAGCTTCCCCCGGCAGGACATGTGACTGATCAGGCTGCCTGCTGAGATGTAGCTGCCCTGGCAGGACATGTGACTGGTCAGGCTGCCTGCTGAGTTGTAGCTGCCCTGGCAGGACATGTGACTGGTCAGGCTGCCTGCTGAGATGTAGCTGCCCTGGCAGGACATGTGACTGGTCAGGCTGCCTGCTGAGATGTAGCTGCCCTGGCAGGACATGTGACTGGTCAGGCTGCCTGCTGAGCTGTAGCTGCCCCGGCAGGACATGTGACTGGTCAGGCTGCCTGCTGAGCTGTAGCTGCCCCGGCAGGACATGTGACTGGTCAGGCTGCCTGCTGAGATGTAGCTGCCCTGGCAGGACATGTGAGTGGTCAGGCTGCCTGCTAAGCTGTAGCTGCCCTGGCAGGACATGTGACTGGTCAGGCTGCCTGCTGAGATGTAGCTTCCCCCGGCAGGACATGTGACTGGTCATGCTGCCTGCTAAACTGCAGCTGCCCCGGCAGGACATGTGACTGGTCAGGCTGCCTGCTGAGCTGTAGCTGCTTCGGCAGGACATGTGACTGGTCAGGCTGCCTGCTAAACTGCAGCTGCCCGGCAGGACATGTGACTGATCAGGCTGCCTGCTGAGATGTAGCTGCCCCGGCAGGACATGTGACTGGTCAGGCTGCCTGCTAAATTGCAGCTGCCCCGGCAGGACATATGACTGGTTAGGCTGCCTGCTGAGATGTAGCTTCCCCCGGCAGGACATGTGACTGATCAGGCTGCCTGCTGAGATGTAGCTGCCCTGGCAGGACATGTGACTGGTCAGGCTGCCTGCTGAGTTGTAGCTGCCCTGGCAGGACATGTGACTGGTCAGGCTGCCTGCTGAGATGTAGCTGCCCTGGCAGGACATGTGACTGGTCAGGCTGCCTGCTGAGATGTAGCTGCCCTGGCAGGACATGTGACTGGTCAGGCTGCCTGCTGAGCTGTAGCTGCCCCGGCAGGACATGTGACTGGTCAGGCTGCCTGCTGAGATGTAGCTGCCCCGGCAGGACATGTGACTGGTCAGGCTGCCTGCTGAGATGTAGCTGCCCTGGCAGGACATGTGAGTGGTCAGGCTGCCTGCTAAGCTGTAGCTGCCCTGGCAGGACATGTGACTGGTCAGGCTGCCTGCTGAGATGTAGCTTCCCCCGGCAGGACATGTTACTGGTCATGCTGCCTGCTAAACTGCAGCTGCCCTGGCAGGACATGTGACTGGTCAGGCTGCCTGCTGAGCTGTAGCTGCTTCGGCAGGACATGTGACTGGTCAGGCTGCCTGCTAAACTGCAGCTGCCCGGCAGGACATGTGACTGATCAGGCTGCCTGCTGAGATGTAGCTGCCCGGCAGGACATGTGACTGGTCAGGCTGCCTGCTAAATTGCAGCTGCCCCGGCAGGACATATGACTGGTTAGGCTGCCTGCTGAGATGTAGCTTCCCCCGGCAGGACATGTGACTGATCAGGCTGCCTGCTGAGATGTAGCTGCCCTGGCAGGACATGTGACTGGTCAGGCTGCCTGCTGAGATGTAGCTGCCCCGGCAGGACATATGACTGGTCAGGCTGCCTGCTGAGTTGTAGCTGCCCCGACAGGACATGTGACTGGTCAGGCTGCCTGCTGAGTTGTAGCTGCCCTGGCAGGACATGTGACTGGTCATGCTGCCTGCTGAGTTGTAGCTGCCCCGGCAGGACATGTGACTGGTCAGGCTGCCTGCTGAGTTGTAGCTGCCCCGGCAGGACATGTGACTGGTCATGCTGCCTGCTAAACTGCAGCTGCCCCGGCAGGACATGTGACTGGTCAGGCTGCCTGCTGAGCTGTAGCTGCTCTGGCAGGACATGTGACTGGTCAGGCTGCCTGCTAAACTGCAGCTGCCCGGCAGGACATATGGCTGGTCAGGCTGCCTGCTGAGATGTAGCTTCCCCCGGCAGGACATGTGACTGATCAGGCTGCCTGCTGAGCTGTAGCTGCCCCGGCAGGACATATGACTGGTCAGGCTGCCTGCTAAGATGTAGCTTCCCCCGGCAGGACATGTGACTGATCAAGCTGCCTGCTGAGATGTAGCTGCCCTGGCAGGACATGTGACTGGTCAGGCTGCTTGCTGAGATGTAGCTGCCCCGGCAGGACATATGACTGGTCAGGCTGCCTGCTGAGTTGTAGCTGCCCCGGCAGGACATGTGACTGGTCAGGCTGCCTGCTGAGTTGTAGCTGCCCCGGCAGGACATGTGACTGGTCAGGCTGCCTGCTGAGTTGTAGCTGCCCCGGCAGGACATGTGACTGGTCAGGCTGCCTGCTGAGTTGTAGCTGCCCCGGCAGGACATGTGACTGGTCAGGCTGCCTGCTGAGTTATAGCTGCTCCGGCAGGACATGTGACTGGTCAGGCTGCCTGCTGAGTTGTAGCTGCCCCGGCAGGACATGTGACTGGTCAGGCTGCCTGCTGAGATGTAGCTGCTCCGGCAGGACATGTGACTGGTCAGGCTGCCTGCTGAGTTGTAGCTGCCCCGGCAGGATATGTGACTGGTCAGGCTGCCTGCTGAGTTGTAGCTGCCCCGGCAGGACATGTGACTGGTCAGGCTGCCTGCTGAGTTATAGCTGCTCCGGCAGGACATGTGACTGGTCAGGCTGCCTGCTGAGTTGTAGCTGCCCCGGCAGGACATGTGACTGGTCAGGCTGCCTGCTGAGATGTAGCTGCTCCGGCAGGACATGTGACTGGTCAGGCTGCCTAATGTTGTGGGCTGGGACCTGTGACTCTTTGGCACCTGAGGTGTGGAGAGATGGCAGCTCTTGGCTCATCTGTGGTGTCCTCTCTGGTATTAGAGACTGTCAGTTTCTCGCTCTGAGTCCTACGCCCCAGCTGGGAAGAGGGAGAAATCTATTTTTGTTAGGAGATTTCTGCTTCTGTCACATTCCTGCACACACACACTGCTGGAAAGATGAATTGTTTCATACAGCCGCATCTATTTCCAGGTATCGCTGTCATTATTTGGATATGTTGGCTCCAGGGTTGGGCGGAATCTGCAGAAACAACTGATTGTTTATATCATAGCATCATTAAGGAACATCTGTATTCAAGTGTGGTACACATATGTGTACTATCAGTATTGTATTTGGTAGTCTTTATAATAAATGGAAATCTGTGCTCTAACTGAGCTAATAATCTACTAAGCAGTGGGCTAGGTGGGGGCAATGTGCAGGAACCTTTCGAGAATTAACGGAAGGAACAGGAACAGAGGGGGTCATTCAGACCCACTCGCGAGCGCAGGACGCTTGCAAGCGGGTCGATGTTACCTCAATGCGCATGCGCACGACGGAGGGAGCTCCGTCGTGCGCATGCGCGAGACCCGGACAGCGACAGCAAAGCTGTCGCTCCGGGTCTCGCACTAAAGGGGGCGTGCTGACGATGGTGACTGACAGCACGCCCCCTTTGGTGGGCGTGCCGGGGGCGTGGCTGCCAGATGGAGGCGTTCCCATGGGAACGCCTACCGTCTGGGTCCGGCCCCACTGACATCACTAGTGATGTCAGTGGGAGTGAATTTGGCTCTGATAGAGCCAAAATCACTCTAGGGCTTGCGGTCACCTAGACCCTACCGCAGGGTCTCGTCGCAAGGCCGATGGTCGCGATGGTCTTGACCATCGCGACCATCTTTTTGGCCGCTCGCATATGCTGTGGGTGGTCACCCACAGCTATGTGAGCGGCCAGGAGGACGCTCCATTTTTAGGTAGGAGGGCACTGATTCAGAGCGAGCGCTCTGGTCAGAGCGTTCGGCTCTGAATCAGGCCCAGAGTTTATTTAACCAGGACTCTTCTACATAAGATGGGGCTGCTATAATGCGGGATCAGTCACTTCATTCACTGGGAACTGCAGACTTGTAGTAGTGATCTGATCCGCTGGCTCATCACACAAAATAACCTGTGCTGAGGGTGCGAGCAGAAATCCTCTATTCGGGGTTAACAGCGCTGTCAATTGGATATCTCTGGGCACTAATTTCCAGCGCTATTCACCATGGCACTGAATGGAATCGCCTTACCTAATACACTTAAATGACAGAGGGCCTGATTTAGAGCTGGGTCTATGTAACAATGCAGCATGTGTAAGCTTTGTCTCTGCGCGTCTGTATTATGAGTATTTTATACCTGTGAATGCTGGTACTAAGATAGACAGGTCACGGCACCTACAGTGTGCGCATTCATCCCTTTCAGAAACCAATTCAAGGTTCTCACACTCACTTACACAGCCCTCACCCATTCCTCTCCCATTCACATTTCTGACCTCATCTCCTTTCACTCTCCTGTCTGCCCTCTTCGTTCAACAAATATACGCCGCCTCTCCTGCCAACTGATTACTTCCTCCAAGATTTGGCCCGCACTGCTCCCCACCTTTGCAACTCTCTCCCTCTCCCCATCAGACTCTCCACCTCTCTACAATCCTTCAAACGGTCTCTCAAGACCCCACTACTTCATCACAGCCTTCCAGCTCTCATCCTAACTCCCTACACATCCTACACGCTCCTTCCTCCCCATCTACCCCTGCCCTTTAGAATGTAAGCTCTTGCGAGCAGGGCCCTCTACCCTCTTGTGCTTCTACTTACAGTACTTTACTGTCATCTACTTCTTACTCCCCACTAGGGCACCTAACACTTTGCTGCTTATGCTCTGTTGCTTATCTGGGTGTTATGGTCACTAATGTAACAATGTATATTATCCATGTCCTGGTCCTGTATTGTATTGTACTGTAAGTGTACAGACACAATATCATAGTACGCATCTTTACATTTAACCGACCTCCTGATCTCAGATGCAGCTTTACTTACCCAAAGTGTCCCAAATTTTGCAAGTTACCTGATGTCTCTAAAAGCCTAGAGCAGTGGTCCCTGACTCCAGTGCTCAGGGACCCCTGACAGTCCATGTTTTACAGATCTCAGTATCACAAGAGAAATAATTAGCACCACATGAGAATCTTTTACATTGTGTCATCCAGTAATGCAGTGTCATCCAGTAATACAGTGTCAGTCAGTAATGCAGTGTCAGCCAATAATGTAGTATCAGTTGGTAATGCAGTGTCAGTCAGTAATGCAGTGTCATCCAGTAATGCAGTGTCAGTCAGTAATGCAGTGTCATCCAGTAATGCAGTGTCAGCCAAAAATGCAGTATCAGCCAGTAATGCAGTATCAGCCAGTAATGCAGTGTCAGCCAGTAATGCAGTGTCAGTCAGTAATGCAGTGTCAGTCAGTAATGCAGTGTCAGCCAATAATGTAGTATCAGTCAGTAATGCAGGGTCATCCAGTAATGCAGTGTCAGCCAGTAATGCAGTGTCAGTCAGTAATGCAGTGTCAGCCAGTAAAGCAGTGTCAGCCAATAATACAGTGTCAGCCATTATTGCAGTGGCAGCCAGTCCCCCCTGCACCGGCTGTTAAAGGTCCATGAGGACTGGAGTTGGGGAACAGTGGCGTAGAGCAGCACCAGCGCGTCAGAGACATGGGGGAATAGCCCACTACAGGAAAGCAGCACCGTAAGCTGGCATTACTATGGGGGTCATTCCATGCCAAATCATCACAAAAAAAGTAACTTTTAAACCCGACCATCTCAGATTTCATGAAATTTGGTAGGATGGTAGATGGCGTAAAGTAACTTTCATATGATACACGGTGCTTATGCTACAGTCCTGCAAACATGACAAATAATGTAACATTTACACTTGTAAGGTCACCTAAAACCAATCATAACTTTCCTTCTGATTGTGGTAGAACTTTCATGTTGGTCTTGTTTTGAAGCTAAGGGACCATAGTTTTCATAAAAAATAGCTTCATGTTTAAATATTGTCTTTTACATTTGAAGGTCACATGATGTGAACTTTGACCTTAAATATCTAAAAAGAAAAAAAAAGTATGTTTTTTTTTGGAGATAGAGGGCCATATTCACTTAGCGGCGAAAAGTCAGAATCTGCGAAAAAGTATCATGGATGATGTAATTTCGCCAGGCGGAAACTTCTCGCCGTATTCAACAGCACAGACTTTTCGCGTACGCGGAAAGTCAATGCAATGCTATGAATAGCAGGCGATAAAAAGTGCAGAATTGCGGTTTTGGGCTGCAAAGGTGTGGAAACCACTCTGCACCCTAGGGACAGCGCCCCAAAGGATAACTGCGAATAACAAAAAGAGGAACACCCCAAATAATTACTTTGAAAATGGGGTCAAAAAAGTACAAAGTTGGGGTACACACATAAAAAGTAGCGAAATAGACTTTTGGGGGGTCTGCATGTATGAGGGAGGTGTTTTTTGGATTGCAGGTGTTTGCTGAAGGTGCATTTTTGACGTCACTTAAAACTTCACTTCAGCGAATTTAAACCATACTCGCCAAGACAACTTATTTTCTGAAAAAAATACAGCTAAATGCTATTCTTCACCACTTGTGCAAAGACGCTATATAGAGGCAATTGAAAGCACTTAAGTACCCCAAATAGCTCCAGAGGGGCTAATTGGGGACACCTATACTGATCCCCAATGTTCGTGCATCTTTTGGGGGGTGTTGGGCTGATTTCCCCATCTTTCACATCACTTTTCGCCTGTTTGAGTTTCGCCGTGATGCGTTTTCGCGTCCTTTGGAATTGAATACGTCAAATAGTGGGGGAGTGCCCAATAAGTTTCTGCGTCCAAAACATGCGATGTAGGCGAAAAGTCCAGTATGTGAAAAAGTATTGCGGGTGCGAAATTAATTGAATACGGCTTAAAGTATGTTATACGCTTACATACACTCTCTCTTTGGTATAAGTTTCATTTCGGGAACGGGAGTATAAATAGTATGAAGTATGGCAGTTGAACCCTTCTTGCACCAACCATGCAACTGGCAAGTTCAGACCATCGGTGGTACAATAACAGTCTATGGTGAACCATCGATGGTTTGCACCACTTGATGGCCACCACTGCCGTGTGTCTGGCAAGCCCCAGGCTAATAAAAAAATAGGGTTCCACTTCACCATCGATGGCAGAAAATAATTGGCTCTCTGCCATCGATGGCAAAACCCATCAACCATCGGTAGTAAACCATCAATATTTGTAAACTATTGATGGTCAGTGGCCATCCCTGCTGTGTTCTTCTCAGTATGGCTGCAGCTTCTGCATTGAGAACTAATGATAGAAGGGACGAAGGGCCTGATTCAGCAACGAACGCAGTTGCTAATACGCATGCAATCGGCCGCATACGGCTGGCCACTGTGATCGGGACTGCGATCACCGCCGCTATGCAGACCCATCGCAGAGTGATTGACAGGAAGTGCCGGTTGTGGGTGGTGATGAGGGGTGGTCGACCAACCGCAGACGTGCCAGTGCGTTTGCAGGGCCGTTCATAGATTATCCATAATGCCCTACGCAGCCTAAGGCCTGATAGCGTGCGTGGAAGTTAGCAATTTCTGAGTAAGGTCAGAGCTTGTGCAAGTGTGTTACTCCATGTTACCGATGGTTTCATAGTCCTGCTAAACATTATGGATGTGTGTAAGGTAAAGTGGGCGTCCTTATGTAGTACGGCGGTGCAATGAATTAGCATACTGTCGTGGTTGAACTGCGCGTATAGTCGCTATTGCATTTGCAGTTGTGTTTCTTGCTTAATCAGGCCCTAAGACAGTTTACCTAATACAGTTTATTCAATTGCAGGCGAAAAGCCGTTCTCGGCAAAAAGTTTTCGCCGATGATGTCATTTTGCCTGCCGGAAACTTTCTGCCCAATTCAATTGCATAGACTTTTCGCCTGTACTTCTTATCCATTTGTCATACAAACTACCACTATTCACCGATAAACTGTATTCGATAAACCAGAGGTTCCCCAAAGTGGTCCTCAAGGCACCCCGATAGTTCGGCTTTTAGAGATAACCATGGTTGAACACAGGTGGTTAAATCAAACCGACTGAGATAGTAATTAACTCACCTGTGGTCAAGCATGGATATCCTTAAAACCTGGACTGTTAGGGTGCCCTGAGGACTGTATTTATAAACCTCTGAGATAAACTGTCTTAGGGCCTGATTCAGAGCCGGACGCAATTAGCGCTCGCTCGTCCAGAAAATAGGGGTGGCTATTCAAATGAACCGTTCGCTCTTTGCGGTCTGTTCACGCCTCTAGGTCTGAACGACCGAACAAAACTTGCGGTCGTTTTTGGGAAAAATACGCCCCCTGGCCACTCGTATCCTACGTCATGTCCGCTATTTATTAGATTAATCGAGTACATCGACCAGCGTATGAATTGCTCGCTATTCTTGGGGTTGGTTTTTGCTACCACAATCTTGCGAGCAGTTCTGACTATAAAATAACCCAGTGACGTGGTCAATGACGCTGCTGTATTAATTATGCACACCCATAAAACGCCCGTTTTGACCTTTAAGCACGCCTGCGTTCGGATCTCCACTCCCCGTTTTCAAGCACCTTCCCCTGTTACCACCCACATACGCCTCCTACTGTCACTCAAATTATCAGGCATTCGCTATTTTGCGAGCACATGAATTTCGACCGCACTGACTGGTTTGCGCATGCGTATAACGATCCGTATGCATGCGCAGTTGGGCAAACATTGCTCGGAGCGAACGAGAGGCCGCTTACGAGCGGCTCTGGATCAGGCCCTTAGTCCCTTGTATGATACTTACCTACTCTCCTGAAACGGCTGGGAGCCTCACAAAAATCGTATTGTGCTCCTGAACCCCCGGGAAAGCGAGCAAGTCTCCCGGCCGGCTGACCCGCCCCCCCCCCGGCCCCCGCCCCGGATCCCCTTGCAGCTTCCATTCAAATCCCTGCCTTGCACATGCTGAACCGCATCACAATTGCCCCACCCCCTGCTTCACAATGTTGGTACTTTCCAGAATTGTGTAGCGTAGGCGGGCCAAAATGACGCAATTGCATGGTCACGGGGTAATATACCTAGCCTCGCCCCCTATGCTGACCCCTCCCCGAGGCAAGCGTGTCTTGTATCACTAGTTCTCAAAGCAGAAGCTGCAGCCTATACTTACCGACATAGCCGGTCCACCTTTCCGGGAGCAGCCGGAGGGGATCTGCAGCTTTCATCATTGTGGGGCGGGGCCAGACTCCAATTGTCAATGCGTAATTTAGCCCCGCCCATTAAGGACCCGAAATTTTCACGTAAAATCTCCCCATCCTAGGAAGTGCGCAGGATGCGGGAGATATGCCTACTCTTCCGGGGTGCGTGGGGTTCCCTGAAAAATCGGGAGCCTCCCGCGACTCCTGGGAAAGTAGGCATGTATGCTGCAGCCAGACTGAGTGGTGCAAACCATTGATGGGTCACTATAGGTTGATATTGTAACATCGATGATGCCAATCAATGGAGAACCACTGATGGCCATCCCTAGAACACAGAGAGAGACACTACAAGACAAGTCTGAACTTGCCAGATGCATGGTTAGTGCAAGAAGGGCTCAACTGCTGTACTTCCTACTATTTTTACTCCTGTTCCCAAAGGCTTCCCGAAATTAAACTTGTACCAAAGAGAGATTGTTTTTAAGTGTATAACATACTTTATATACCAAAAAATTTAATGTACGCTTTTTTAGATATTCAAGGTCAAAGGTCACATCATGTGACCTTGAAATGTAGAAGTCAATATTTAAATATCAAGCCATTTTCTTATGAAAACTCTGATCCCTTAGCTTCAAAACAAGACCAACATGAAAGTTCTACCACAATCAGAAGGAAAGTTATCACTCGCTTTAGTTGACCTTGTAAATGTTACATGACAGGTTGAGTCTCCCATATCCAAATATTCCGAAATACGGAATATTTTTAGCATGACTGAGATAGTGAGACCTTTGATTTTTGATTCAATGTACACAAACTTTGTTTAAGGCACAAATTATTAAGAATAAAGTATAAAATGACCTATAGGCTGTGTGTATAAGGTGTCTATGACATAGAAATGAATTTCATGTATCTACTATTGCAACAAAATACCCCTGGTCCCAAGCATTTTGGATATGGGAGACTCAACCTGTACTTGTCATGTTTGCAGCCCTGTAGATGAGCACCGTGTATCACTGAGGGCTACAATGTTACATATGAAAGTTACTTTATGCCGTCTATCATCCTACCCAATGTCATGAAAATGTGAATCTGCGATGACTTGGCATGGAATGACCCTCGGGTGCTGTGCGCTAGGAGATGCTGCCTGAGAGTCTGGGTGGCACATACATCATCTAATTCTGTAAGGGGTGAAGCAGCTCTGCCTGGTACTTGTGGTACAGCACACATAAAGAGAAACTTGCTCCTGTTACTGGCAGAAATACAATTACCTGGAATATTAACCCTCTGTGTCTGTACCACAATATCTTTGATTCGCCAGTGTGGAGCGAGTGGGGGCATATATCCGTGTGTTAGTCATTGGGTCATTTCTGAGTGAATACAACCTGCGCTGTGGGGCATTGTTAAGTGCTGCTCTCCCCCATCCGGCGGACTCGATGCATACAGATAAATGTTGCAATTAACTTCACTTTAAAGACTTGTCAATAATCCGCATGCTGTGTGCACGGGAGGGATTTGCTAACAGGTTACCATCATTTATATAAAGAAATGGGGAAGGGGGGGGGGGGGTACAGGGAAGCAGCTGTTACAATGTGCAGGGTTTGCAGACATTTCCCTTCAGTATATTTGCTGAATGCTCTATGGGAATTTTCAGCACTTTCTGTTGAGTTTTTTTATTTATTTATTTTATAAGCACCGATTAACCTAAAATGTAATCTTCTGATCATGAAAAGGCTGAAAATAAAGCTACATTAATATATATATATATATATATATATATATATATATATGAATGACTATTTTGCTGATGACACCAAGATATGGAATGAAAACCAAGGGGATGGCTGATCCAGGAGCATTAGAGCAGTAGTGGAATTGTGCATTGGTTCCAGTATAAACAGCAGACAATGGCAGCTGCTGAGGAGGAGGGGATCTACGAGTCTATATTTTAGGAGATATAAAGGTTGGCAGACAACGCAGTAAAGCGATGGGGAGAGACAGTCAGATGCTGGGTCATTCAGGGGGAGAACTAGTAGCAGAGAGAACTGGTGATGCCACAATAGAGGTCATTTATGAGACCCAACCTGGCATCTTGCAGTCAGGTCTGGAGGCATTATCTTGTGATGGACATAAAAATAATCAGAGATAGTGCAAAGAGGGCAACTCATATGGTGCAGGGTCTACATCACACAACTTACCAGGAGAGAACGAAGGACCCCAATATGTATAACACGGTGCAGGGTCTACATCACACAACTTACCAGGAGAGACGGAAGAGCCCCAATATATATAACATGGTGCAGGGTCTACATCACACAACTTACCAGGAGAGACCGAAGGCCCCCAATATATATAACATGGTGCAGGGTCTACATCACACAACTTACCAGGAGAGACGGAAGGACCCCAATATGTATAACACGGTGCAGGGTCTACATCACACAACTTACCAGGAGAGACCGAAGGACCCCAATATGTATAACACGGTGCAGGGTCCACATCACACAACTTACCAGGAGAGACCGAAGGACCCCAACATGTATAACACGGTGCAGGGTCCACATCACACAACTTACCAGAAGAGACCGAAGGACCCCAACATGTATAACACGGTGCAGGGTCCACATCACACAACTTACCAGGAGAGACCGAAGGACCCCAACATGTATAACACGGTGCAGGGTCCACATCACACAACTTACCAGGAGAGACCGAAGGACCCCAACATGTATAACACGGTGCAGGGTCCACATCACACAACTTACCAGGAGAGACCGAAGGACCCCAACATGTATAACACGGTGCAGGGTCCACATCACACAACTTACAGGAGAGACCGAAGAACCCCAATATGTATAACATGGTGCAGGGTCTACATCTCACAACTTACCAGGAGAGACGGAAGAACCCCAATATGTATAACATGGTGCAGGGTCTACATCACACAACTTACCAGGAGAGACCAAAGGACCCCAATATGTATAACATGGTGCAGGGTCTACATCACACAACTTACCAGGAGAGACCCAAGGCCCCCAATATGTATAACATGGTGCAGGGTCTACATCACACAACTTACCAGGAGAGACTGAAGGACCCCAATATGTATAACACGGTGCAGGGTCTACATCACACAACTTACCAGGAGAGACCGAAGGACCCCAACATGTATAACACGGTGCAGGGTCCACGTCTCACAACTTACCAGGAGAGGCCGAAGGCCCCCAATATGTATAACATGGTGCAGGGTCTACATCACACAACTTACCAGGAGAGACCGAAGGACCCCAATATGTATAACATGGTGCAGGGTCTACATCTCACAACTTACCAGGAGAGACGGAAGGACCCCAATATGTATAACATGGTGCAGGGTCTACATCACACAACTTACCAGGAAAGACCGAAGGACCCCAATATGTATAACATGGTGCAGGGTCTACATTACACAACTTACCAGGAAAGACCGAAGGCCCCCAATATGTATAACATGGTGCAGGGTCTACATCACACAACTTACCGGGAGAGACGGAAGAGCCCCAATATGTATAACATGGTGCAGGGTCTACATCACACATCTTACCAGGAGAGACCGAAGAACCCCAATATGTATAACATGGTGCAGGGTCTACATCACACAACTTACCAGGAGAGACTGAAGGACACCAATATGTATAACATGGTGCAGGGTCTATATCACACAACTTACCAGGAGGGACGGAAGAGCCTCAATATGTATAACATGGTGCAGGGTCTACATCACACAACTTACCAGGAGAGACGGAAGAGCCCCAATATGTATAACATGGTGCAGGGTCTACATCACACAACTTACCAGGAGAGACGGAAGAGCCCCAATATGTATAACATGGTGCAGGGTCTACATCACACAACTTACCAGGAGAGACCGAAGTACCCCAATATGTATAACATGGTGCAGGGTCTACATCACACAACTTACCAGGAGAGACCCAAGGCCCCCAATATGTATAACATGGTGCAGGGTCTACATCACACAACTTACCAGGAGAGACTGAAGGTCCCCAATATGTATAACACGGTGCAGAGTCTACATCACACAACTTACCAGGAGAGACCGAAGGACCCCAACATGTATAACACGGTGCAGGGTCTACATCACACAACTTACCAGGAGAGGCCGAAGGCCCCCAATATGTATAACATGGTGCAGGGTCTACATCACACAACTTACCAGGAGAGACCGAAGAACCCCAATATGTATAACATGGTGCAGGGTCTACATCACACAACTTACCAGGAGAGACCGATGGACCCCAATATGTATAACATGGTGCAGGGGCTACATCACACAACTTACCAGGAGAGACCGAAGGACCCCAATATCTATAATACGGTGCATGGTCTACATCACACAACTTACCAGGAGAGACCGAAGTACCCCAATATGTATAACACGGTGCAGGGTCTACATCACACAACTTATCAGGAGAGACAGAAGAGCCTCAATATGTATAACATGGTGCAGGGTCTACATCACACAACTTACCAGGAGAGACCGAAGGACCCCAACATGTATAACACAGTGCAGGGTCTACATCACACAACTTACCAGGAGAGACGGAAGAGCCTCAATATGTATAACATGGTGCAGGGTCTACATCACACAACTTACCAGGAGAGACAGAAGGACCCCAATATGTATAACATGGTGCAGGGTCTACATTACAGAACATGGTCTAGAGCTGAGGAAGTTGGGTTTAGGGCATCTCTTGTGAACATGTACCTCACTGAAAGGGTAGGGTGAATTGTTTGCCCACAGAGGTGCTAGAGGCTAATACTATTAGGGAATTACGAATAGTCTGTGGTTTTTAGGCATGAAATTGGGCAGATTAGATGGACTGTGCGGCTCTTATCGCTATCAGATTATGGGGCTGGTTCTTAGTTAGGAGCAAAGTAAAAACAACAAGCGACTTTGCCCCTCGAACAAACCATGCTGCAATTACAAATACTGGCTTCTTTTGCATGTAGCCTACAAATGCTGGGCAGCTTTATTCTTATGCTGGGTGCACACTGGATGATCTATAGTTCGTACAGACGAAGAATGATATATCATACCGTCGGCTGGTGTGTACACCCCATATATCTGTGATGAGGTGGTCGCAGATATCTTGCTTCGGCCGCGCACTGCGGCATATGCGATACATTGTGCACATCTGTCTGTGTGTATGGGCTACCGGCCGACCCATATAATGGCCACTGCCATCAACACTGCTTCCCGTGACATAGTGGTCAGCCGATTGGTAAGTGTGTATGCACAGGCACATACAAATCTGCCGGCTGACGATCTGTTGTCCAAGCGTGTACCCCACATTACACTGAGCTAGGACGCGCCACCCCAAAACTAAATATCTCTGCACATCTTACCCCCCACTGCAGTGCAGCATGGTTTTACCCAAGTTACATGCTTTTTTCTTCAACTTAGAATAAGCCCCTCCGTGTGTCACTTCTATGGCTACTGTGTCGGCACTGGTGCAGGAAGCACAACGCTCTTATTATTCCTGGGATTATGTGAGTTTTTCATGTTAAAAATAAAACAAAATGAAGAGAGAACTGGGAAGGATAATGGTGATGACAGCTCGATGTTAATATCCACACGTCGCCCCCCCTCATCCTGCTGGAATGTTGGAGCTCTCCAAGGTTCTAAATATGGAAAGCCGTCAGCTCCGATGTGAGAACACAGGGCTGAACTTTCCCGGCAGTAATGAGCGAAATCTCAGCACATCGGCACCTCTTTGTGTCCTCTCATTAGCTTCTCTCCCCAGCAGCTCTGTACGTTTATCAGATGGCTTCATTATGTCGCTGGTGTATTTATAATATAACGGCACAGTGTTTGCACTTCTGGAGGAAGCCGGAGTATGTGTGACAAATAGATGTTATTATCTGTAAGTATCGCCCTTATAACCAGCCTTAGAGAAGCTGTGTATTATACAGTAGAACGCCTCGCGCTCACTTACATTTACCATATATCTACAGCTTATTAAGGGCCCTCTCACAGGACGCAAAGTGTAATCAGACAAGATGATTTAAATTTAAAGTCGATCTTCTATGTTCACTTTTTTTCTATTGAGGTAATACTGTCTCCCGTAGTGGCCTGTAGCACCATATTGGGGGCTGGGGTCTCTGCTATGTTAGGGGGTGGATGCTGCATACTCTTCACCAGCTAAGTGAATGTCCATTTGTAATGATCCCGGGTACTATTTTGCTGGTGGTCACACAGCCCATTGCTCTTATCTTCACGGTCTAGGATGATGATATCACCCTCATTTGCCGGCAGCCCCCCCCCTCCCATTATTAGGGACACGTTTGTTAAACGATTTACTATTGTTTTAGACATTCTTGCTGATATTGGCCCTCATTCAGACCCACTCGCGAGCGGCTGTCCGCTCGCAAGTGGGTCGATGGTCCCCACTGCGCATGCGCGAGACCCGACGAGCGAAGGACTTTCCATTCGCTCGGAGTGTCTCATCAAAGGGGGTGTGCTGTCGATGGTGACTGACAGCACGCCCCCTTTGGTGGGCGTGCCTGCCAGACGGAGGCGTTCCCAAGGGAACGCCTACCGTCTGAAGCCGGCCCCACTGACATCACTAGTGATGTCAGTGGGAGTGATTTTGGCTCTGATAGAGCCAAAATCACTCCTGGCCTTGCGGTTGAAAAATCCAACCGCAGGCTTTCACTCGCAGTTCCGATGGTCGCGATGGTCAAGACCATCGCGACCATCATTTTGCACGCTCGTATATGCTGTGGGTGGTGACCCACAGCTATACGAGCGTCCAGGAGGACGCTCCATATTAATGGAGGTGGGCCCTGATTCAGAGCGAGCGCTCTGGTCAGAGCGTCCGGCTCTGAATCAGGGCCATTGTCTACTGGGATATCCCCGGAGAGGGAGGTCCAATTAGGGTGTTCCGCAACCTGCCAACAAAATTTGCCTCTTTAAACTCCATTTACTACTGTGCAATCGCAGCACCACACTGTAGATAGGAGAGACCTAATGACGCTAATCTTGCTTGGGTTCAGGAGGGTGTGAGGCAAGTTGTGAGTCCCCCGGACATTGCAGGGCAGCAGGCAAGCATTGGTTTTGACCATATAGCTGGATATCATCCACTTTGCTGGAAGCTCTGGACCTGAGTCAGACCCGCTCGCTAGATGCGGCCGCTCGCTCCCTGCGTATGTAAATTCATCTAAGTGACGTCAAGGTAAGCGCTCGCACAGCAAGACATAAGCACGCCCACTATGTCTTGGCGAGCGATCACTTTGTGTTTATAGATGCCCAGGTTACTGAGCAGTGTGAAAGCGCCAGGTTGAAATAAGCTGGGTTGAGTGACCCGATATTTCAACCCTTGTCGCGAAAAGGGTTCAACGCGTGTTTAACCCGGCGCGCCAGTGCAGTGTGAATGATCCCGATCTCTGCATAGGAAGAGCCAGCGCTTGGAGATGAGCGCCGACTCACCATGTGATGACTGTGACATCATCGACCCTGGTCGGGCCACCAGTCTGAAAGCGGTCTCAGCCAGGTCGCACCCAGGATGGGCGCATGAACATAATGCCGGGTGCAATCCGGCAGTCAGATGTAAAAGAGGTATAACACTAGTGCACAGGTTCTCAAACTCGGTCCTCAGGACCCCAAACAGGGCATGTTTTCCAGGTCTCCTCAGAATCACAGGGGAAATAATTAGCTCCATCTGTGGATCTTTTAAAATGTGTCCGTGAGTAATGACTACACCTGTTCACCTGCTGGGTGACCTGGATAATGTGACCTGTGTGGGGACCGAGTTATAGAACCACTGATCTAGTGCACTATAGGAGTTTATTATGGAAGATGTAATTGTTTTTTTAATAATTGTAGTTCGACTTGCACAAGTGTTTCATTGACAATTCATGCTTTGGATTTGTTAATGACCATAAAGCTAGATTGATTGATTGATTGCTTGATTATTTATTTAAAACTCCTGTTTAAAGATTTAGTGGCCCCCCAATGACTATCCTCCATCTGTATTACCTATAACATAGACGGCATAGGGCGGGTTCAGTTGAATTCACTGACAATTCAATCTGACTCATCATCTCACCCCATGCCGAGCTTTGAAGTGGGAGTGGAGTGTAAACCCCGCGTGGTTCCGGTGTCCCAGCATAAGATTTGCTGCGCTCAGTGTTTCTGCTGTGCAGAGAGCTCAGTGAATCTATGATTAACGTGTCCTAGCCAGTCCTCAGTGGCTGATAGGAGCAGTTGTGCTGCCCAGAGACATGCTAGGTGTTGTATTTCCATAACAACTGAAGGTCCGGGTGTGACCTACTTTCATATGTTGGCAGCAACTCTTCACATATAAAGTGTCCGGTGAAATATACTTTATTTATCTTTAAATGAGTCCACCCCAGCGTCTCCATGTGTCATACCCCTTTTACACCAGAGCTAAAACCTGGGTTATTGCAGAATTAGCCCGGGTAGCTTCTTGGTGAAAAAGAGGTCAGGGTTGGATTTCGGGTCGAGTGACCCAGCTATCCAACCCAGGTAACTTGCAGGTTTAACACGTGAATAACCCGTGAAACCCTGCAGTGTAAATGGCGCTATCCGGGTCACAATGACCTTCAGTGACACTTGGAGATGACGTCATCTCCAGGTGTCCACTTTCACGCCAAAAGTGCAGGGTCACTGCAGACCCGGCTCTGGTGTGAATGACTTCGACTCTGGAATTTCATGGGTCGGCGCCAGCTAAATTCCGGTTCTGATCCTATTTGCAGCCCTGTTCCAACCTCCGGGTCAGACCAGTATTAATGGTATTCATGAGTGGAACCTGACTAATACCCCTTTTACACCAGAGCAAAAACCTGGGTTATTGCTGGGTCAACCCAGATCGCAGCTCAGTGTAAAAGGGTCCCTGAAAAACAACCTGGGACAAGTGACCCAGTAATCCAACCCAGGTAGCTACCAGGGCTGAACCCAGGATGGACCTGGGTAATGGTGCAGTGTAAACAGTGTAACCCGGGTTATCCGACCTGGGTTATGCCTAAAATTAGCTGATTGGTGGTTGTGGAGCAGTCACCACCCACTTTTTATGACCTCACAAGTTTAGCAGGGCAGACCTGAGTTCAGTGTGAACAGGGCTGACCTGGGAGTAACCCAGATCGAAGGTGCAGTGTAAATAGGGTCTGACCTGGGTTAGAACCATGTCCAAAAACCCAGGTCGGACCCAGGTTTTTGGTGGAAAAGAGGTATTATACTGGTCAGATTATTATTCATAGGGCCGTATTCAATTTGAGCCTAGCTGCGATACTTTTTCGCGGCCCAGACTTTTCGCCTACTTCCTCTGTTTTGCAGGCGGAAAAGTATCACACACATCCCCGCTGTACCCCGTATTCAATTTGAAAGTACGCGAAAACAGGACCCGGTGAAACTTCAACAGGCGGGAAGTACTGTCAGATTTGGGGAAATCAGCCTGACACCCCCCAAATGATGCTCTGACAGGAGGTTCCCTATGGTACCCCCCGATTTGGCTTGCTGAAGGTATTTGGTGTTTTTAAACGGGCTTAATAGTTGCTAAATAGCGTTTTTCTATACGTGGTACAGAATAGTATTCAGGAGTATTTTTTGCAGAAAATAAGTTATCCCAGCAAATTTGGGGTACTTGAAATTGGGGGTCAGCATGTTTTAATGTTGCTAAAGTGAAGTTGAAAATAAAAAAAATGGATACGGGCCATAGACTCCTACTGAACAGCAGCCCCTGGTGGCCAGAATTTCATGAAAAAAACAACCCTTTTTTATTAAAGCATCTCACAAACATTTGAAGCTCCATCTTTTATTCTGTATGGAGAGGTACAAATAGTGATGCTGCCATCGGCTGTTGGGGGCCCATGGAGAGGCCTCTAATCTATTTATACTGTATGGATAGGTGCAAACAGTGATACTGCCATCAGCTGTTTGGTGCCCATATCCTTAAAACCTGGACCGTTAGGGTCCCTTGAGGGCAGAGTTTGGGAACCTCTGCCTTCAGTAGATTTAGAACCGTTTTGGGACTTTGGGGGGGGGGGGGATGTATTAATCAGTGAATGGAGTGGAGAAGTAAAGCTGGGTATGTGTACCCAGCGATGCGACAGTCGAGCCCCTCCCGGCCAACGGGCAGACATATCGGGCAGCCGGTATGTCTATAGACGATCCGGTGCCCGACCGCCCGATATGTCGGCCCCCGCCGCATCCCGCTGCATGAGGTCGTCAGTCGCATCGTCAGATTGACCTGTATACTGAAGACCATTTGAGAGCGCGCAATGGCCGGCTACACATTAGGCGATTCTGACGATATGTCGGGGCGATCCGTCGGATGTGTACCCAGCTTTACCCAATCAGCTTCTATCTACCATTATAGAACAGGGGTAGGCAATCCGTGGAACTGCACATCCCAGCATGACCTGCCACAGTTTTAGCATGTCCTAACAGCAAAACTGTGGCAGAGCATGCTGAGAGTTGTAGTTCCACAGGTTGACTACCCCTGTTATAAAATGTACTGGAAAAATGCTACCTTGAAGCTGATTGGTTGCTATAGCTGGCTGTTCCACTGTTCTCACTTTTCTCACTGTCTGACACATCAACGGTACAGTGACTATCACCAAAACATGCCCAGGCCATCTGCACAAGATAAACGCCTGTCACAGAACCCCCATCAAACATACACGCACGCACACGCATGCACACACACACACTCACTCACTCACTCGCACGAAGTTGTGATAATTTATCACAGGGCATAGCATAAACATCCCATGCTATGAGTTGCATGCAGGGTGTAATACTCGACGGCAACCAGTAGCACAGTTCGGCAGTAGAGAGCAGAATAATAGTTTCTGTCACTGCAACAGGTAGAAGCTGGTAGTAGGCATGGCCATCGGTGGTGTTACATCGATGGTTAGGATCGATGGCAAAATAGCAAGTAGCCATCGATGGCTACAAACTATTCAATGATAGACCATCGATAGTTTCACCAACCGATGGTCATCCCTGTTTTGTGACTGACTGGCTAGCGGGCCAATCAGAACCTGGGGATGGGGCTTTGTGGGTGCTGGGGGCGGAGCTATGCTCAGAGTCCCGGTACCTTCTTAAAGAAAAAAATAAAAAAAACATTCGGTTATGCTTAGACATCGATGGAGGGAATACATCTGGTTCTCTCCCATCGATGGCAAAAGCATTTGACATCGGCCATAAACCATCGATGATTATGAATCGTCGATGGCCATCCTTAACTGGTAGTAAGTGTACAAGCAAATGGATAAGCAGAAGATCATTCGAGGACCAAGGTGTACAGAGCAGAGTCTGGGTGTAGAACACAAGCTGGGCAGCAGAGGCAGGAGCACGGGAACCTTTGGCTTGGTAGCACCTATATACCAGGTATATATAGCAGCTGTTACCAGTGACAGTCCAGCATGAGCCCAGCCCTCATGTGACCGCAAGCAATTAAAGGCACCAGCGCACTGTCAGATCAGTGTTGCAGCTTAGGCAACTGCCTCTCCTGTGTGCCCCCCCCCCCCCCGTTCCAACCTGCACCACTGTCTGCCCCCCGATCCCACCTGCACCACTGTCTGTCCCCCGTTCCCTCCTGCACCACTGTCGGCCCCCCGTTCCCTCCTGCACCACTGTCTGCCCCCCGTTCCCTCCTGCACCACTGTCTGCCCCCCGTTCCCACCTACACCACTGTCTGCCCCCCGTTCCCACCTGCACCACTGTCTGCCCCCCGTTCCCACCTGCACCACTGTCTGCCCCCCGTTCCCACCTGCACCACTGTCTGCCCCCCGTTCCCACCTGCACCACTGTCTGCCCCCCGTTCCCACCTGTACCACTGTCTGCCCCCGTTCCCTCCTGCACCACTGTCTGCCCCCCGTTCCCTCCTGCACCACTGTCTGCCCCCCTTTCCCTCCTACACCACTGTCTGCCCCCCGTTCCCACCTACACCACTGTCTGCCCCCCGTTCCCTCCTGCACCACTGTCTGCCCCCCTGTCCCACCCACACCACTGTCAGCCCCCCTTTCCCTCCTGCACCACTGTCTGCCCCCCTTTCCCTCCTGCACCACTGTCTGCCCCCCTTTCCCTCCTGCACCACTGTCTGCCCCCCTTTCCCTCCTGCACCACTGTCTGCCCCCCGTTCCCACCTGCACCACTGTCTGCCCCCCGTTCCCACCTGCACCACTGTCTGCCCCCCGTTCCCTCCTGCACCACTGTCTGCCCCCCGTTCCCTCCTGCACCACTGTCTGCCCCCCGTTCCCTCCTGCACCACTGTCTGCCCCCCGTTCCCACCTGCACCACTGTCTGCCCCCCGTTCCCACCTACACCACTGTCTGCCCCCTGTTCCCACCTCCACCACTGTCTGCCCCCTGTTCCCACCTACACCACTGTCTGCCCCCCGTTCCCACCTGCACCACTGTCTGCCCCCCGTTCCCACCTGCACCACTGTCTGCCCCCCGTTCCCACCTACACCACTGTCTGCCCCCCGTTCCCTCCTGCACCACTGTCTGCCCCCCATTCCCTCCTGCACCACTGTCTGCCCCCCGTTCCCTCCTGCACCACTGTCTGCCCCCCATTCCCTCCTGCACCACTGTCTGCCCCCCGTTCCCACCTACACCACTGTCTGCCCCCCGTTCCCTCCTGCACCACTGTCTGCCCCCCGTTCCCACCTGCACCACTGTCTGCCCTCCGCTATCTGCCCCCTGCTGAGTCACTATCTGCATTAGCTGGAATGACAGCACATATTTCCCGTGTGATCGCTGCCTTCTCTGTCATTTACATTCTGTGTACTCAGGAAATCACTGGGCTTACGGTCTCTGTGCAGCGGGGTGAGATCGCAGCCTGGCGTTTTGTGGCATTACAGGCACTTTACTGTAATTTACGCTTTCCTGGACAGAAAAACCGCTTTATTCTAGGGATGATGTTCTGAACAATTATAAAGTAACAGGATTAGAATATTCCATGCACATAAAGCTCTGAGATCATGGCATAGACGTAAGTCACTCTGTATATCAGAGCGGTGAGATATACTGACGCGTTTCCAGCTATACAATCCTTAGTCTAATGTCATTATTAGTACCGTTCCGCAGCCCATACTGAACAGTTAAGCAGGCCACACATCTAAAGATTATCTATCCAACCAGCCAGCTAGCTGATTGGTTGGAATGAGAATCTGGTAAGGTATGGGAGTAACTGATGATCAGCAATTTGCTCCCAAACGCCGGAAAATGGACAAAAACTGTTGTTTGAACAAATTGTTTAGATCAAACATTTAACAAACTTGTCTGACGTAATTTTCATCTGTTTTCCGGCGTTTGGGAGCAAATTGCTGATCATCAGTTACTCCCATACATTACCAGATTCTCATTCCAACCAATCATCTAGCTGGCTGGTTGGATGTAAGTTGGTCTAGTGCAGTGTTGGCTAACCTTGATACTCCAGCTGTTATGGAACTATATAACCCAGCATGCACTGATACAGTTTTGCTATTAGGGCATGCTAAAACTGTGGCAGGGCATGCTGGGATATATAGTTCCACAACAGCTGGAGTGTCAAGGTTAGCCAACACTGGTCTAGTGTGTGGCCAGCTTAATACAGACATGGCAGACACAGCGCCGGGCGTCTTTTTTGCCGAAAATGCATCTAAGTCCCAATGTAATGTGATTAGGAGACACCAGCAGACTGGGCTGGTTAATGTGATATGTGACTCTTTTATATCTGTGTGCGACTGAGTCTCTGAATCTGTGTACATAGTGCTACAATGTAGCGGCCACATTGCGACTTAGACGCATTCTCTGCAAAAAAAAGCCGCCCAGCGCTAGCAGAGTAGCGCGGGATCTGGCGTCTCACTCATACCAGGTAAGTCGCACTGTGTGGCATATTGAGGCTAGATGTATGAGGACACATCTGTCCTTGCTTTTTTGCTGTGCTTCTATATTAGAATAGGCATCTATGAGTCTCAGTGGCAAGCTTGTGGTCTCCTAGGTAACTGACTCACTGAACATATTGTCGCATTGGCATACAGGGGCATGTGAGTGATGTCAGGAAGCCTAAATTCATCAATTTGTCCCCTTATTGCAACCCTTTAATCATTGTCTAAAGGCCGGTACACACCAGACGATGTCAATTGTGTACCGGCCTCGTAAGCGACGGCACCCGGCAAATTCACACTTGTGGATGCCGTCAGCATAGCCCTCGCTAACGATGTCACCCACCAGACCTGCGCGGGGACCGCGCATCGTCAGTGACATTGAGGGTACACACCAGACGATGTACCCGGCATAAGACAGAGGTTCCCAAACGCTGTCCTGAAGGCTCCTCGACAGTTCAGGTGTTAGAGATATCCATGGTTGAGCACAGGTGTTTAAATCAAATTGACTGAGGTACTAATTAAGTCACCTGTGCTCAACCATGGATATCTGTAAAACCTGAACTGTTGGGGAGCCTTGAGCACCGCGTTTGGGAACCTCTGGTCTAAGAGATAAAGAATATGGCTTTAATGGATTGTAATGGAGATGTTAGGACACAGGTTCTCAAACACAGTCCTCAGGTGCCCAAACAGAGCATGTTTTCCAGGTCACCTCACAGAATCACAAGTTAAATAATTTGCTCCACCTGTGGATCTGTTAAAATGTGTTAAAGATTAATGAATACACCTGTGCACCTGCTGGGTGACCTGGAAAACATGACCTGTGTGGGGTCCTGAGGAGCGAGAGTGAGGACCTCTGATCTATTCCCTTTTACATTTGAGCAAGGCTGTTGTTGAAAGTCAGAGTAACACGGAACAGCCCTCTACCCACATGCTTTATGTGTAACATATAATACATTATACTGGTGCACCCCTTACATAGATGCCCGTACTGCCTTTCATGTGATGTACTGTATGTGTGACAGCGGGAACATCAGGGGTTTATGACAGTGGTAAAACCAATTAGCAATACCTCAGCGTCTCCTACATGAGCCATTACAGCAGGCAGTGCGTTCACCCCGCGTCTATAAAGATTATCCATCTGTGTTTGAAACATGAATGAATTCTTTCCACACTGGGGTCATATTGGTTTGAAATGCCGTTTATTCCCGGTGTATCCTATGTTTAGTGTAGGGATTTGTGCTGTTTATGGGAGTCTTGTCATTACTGTGTACACACATTAGCAATCGCTGCCCACACTGATCATTATAGAGCCACATCCACACTCATCTCTCCTGCAATGTTTTATTCACAAAGATTTAAAGTGGCCCCAACCTTTTATAGCATACGGTGGAGATTGCAGAATTCTGTTCAGTCAAACGGCGGCATCCCCACAGCGGGGGGTGTCACTAATGGTAATGCGATGGGAATAGCAGCATTGTGACTCGCAGAAGGTACAGATCATCTAGTACAGAGCCATGTATTATACAGTACGTACAGTATATGGTAGTGTATGGGAAGATAATTGACCTATCATGTCATCTTTCAAATAATATCATTTAACATATAATCATTATAATGGCGAGAACTAGCGGCCAGGTGCAGGTTTTTCCTATTCAATTGGACGCGAGAATTTTAGCCTTGGTAATTTCAATAGGAATTATTGCAGCTATTTTCTCGCAGCCCCACAGCAGGTGCAAAGTCAGGGAAAATCCTTAATAAAGGTAAAAATGTCAGGTCTTGGGCCCTCATTCAGAGCCGTATGCTCTGAGCAGAGCGCACGCTCTGAATGAGGGCCGCCCTCCATAAAAATGGAGCGTCCTCCTGGACGCTCGTATAGCTGTGGGTCACCACCCACAGCCTATACAAGCGTGCAGTTTGATGGCCGCTATGGTCGTGACCATCGCGACCATCGAAACTGCGAGCCGGAGCCTGCGGTTGAGGTTTTCAACCGCAAGGCCCGGAGTAATTTTGGCTCTATCAGAGCCAAAATCACTCCCACTGACATCACTAGTGATGTCAGTGGGCCGGCTTCTGACGGTAGGCGTTCCCTTGGGAACGCCCCCGTCAGGGAGGCACGCCCCCGGCACGCCCACCAAAGGGGGCGTGCTGTCAATCAACATCGACAGCACGCCCCCTTTGATCAGACACAACGAGTGAAGGACTTTCCTTCGCTCGTCGCGTCTGGCGCATGCGCACGACGGAGCTCCCTCCGTCGTGCGCATGCTCAGTGCAGACCATCGACCCACTTGCGAGCGGACAGCCGCTCGCGAGTGGGTCTGAATCAGGCCCTTGGTTCAGGAACCCTGAGGCACCCCCTGCTAATGGCTGTTTAGGCAATTGGAAGTTTTCAGTTAGTTCAATTGGGCCAATAATTACGTAATTATTGGGGTATTATTCTGCATGGTGTAGAATAATGGGTTAAAAGATGTGAGACTAGTATATATGGGGATGTTTTATGGATTGGACAGGTGTTAGGGGGTGCTGTATGGATGGGACGGGTGTATGGGGATGCTGTATGGATAATACAGTTATATTGGGGTGCTGTATGGATGGGACAGGTGTATTGGGGTGCTGTATGGATAGGACAGTTATATTGGGGTGCTGTATGGATGGGACAGGTATATTGGGGTGCTGTATGGATGGGACAGGTGTATCGGGGTGCTGTATGGATAGGATAGTTATATTGGGGTGCTGTATGGATAGGACAGTTATATTGGGGTGCTGTATGGATGGGACAGGTATATTGGGGTGCTGTATGGATGGGACAGGTGTATCGGGGTGCTGTATGGATAGGACAGTTATATTGGGGTGCTGTATGGACAGGACAGGTGTATTGGGGTGCTGTATGGATAGGATAGTTATATTGGGGTGCTGTATGGATGGGACAGGTGCGTGGGGTGCTGTATGGATGGGACAGTTATATTGGGCTGCTGTATGGATGGGACAGGTATATGGGGGTGCTGTATGGATGGGACAGGTATATGTAGGTGCTGTATGGATGGGATGGGTGTATGGGGGTGCTGTATGGATGGGACAGGTGTTAGGGGGTGCTGTATGGATGGGACGGGTGTATGGGGGTGCTGTATGGATAATACAGTTATATTGGGGTGCTGTATGGATGGGACAGGTGTGTGGGGTGCTGTATGGATGGGACAGTTATATTGGGCTGCTGTATGGGTGGGACAGGTGTATTGGGGTGCTGTATGGATGGGACAGGTGTATTGGGGTTCTGTATGGATAGGACAGTTATATTGGGGTGCTGTATGGATGGGACAGGTGTATTGGGGTGCTGTATGGATGGGACAGGTGTATTGGGGTGCTGTATGGATAGGACAGTTATATTGGGGTGCTGTATGGATGGGACAGGTATATGGGGGTGCTGTATGGATAGGACAGGTGTATGGGGGTGCTGTATGGATGGGACATGTATATGGGGGTGCAGTATGGATAGGACAGGAATATTGGGGTGCTGTATGGATAGGACAGGTGTATGGGGGTGCTCTATGGATGGGACATGTATATGGGGGTGCTGTATGGATAGGACAGGTATATTGGGGTGCTGTATGGATGGTACATGTATATGGGGGTGCAGTATGGATAGGACAGTTATATTGGGGTGCTGTATGCATGGGACAGGTATATTGGGGTGCTGTATGGATGGGACAGGTATATTGGGGTGCTGTATGGATGGGACAGGTATATTGGGGTGCTGTATGGATGGGACAGGTATATTGGGGTACTGTATGGATGGGACAGGTATATTGGGGTGCTGTATGGATGGTACCGGTGTTTTTAACATTGCAGGTGGGGAGTTGCATGTGTTTTTTTTAAAGATTTTTTTAAAGAGGCTTCAAATGACTCAAAGATCAACTTGTTGCCATTTTTATGCACCCCAAATTTAATTAGAGCATTTATTGTAATGGAGAAAAATAGTTTTGTATAATTTTTTCACTGCTATTAAAACATGCAAATATTTACCATTTGAAACATTTTAAGAACTTAAAATATTTTCCTTTTGGACAATAATAGACATTTATACTGTTATCCAATATTTATTTGAAGGTGTGTGTGTGTGTGTGTGTGTATGTGTGTGTGTGTCTGTCTGTCTGTCTTTCACCCTGGCAGACCCTGTCTTTTTCTTGTGGGTATATTTACAGTGCAGATGTTGCCCATAGCAACCAATCAGATTCTACTAAACATTTTTGATATTTATTATTCTTAGTACTTAGTGTGCATCTGCTTCCCCCCTTTTTTCTGCATCAGAACTACAAGTCTCAGCATGGTAGCGCCTCTTATTATGTTAAAATTAGGATGTGCAGCCCCCCCCCTTTTTCTCATGTATGTGTGTATATAAGACACACGTGAAGGTGTGAGACCCTTCTCCTGGCCTAGCACCCCTCCTACCTGCCCCAGGTGATTAGTACGGGTCCTGTGCATTGCAGTACACACATGTAATTAGTATGGGTCCTGTGCATTGCAGTACACACATGTGATTAGTATGGGTGCTGTGCATTGCAGTACACACATGTGATTAGTACGGGTCCTGTGCATTGCAGTACACACATGTAATTAGTACGGGTCCTGTGCATTGCAGTACACACATGTGATTAGTATGGGTCCTGTGCATTGCAGTACACACATGTGATTAGTATGGGTCCTGTGCATTGCAGTACACACATGTGATTAGTATGGGTCCTGTGCATTGCAGTACACACATGTGATTAGTATGGGTCCTGTGCATTGCAGTACACACATGTGATTAGTATGGGTCCTGTGCATTGCAGTACACACATGTGATTAGTATGGGTCCTGTGCATTGCAGTACACACATGTGATTAGTATGGGTCCTGTGCATTGCAGTACACACATGTAATTAGTATGGGTCCTGTGCATTGCAGTACACACATGTGATTAGTATGGGTCCTGTGCATTGCAGTACACACATGTAATGGGCACTATAACAGGTACGTCCTAGATAAATGTTTACAATGTGTCAGTATTAGGTAGGTGGGCAAACATGTACTAAGAACCTCTATACAAAACCTGGTCATTTATAGTTTATTATATAGATTTGTTTGATATTTATTATTCTTAGTACTTAAAGAGTGCATCTGCTTCACCCCCTTTTTCTACATTAGATCTACTTAACATTTATCTACCACCTTCAAGATAATAGCTAGAATCCACCTCTAAAACCCGCCCTTTAGTAAATATACCCCTTTCTATCTCTCCTCTCTTTCTCCCCATCTCCCTTTAGCTGTCAGTGATTCTCTCTCTTGGACTCTGCCACCCCCTTGCTGTCTGTGTTGGACTGTATATATATACAGTCAGGTGCATAAATATTGGGACATTGACAGAATTTTCATATTTTGGCCTCTATTCACCACCACAATGGCTTTGAAATTAAATAAACAAGATGTGCTTTACCTGCAGACTTTCAGATTTAATTTGAGGGTATTTACATCCAAATCAGGGGAACGGTGTAGGAATTACAGCGGTTTCTATATGTGCCTCCCACTTTTTAAGGGGCCAAAAGTAATGGGACAAACTAAACAATCCTAAATCTAACTTTCACTTTTTATTACTTTGTTGCAAATCCTTTGCAGGCAATTACAGCCTGAAGTCTGGAACGCATAGACATCACCTGACGCTGGGTTTCATCCCTGGTGATGCTCTGCCAGGCCTCTACTGCAAATGTCTTCAGTTCCTGCTTGTTCTTGGGGCATTTTCCCTTCAGTTTTGTCTTCATCAAGTGAAATGCATGCTCAATCGGATTCTGGTCAGGGGATTGACTTGGCCATTGCATAACATTCCACTTTTTAGCCTTAAAAAACTCTTTGGTTACTTTTGCAGTATGCTTCGGGTCATTGTCCATCTGCACTGTGAAGCGCTGTCCAATGAGTTCTGAAGCATTTGACTAAATATGAGCATATAATATTGCCCGAAACACTTCAGAATTGATTCTGCTGCTTTTGTCAGCAGTCACATCATCAATAAATACAAGGGAACCAGTTCCATTGGCAGCCATACATGCCCACGCCATGACACTACCACCACCATGCTTCACTGATGAGGTGGTATGTTTTGGATCATGAGCAGTTCTTTTCCTTCTCCATACTCTTCTCTTCCCATCACTCTGGTACAAGTTGATCTTTGTCTCATCTGTCCATAGGATGCTGTTCCAGAACTGTAATGGCTTTTTTAGATGTTGTTTGGCAAACTCTAATCTGGTCTTCCTGTTTTTGTGGCTCACCAATGGTTTACATCTTGTGGTGAACCCTCTATATTCACTCTTGTGAAGTCTTCTCTTGATTGTTGACTTTGATACATATACATCTACCTCCTGGAGAGTGTTCTTGATTTGGCCAACTGTCATGAAGGGGTTTTTTCTTCACCAGGGAAATAATTCTTCTGTCATCCACCACAGTTGTTTTCCGTGGTCTTCTGTGTCTTTTGGTGTTGCTGAGCTCTCCGGTGCGTTCTTTCTTTTTAAGAATGTTCCAAAGAGTTGATTTGGCAGCACCTAATGTTTTTGCTATCTCTCTGATGGGTTTGTTTTGATATTTCAGCCTAATGATGGCTTGCTTCACTGATAGTGACAGCTCTTTGGATCTCATATTGAGAGTTGACAGCAACTGTTTCCAAATGCAAATGTCACACCTAGAATCAACTCCAGACCTTTTACCTGCTAAATTGATAATGAAATAATGTGGGAATAGCCCACACCTGTCCATGAAATAGCTTTTGAGTTGATAGTCCCATTACTTTTGGCCCCTTATAAAGTGGGAGGCACATATAGAAACCGTTGTAATTCCTACACCGTTCACCCGATTTGGATGTAACTACCCTCAAATTAAATCTGAAAGTCTGCAGGTAAAGCACATCTTGTTTGTTTCATTTCAAAGCCATTGTGGTGGCGAATAGAGGCCAAAATATGAAAATTCTGTCAATGTCCCAATATTTATGCACCTGACTGTATATATATATATATATATATATATATATATATATCTATATCTATCTATCTCTCTCACTTTCTCTGTCGCTCCCTCTCTCTGCGCTCTCACTTTCTGTCGCTCCCTCTCTGCACTCTCACTTTCTGTCGCTCCCTCTCTCTGTGCTCTCACTTTCTCTGTCGCTCGCTCTCACTTTCTCTGTCGCGCTCCCTCTCTCTGCGCTCTCACTTTCTGTCGCTCCCTGTCTGCACTCTCACTTTCTCTGTAGCGCTCCCTCTCTCTGCGCTCTCACTTTCTCTGTAGCGCTCCCTCTCTCTGCGCTCTCACTTTCTGTCGCTCCCTCTCTCTGCGCTCTCACTTTCTCTGGCGCTCCCTCTCTCTGCGCTCTCACTTTCTCTGTCGCTCCCTCTCTCTGCGCTCTCACTTTCTCTGTCGCTCCCTCTCTCTGCGCTCTCACTTTCTCTGTCGCTCCCTCTCTCTGCGCTCTCACTTTCTCTGTCGCTCCCTCTCTGCGCTCTCACTTTCTCTGTCGCTCCCTCTCTCTGCGCTCTCACTTTCTCTGTCGCTCCCTCTCTCTGCGCTCTCACTTTCTCTGGCGCTCCCTCTCTCTGCGCTCTCACTTTCTCTGTCGCTCCCTCTCTGCGCTCTCACTTTCTCTGTAGCACTCCCTCTCTCTGCGCTCTCACTTTCTCTGTCGCTCCCTCTCACTTTCTCTGGCGCTCCCTCTCTCTACGCTCTCACTTTCTCTGTCGCGCTCCCTCTCCCTGCGCTCTCACTTTCTCTGTCGCGCTCCCTCTCCCTGCGCTCTCACTTTCTCTGTCCCGCTCCCTCTCTCTGCGCTCTCACTTTCTCTGTCGCTCCCTCTCTCTGCACTCTCACTTTCTCTGTCGCTCCCTCTCTCTGCGCTCTCACTTTCTCTGTCGCTCCCTCTCTCTGCGCTCTCCCTCTCTCTGCGCTCTCACTTTCTCTGTCGCTCCCTCTCTGCGCTCTCACTTTCTCTGTCGCTCCCTCTCTCTGCGCTCTCACTTTCTGTCGCTCCCTCTCTCTGCGCTCTCACTTTCTCTGTCGCTCCCTCTCTCTGCGCTCTCACTTTCTCTGTCGCTCCCTCTCTCTGCGTTCTCACTTTCTATGTAGCACTCCCTCTCTCTGCGCTCTCACTTTCTCTGTCGCACTCTCACTTTCTCTGGCGCTCCCTCTCTCTGCGCTCTCTCTTTCTGTCGCTCCCTCTCTGCACTCTCACTTTCTCTGTCGCTCCCTCTCTCTGCGCTCTCACTTTCTCTGTCGCTCCCTCTCTCTGCGCTCTCCCTCTCTCTGCGCTCTCACTTTCTCTGTCGCTCCCTCTCTGCGCTCTCACTTTCTCTGTCGCTCCCTCTCTCTGCTCGCTCACTTTCTGTCGCTCCCTCTCTCTGCGCTCTCACTTTCTCTGGCGCTCCCTCTCTCTGCGCTCTCACTTTCTCTGTCGCTCCCTCTCTCTGCGCTCTCACTTTCTCTGTAGCACTCCCTCTCTCTACGCTCTCACTTTCTCTGTCGCACTCTCACTTTCTCTGGCGCTCCCTCTCTCTGCGCTCTCACTTTCTCTGTCGCGCTCCTCTCTCTGCGCTCTCACTTTCTCTGTAGCGCTCCCTCTCTCTACGCTCTCACTTTCTCTGTCGCGCTCCCTCTCTCTGCGCTCTCACTTTCTCTGTCGCGCTCCCTCTCTCTGCGCTCTCACTTTCTCTGTCGCTCCCTCTCTCTGCGCTCTCACTTTCTCTGTATCTCCCTCTCTCTGCGCTCTCCCTCTCTCTGTGCTCTCACTTTCTCTGTCGCTCCCTCTCTGCGCTCTCACTTTCTCTGTCGCTCCCTCTCTCTGCGCTCTCACTTCCTGTCGCTCCCTCTCTCTGCGCTCTCACTTTCTCTGTCGTTCCCTCTCTCTGCGCTCTCACTTTCTGTCGCTCCCTCTCTGCGCTCTCACTTTCTCTGTCGCTCCCTCTCTCTGCGCTCTCACTTTCTCTGTCGCTCCCTCTCTCTGCGCTCTCCCTCTCTCTGCGCTCTCACTTTCTTTGTCGCTCCCTCTCTGCGCTCTCACTTTCTCTGTCGCTCCCTCTCTCTGCGCTCTCACTTTCTCTGGCGCTCCCTCTCTCTGCGCTCGCACTTTCTCTGTCGCTCCCTCTCTCTGCGCTCTCACTTTCTCTGTCGCTCCCTCTCTCTGCGCTCTCACTTTCTCTGTCGCTCCCTCTCTCTGCGCTCTCACTTTCTCTGTCGCTCCCTCTCTCTGCTCTCTCCCTCTCTCTGCGCTCTCACTTTCTCTGTCGCTCCCTCTCTGCGCTCTCACTTTCTCTGTTGCTCCCTCTCTCTGCGCTCTCACTTTCTGTCGCTCCCTCTCTCTGCGCTCTCACTTTCTCTGTCGCTCCCTCTCTCTGTGCTCTCACTTTCTCTGTCGCTCCCTCTCTCTGCGCTCTCACTTTCTCTGTCGCTCCCTCTCTCTGCTCTCTCCCTCTCTCTGCGCTCTCACTTTCTCTGTCGCTCCCTCTCTGCGCTCTCACTTTCTCTGTTGCTCCCTCTCTCTGCGCTCTCACTTTCTGTCGCTCCCTCTCTCTGCGCTCTCACTTTCTCTGTCGCTCCCTCTCTCTGCGCTCTCACTTTCTCTGTCGCTCCCTCTCTCTGCGCTCTCACTTTCTATGTAGCACTCCCTCTCTCTGCGCTCTCACTTTCTATGTAGCACTCCCTCTCTCTGCGCTCTCACTTTCTCTGTCGCTCTCTCACTTTCTCTGGCGCTCCCTCTCTCTGCGCTCTCTCTTTCTGTCGCTCCCTCTCTGCGCTCTCACTTTCTCTGTCGCTCCCTCTCTCTGCACTCTCACTTTCTCTGTCGCTCCCTCTCTCTGCACTCTCACTTTCTCTGTCGCTCCCTCTCTGCGCTCTCACTTTCTCTGTCGCTCCCTCTCTCTGCGCTCTCCCTCTCTCTGCGCTCTCACTTTCTTTGTCGCTCCCTCTCTGCGCTCTCACTTTCTCTGTCGCTCCCTCTCTCTGCGCTCTCACTTTCTCTGTAGCTCCCTCTCTCTGCGCTCTCACTTTCTCTGTCGCTCCCTCTCTCTGCGCTCTCACTTTCTCTGTAGCGATCCCTCTCTCTGCGCTCTCACTTTCTCTGTCGCTCTCCCTCTCTCTTATCTCTCACTTTCTCTGTCGCTCTCCCTCTCTCTGCGTTCTCACTTTCTCTGTCGCTCTCCCCCTCTCTGCGCTATCACTTTCTCTGTCGCTCCCTCTCTCTGCGCTCTCACTTTCTCTGTAGCGCTCCCTCTCTCTGCGCTCTCACTTCCTATCGCTCCCTCTCTCTGCGCTCTCACTTCCTGTCGCTCCCTCTCTCTGCGCTCTCACTTTCTCTGTCGCTCCCTCTCTCTGCGCTCTCACTTTCTCTGTCGCTCCCTCTCTCTGCGCTCTCACTTTCTCTGTCGCTCCCTCTCTCTGCGCTCTCACTTTCTCTGTCGCTCTCCCTCTCTCTGCGCTCTCACTTTCTCTGTCGCGCTCCCTCTCTCTGCGCTCTCACTTTCTCTGTTACGCTCCCTCTCTCTGCGCTCTCACTTTCTCTGTTACGCTCCCTCTCTCTGTGCTCTCACTTCCTGTCGCTCTCTCTCTCTGCGCTCTCACTTTCTCTGTCGCTCCCTCTCTCTGCGCTCTCACTTTCTGTCGCTCCCTCTCTGCGCTCTCACTTTCTCTGTCGCTCCCTCTCTCTGCGCTCTCACTTTCTCTGTCGCTCCCTCTCTCTGCGCTCTCCCTCTCTCTGCGCTCTCACTTTCTCTGTCGCTCCCTCTCTGCGCTCTCACTTTCTCTGTCGCTCCCTCTCTCTGCGCTCTCACTTTCTCTGTCGCTCCCTCTCTCTGCGCTCTCACTTTCTCTGGCGCTCCCTCTCTCTGCGCTCTCACTTTCTCTGTCGCTCCCTCTCTGCGCTCTCACTTTCTCTGTAGCACTCCCTCTCTCTGCGCTCTCACTTTCTCTGTCGCACTCTCATTTTCTCTGGCGCCTCTCTCTCTGCGCTCTCACTTTCTCTGTCGCGCTCCTCTCTCTGTGCTCTCACTTTCTCTGTAGCGCTCCCTCTCTCTACGCTCTCACTTTCTCTGTCGCGCTCCCTCTCCCTGCGCTCTCACTTTCTCTGTCGCGCTCCCTCTCCCTGCGCTCTCACTTTCTCTGTCGCGCTCCCTCTCTCTGCGCTCTCACTATCTCTGTCGCTCCCTCTCTCTGCGCTCTCACTTTCTCTGTCGCTCCCTCTCTCTGCGCTCTCACTTTCTCTGTCGCTCCCTCTCTCTGCTCTCTCCCTCTCTCTGCGCTCTCACTTTCTCTGTCGCTCCCTCTCTCTGCGCTCTCACTTTCTATGTAGCACTCCCTCTCTCTGCGCTCTCACTTTCTCTGTCGCACTCTCACTTTCTCTGGCGCTCCCTCTCTCTGCGCTCTCTCTTTCTGTCGCTCCCTCTCTGCGCTCTCACTTTCTCTGTCGCTCCCTCTCTCTGCACTCTCACTTTCTCTGTCGCTCCCTCTCTCTGCACTCTCACTTTCTCTGTCGCTCCCTCTCTCTGCGCTCTCACTTTCTCTGTCGCTCCCTCTCTCTGCGCTCTCACTTTCTTTGTCGCTCCCTCTCTGCGCTCTCTCTTTCTCTGTCGCTCCCTCTCTATGCGCTCTCACTTTCTGTCGCTCCCTCTCTCTGCGCTCTCACTTTCTCTGGCGCTCCCTCTCTCTGCGCTCTCACTTTCTCTGCGCTCCCTCTCTCTGCGCTCTCACTTTCTCTGTCGCTCCCTCTCTGCGCTCTCACTTTCTCTGTTGCTCCCTCTCTCTGCGCTCTCACTTTCTGTCGCTCCCTCTCTCTGCGCTCTCACTTTCTCTGTCGCTCCCTCTCTCTGCGCTCTCACTTTCTCTGTCGCTCTCCCTCTCTCTGCGCTCTCACTTTCTCTGTCGCTCTCCCTCTCTCTTATCTCTCACTTTCTCTGTCGCTCTCCCTCTCTCTGCGCTCTCACTTTCTCTGTCGCTCCCTCTCTCTGCGCTCTCACTTTCTCTGTAGCGCTCCCTCTCTCTGCGCTCTCACTTCCTATCGCTCCCTCTCTCTGCGCTCTCACTTCCTGTCGCCCCCTCTCTCTGCGCTCTCACTTTCTCTGTCGCTCCCTCTCTCTGCGCTCTCACTTTCTCTGTCGCTCCCTCTCTCTGCGCTCTCACTTTCTCTGTCGCTCTCCCTCTCTCTTATCTCTCACTTTCTCTGTCGCTCCCTCTCTCTGCGCTCTCATTTTCTCTGTCGCGCTCCCTCTCTCTGCGCTCTCACTTTCTCTGTTACGCTCCCTCTCTCTGCGCTCTCACTTTCTCTGTTACGCTCCCTCTCTCTGCGCTCTCACTTCCTGTCGCTCCCTCTCTCTGCGCTCTCACTTTCTCTGTCGTTCCCTCTCTCTGCGCTCTCACTTTCTGTCGCTCCCTCTCTGCGCTCTCACTTTCTCTGTCGCTCCCTCTCTCTGCGCTCTCACTTTCTCTGTCGCTCCCTCTCTCTGCGCTCTCCCTCTCTCTGCGCTCTCACTTTCTTTGTCGCTCCCTCTCTGCGCTCTCACTTTCTCTGTCGCTCCCTCTCTCTGCGCTCTCACTTTCTCTGGCGCTCCCTCTCTCTGCGTTCGCACTTTCTCTGTCGCTCCCTCTCTCTGCGCTCTCACTTTCTCTGTCGCTCCCTCTCTCTGCGCTCTCACTTTCTCTGTCGCTCCCTCTCTCTGCGCTCTCACTTTCTCTGTCGCTCCCTCTCTCTGCTCTCTCCCTCTCTCTGCGCTCTCACTTTCTCTGTCGCTCCCTCTCTGCGCTCTCACTTTCTCTGTTGCTCCCTCTCTCTGCACTCTCACTTTCTGTCGCTCCCTCTCTCTGCGCTCTCACTTTCTCTGTCGCTCCCTCTCTCTGCGCTCTCACTTTCTCTGTCGCTCCCTCTCTCTGCGCTCTCACTTTCTATGTAGCACTCCCTCTCTCTGCGCTCTCACTTTCTATGTAGCACTCCCTCTCTCTGCGCTCTCACTTTCTCTGTCGCTCTCTCACTTTCTCTGGCGCTCCCTCTCTCTGCGCTCTCTCTTTCTGTCGCTCCCTCTCTGCGCTCTCACTTTCTCTGTCGCTCCCTCTCTCTGCACTCTCACTTTCTCTGTCGCTGCCTCTCTCTGCACTCTCACTTTCTCTGTCGCTCCCTCTCTGCGCTCTCACTTTCTCTGTCGCTCCCTCTCTCTGCGCTCTCCCTCTCTCTGCGCTCTCACTTTCTTTGTCGCTCCCTCTCTGCGCTCTCACTTTCTCTGTCGCTCCCTCTCTCTGCGCTCTCACTTTCTCTGTAGCTCCCTCTCTCTGCGCTCTCACTTTCTCTGTCGCTCCCTCTCTCTGCGCTCTCACTTTCTCTGTAGCGATCCCTCTCTCTGCGCTCTCACTTTCTCTGTCGCTCTCCCTCTCTCTTATCTCTCACTTTCTCTGTCGCTCTCCCTCTCTCTGCGTTCTCACTTTCTCTGTCGCTCTCCCTCTCTCTGCGCTATCACTTTCTCTGTCGCTCCCTCTCTCTGCGCTCTCACTTTCTCTGTAGCGCTCCCTCTCTCTGCGCTCTCACTTCCTATCGCTCCCTCTCTCTGCGCTCTCACTTCCTGTCGCTCCCTCTCTCTGCGCTCTCACTTTCTCTGTCGCTCCCTCTCTCTGCGCTCTCACTTTCTCTGTCGCTCCCTCTCTCTGCGCTCTCACTTTCTCTGTCGCTCCCTCTCTCTGCGCTCTCACTTTCTCTGTCGCTCTCCCTCTCTCTGCGCTCTCACTTTCTCTGTTACGCTCCCTCTCTCTGCGCTCTCACTTTCTCTGTTACGCTCCCTCTCTCTGTGCTCTCACTTCCTGTCGCTCTCTCTCTCTGCGCTCTCACTTTCTCTGTCGCTCCCTCTCTCTGCGCTCTCACTTTCTGTCGCTCCCTCTCTGCGCTCTCACTTTCTCTGTCGCTCCCTCTCTCTGCGCTCTCACTTTCTCTGTCGCTCCCTCTCTCTGCGCTCTCCCTCTCTCTGCGCTCTCACTTTCTCTGTCGCTCCCTCTCTGCGCTCTCACTTTCTCTGTCGCTCCCTCTCTCTGCGCTCTCACTTTCTCTGTCGCTCCCTCTCTCTGCGCTCTCACTTTCTCTGGCGCTCCCTCTCTCTGCGCTCTCACTTTCTCTGTCGCTCCCTCTCTGCGCTCTCACTTTCTCTGTAGCACTCCCTCTCTCTGCGCTCTCACTTTCTCTGTCGCACTCTCACTTTCTCTGGCGCCTCTCTCTCTGCGCTCTCACTTTCTCTGTCGCGCTCCTCTCTCTGCGCTCTCACTTTCTCTGTAGCGCTCCCTCTCTCTACGCTCTCACTTTCTCTGTCGCGCTCCCTCTCCCTGCGCTCTCACTTTCTCTGTCGCGCTCCCTCTCTCTGCGCTCTCACTTTCTCTGTCGCTCCCTCTCTCTGCGCTCTCACTTTCTCTGTCGCTCCCTCTCTCTGCGCTCTCACTTTCTCTGTCGCTCCCTCTCTCTGCTCTCTCCCTCTCTCTGCGCTCTCACTTTCTCTGTCGCTCCCTCTCTCTGCGCTCTCACTTTCTATGTAGCACTCCCTCTCTCTGCGCTCTCACTTTCTCTGTCGCACTCTCACTTTCTCTGGCGCTCCCTCTCTCTGCGCTCTCTCTTTCTGTCGCTCCCTCTCTGCGCTCTCACTTTCTCTGTCGCTCCCTCTCTCTGCACTCTCACTTTCTCTGTCGCTCCCTCTCTCTGCACTCTCACTTTCTCTGTCGCTCCCTCTCTCTGCGCTCTCACTTTCTCTGTCGCTCCCTCTCTCTGCGCTCTCACTTTCTTTGTCGCTCCCTCTCTGCGCTCTCTCTTTCTCTGTCGCTCCCTCTCTATGCGCTCTCACTTTCTGTCGCTCCCTCTCTCTGCGCTCTCACTTTCTCTGGCGCTCCCTCTCTCTGCGCTCTCACTTTCTCTGCGCTCCCTCTCTCTGCGCTCTCACTTTCTCTGTCGCTCCCTCTCTGCGCTCTCACTTTCTCTGTTGCTCCCTCTCTCTGCGCTCTCACTTTCTGTCGCTCCCTCTCTCTGCGCTCTCACTTTCTCTGTCGCTCCCTCTCTCTGCGCTCTCACTTTCTCTGTAGCACTCCCTCTCTCTGCGCTCTCACTTTCTCTGTCGCACTCTCACTTTCTCTGGCGCCTCTCTCTCTGCGCTCTCACTTTCTCTGTCGCGCTCCTCTCTGTGAGGTATTACAGATGTGAGATAGCAGTAGTGGGCATCTCTATGCTGGCTGAGCTGTGACTGATGTTACCGATGTATACACAGGACTGTGAGGTATTACAGATGTGAGATAGCAGTAGTGGGTGTCTATGCTGGCTGAGCTGTGGCTGATGTTACAGATGTATACACAGGACTGCGAGGTATTACAGATGTGAGATAACAGTAGTGGGTGTCTATGCTGGCTGAGCTGTGGCTGATGTTACAGATGTATACACAGGACTGTGAGGTATTACAGATGTGAGATAGCAGTAGTGGGTGTCTCTATGCTGGCTGAGCTGTGGCTGATGTTACAGATGTATACACAGGACTGCGAGGTATTACAGATGTGAGATAGCAGTAGTGGGTGTCTCTATGCTGGCTGTCGCTCCCTCTCTCTGCGCTCTCACTTTCTATGTAGCACTCCCTCTCTCTGCGCTCTCACTTTCTCTGTCGCACTCTCACTTTCTCTGGCGCTCCCTCTCTCTGCGCTCTCTCTTTCTGTCGCTCCCTCTCTGCGCTCTCACTTTCTCTGTCGCTCCCTCTCTCTGCACTCTCACTTTCTCTGTCGCTCCCTCTCTCTGCACTCTCACTTTCTCTGTCGCTCCCTCTCTCTGCGCTCTCACTTTCTCTGTCGCTCCCTCTCTCTGCGCTCTCACTTTCTTTGTCGCTCCCTCTCTGCGCTCTCTCTTTCTCTGTCTCTCCCTCTCTATGCGCTCTCACTTTCTGTCGCTCCCTCTCTCTGCGCTCTCACTTTCTCTGGCGCTCCCTCTCTCTGCGCTCTCACTTTCTCTGCGCTCCCTCTCTCTGCGCTCTCACTTTCTCTGTCGCTCCCTCTCTGCGCTCTCACTTTCTCTGTTGCTCCCTCTCTCTGCGCTCTCACTTTCTGTCGCTCCCTCTCTCTGCGCTCTCACTTTCTCTGTCGCTCCCTCTCTCTGCGCTCTCACTTTCTCTGTCGCTCCCTCTCTCTGCGCTCTCACTTTCTCTGTAGCGCTCCCTCTCTCTGCGCTCTCACTTTCTCTGTCGCTCTCCCTCTCTCTGCGCTCTCACTTTCTCTGTCGCTCTCCCTCTCTCTTATCTCTCACTTTCTCTGTCGCTCTCCCTCTCTCTGCGCTCTCACTTTCTCTGTCGCTCCCTCTCTCTGCGCTCTCACTTTCTCTGTAGCGCTCCCTCTCTCTGCGCTCTCACTTCCTATCGCTCCCTCTCTCTGCGCTCTCACTTCCTGTCGCCCCCTCTCTCTGCGCTCTCACTTTCTCTGTCGCTCCCTCTCTCTGCGCTCTCACTTTCTCTGTCGCTCTCCCTCTCTCTTATCTCTCACTTTCTCTGTCGCTCCCTCTCTCTGCGCTCTCATTTTCTCTGTCGCGCTCCCTCTCTCTGCGCTCTCACTTTCTCTGTTACGCTCCCTCTCTCTGCGCTCTCACTTTCTCTGTTACGCTCCCTCTCTCTGCGCTCTCACTTCCTGTCGCTCCCTCTCTCTGCGCTCTCACTTTCTCTGTCGTTCCCTCTCTCTGCGCTCTCACTTTCTGTCGCTCCCTCTCTGCGCTCTCACTTTCTCTGTCGCTCCCTCTCTCTGCGCTCTCACTTTCTCTGTCGCTCCCTCTCTCTGCGCTCTCCCTCTCTCTGCGCTCTCACTTTCTTTGTCGCTCCCTCTCTGCGCTCTCACTTTCTCTGTCGCTCCCTCTCTCTGCGCTCTCACTTTCTCTGGCGCTCCCTCTCTCTGCGCTCTCACTTTCTCTGTCGCTCCCTCTCTCTGCGCTCTCACTTTCTCTGTCGCTCCCTCTCTCTGCGCTCTCACTTTCTCTGTCGCTCCCTCTCTCTGCGCTCTCACTTTCTCTGTCGCTCCCTCTCTCTGCTCTCTCCCTCTCTCTGCGCTCTCACTTTCTCTGTCGCTCCCTCTCTGCGCTCTCACTTTCTCTGTTGCTCCCTCTCTCTGCGCTCTCACTTTCTGTCGCTCCCTCTCTCTGCGCTCTCACTTTCTCTGTCGCTCCCTCTCTCTGCGCTCTCACTTTCTCTGTCGCTCCCTCTCTCTGCGCTCTCACTTTCTATGTAGCACTCCCTCTCTCTGCGCTCTCACTTTCTATGTAGCACTCCCTCTCTCTGCGCTCTCACTTTCTCTGTCGCTCTCTCACTTTCTCTGGCGCTCCCTCTCTCTGCGCTCTCTCTTTCTGTCGCTCCCTCTCTGCGCTCTCACTTTCTCTGTCGCTCCCTCTCTCTGCACTCTCACTTTCTCTGTCGCTCCCTCTCTCTGCACTCTCACTTTCTCTGTCGCTCCCTCTCTGCGCTCTCACTTTCTCTGTCGCTCCCTCTCTCTGCGCTCTCCCTCTCTCTGCGCTCTCACTTTCTTTGTCGCTCCCTCTCTGCGCTCTCACTTTCTCTGTCGCTCCCTCTCTCTGCGCTCTCACTTTCTGTCGCTCCCTCTCTCTGCGCTCTCACTTTCTCTGGCGCTCCCTCTCTCTGCGCTCTCACTTTCTCTGTCGCTCCCTCTCTCTGCGCTCTCACTTTCTCTGTCGCTCCCTCTCTCTGCGCTCTCACTTTCTGTCGCTCCCTCTCTCTGCGCTCTCACTTTCTCTGTCTCTCCCTCTCTCTGCGCTCTCACTTTCTCTGTCGCTCCCTCTCTCTGCCCTCTCACTTTCTCTGTAGCACTCCCTCTCTCTGCGCTCTCACTTTCTCTGTCGCTCTCTCACTTTCTCTGGCGCTCCCTCTCTCTGCGCTCTCACTTTCTCTGTAGCTCCCTCTCTCTGCGCTCTCACTTTCTGTCGCTCCCTCTCTCTGCGCTCTCACTTTCTCTGTCGCTCTCCCTCTCTATGCGCTCTCACTTTCTCTGTTGCTCTCTCTCTATCGCTCTCACTTTCTCTGTCGCTCCCTCTCTCTGCGCTCTCACTTTCTCTGTCGCTTCCTCTCTCTGCGCTCTCACTTTCTCTGTAGCGCTCCCTCTCTCTGCGCTCTCACTTTCTCTGTCGCTCCCTCTCTCTGCGCTCTCACTTTCTCTGTCGATCCCTCTCTCTGCGCTCTCACTTTCTCTGTCGCTCCCTCTCTCTGCGCTCTCACTTTCTCTGTAGCGCTCCCTCTCTCTGCGCTCTCACTTTCTCTGTAGCGCTCCCTCTCTCTGCGCTCTCACTTTCTCTGTCGCTCTCCCTCTCTCTGCGCTCTCACTTTCTCTGTCGCTCTCCCTCTCTCTGCGCTCTCACTTTCTCTGTCGCTCCCTCTCTCTGTGCTCTCACTTTCTCTGTAGCGCTCCCTCTCTCTGCGCTCTCACTTCCTATCGCTCCCTCTCTCTGCGCTCTCACTTCCTGTCGCTCCCTCTCTCTGCGCTCTCACTTTCTCTGTCGCTCCCTCTCTCTGCGCTCTCACTTTCTCTGTCGCTCCCTCTCTCTGCGCTCTCACTTTCTCTGTCGCTCTCCCTCTCTCTTATCTCTCATTTTCTCTGTCGCTCCCTCTCTCTGCGCTCTCATTTTCTCTGTTACGCTCCCTCTCTCTGCGCTCTCACTTTCTCTGTTACGCTCCCTCTCTCTGCGCTCTCACTTCCTGTCGCTCCCTCTCTCTGCGCTCTCACTTTCTCTGTCGCTCCCTCTCTCTGCGCTCTCACTTTCTGTCGCTCCCTCTCTGCGCTCTCACTTTCTCTGTCGCTCCCTCTCTCTGCGCTCTCACTTCCTGTCGCTCCCTCTCTCTGCGCTCTCACTTTCTCTGTCGCTCCCTCTCTCTGCGCTCTCACTTTCTGTCGCTCCCTCTCTGCTCTCTCACTTTCTCTGTCGCTCCCTCTCTCTGCGCTCTCACTTTCTCTGTTGCTCCCTCTCTCTGCGCTCTCACTTTCTCTGTTGCGCTCCCTCTCTCTGCGCTCTCACTTTCTCTGTCGCTCCCTCTCTCTGCGCTCTCACTTTCTCTGTCGCTCTCCCTCTCTCTGCGCTCTCACTTTCTCTGTCGCTCCCTCTCTCTGCGCTCTCACTTTCTCTGTAGCGCTCCCTCTCTCTTCGCTCTCACTTTCTCTGTAGCGCTCCCTCTCTCTGCACTCTCACTTTCTCTGTCGCGCTCCCTCTCTGCGCTCTCACTTTCTCTGTCGCTCCCTCTCTCTGCGCTCTCACTTTCTCTGTAGCGCTCCCTCTCTCTGCGCTCTCACTTTCTCTGTAGCGCTCCCTCTCTCTGCGCTCTCACTTTCTCTGTCGCTCCCTCTCTCTGCGCTCTCACTTTCTCTGTTGCTCTCTCTCTATCGCTCTCACTTTCTCTGTCGCTCTCCCTCTCTCTGCGCTCTCACTTTCTCTGTCGCTCCCTCTCTCTGCGCTCTCACTTTCTCTGTTGCTTTCTCTCTATCGCTCTCACTTTCTCTGTTGCTCCCTCTCTCTGCGCTCTCACTTTCTCTGTCGCTCCCTCTCTCTGTGCTCTCACTTTCTCTGTCGCGCTCCCTCTCTCTGCACTCTCACTTTCTCTGTCGCTCTCTCTCTACGCTCTCTCTTGGTCTATCGCTCTATTTCTCTGTCTTTCTCATCGCAGGACCCAACTCGCTGCTAATTGTTTCCACCCCGTAATGTGTTTACTTGAATTGTGGTTGTAGTTACGTAATATCTCCCATCTACATGTAGGGGGTGCTGCTGAGTATGTTTCCATCTCTGCTGTCATAAAGCTCACTGGGAGAACAGGTGTTTAATTAAAATGTATTTCAAATCAACTGGGATACGATACTGGCGTTTCCCCAGTTTAAGTCTGATTATTATTGTACTATGATTTCATCGTTTCATATTCTCAAGCAAATACATTTTATTCCCATCAGTAAGATATGACCGTACCACAAACATGTTCTAATGTGGATGTTCTGTCAGCAGCAGATTTAGGTACCCTCATGTATGTATGTACAGTATATATGGGTCTGATTCATCACAGATTGCAACCTCAACAGTGTACGTAGATCGGCCAATGGTGCGCACTGCGACGGTACTTACTGCGTGTGACAAGGTTAGCAATGTATGAGTAAGGTCAGAGCTGCTGTAATTGTGCGTGAGCCTCCGATGTTACTCCATGTTCCAGATGTATACACAGGACTGTGAGGTATTACAGATGTGAGATAGCAGTAGTGGGTGTCTCTATGCTGGCTGTGCTGTGACTGATGTTACAGATGTATACACAGGACTGTGAGGTATTACAGATGTGAGATAGCAGTAGTGGGCGTCTCTATGCTGGCTGTGCTGTGGCTGATGTTACAGATGTATACACAGGACTGTGAGGTATTACAGATGTGAGATAGCAGTAGTGGTGTCTATGCTGGCTGAGCTGTGGCTGATGTTACAGATGTATACACAGGACTGTGAGGTATTACAGATGTGAGATAGCAGTAGTGGGTGTCTCTATGCTGGCTGTGCTGTGACTGATGTTACAGATGTATATACAGGACTGTGAGGTATTACAGATGTGAGATAGCAGTAGTGGGTGTCTCTATGCTGGCTGTGCTGTGGCTGATGTTACTGATGTATACACAGGACTGTGAGGTATTACAGATGTGAGATAGCAGTAGTGGGTGTCTCTATGCTGGCTGTGCTGTGGCTGATGTTACAGATGTATACACAGGACTGTGAGGTATTACAGATGTGAGATAGCAGTAGTGGGTGTCTCTATGCTGGCTGTGCTGTGGCTGATGTTACAGATGTATACACAGGACTGTGAGGTATTACAGATGTGAGATAGCAGTAGTGGGTGTCTCTATGCTGGCTGTGCGACGGCTCTGCGATTGCAGTCGTTAGCATAGTTTCGCAGCAGACCTCCGTGCGTAATCACAGCTGCGATTGCTGTATCGATCCGTAGTGAATCCATCCCTATATTCCTTATATCGGAGTAGATCACATATTGGCCAGATTATAATATGGCTGTGACTCCCCAGCTGTTATGGAACAACAAGTCCCAGCGTGCCCTTGCACAGGCATCCCAATAGGCACACTGTACCTCCTCCCTTTCCTTTTCTACCATATTGGCTTCACCTCAACACATTTTATTTAATTTTAATTCAAACAGAAGTATTTAAAATATGATTTGTAATATAAACGCTGCTTAACTATTAGTCCATTAGATGCAGAAATTTTAAACTTTACTTTAAAGAAATGTTCATTTTGTAAATGATCCCCTGGCTGTCGGCTCTGTGAGAGCGATATTGATCTGTCAGCTGGATCTAAACCGTCTGCTCAATCAATTTCCAAACGTTCTAAATTCTCAGTGATGGAGGAGGGAGCCCGGGGGACATATTGCTGTTTGTGGCCCGGTCGCTCCTTTGTGTCTCCCATAGCTGAGCTGTGAAGTCCTATATATAATAATATTATTGGTGAAGCCTGCAGAACATAGAGAAGATGATTGCTGCAGATGTGGGTTAGGTACATGCCGGGTTACATACCTCCCTGTTCTCTGGCTGCTATACGGCGTGGCTGAGAGTCGCTATAATCCGTTGCCAAGAAATTAGCTGAAATATCTGCATAAAATCCATCACTTAGTAATACTGCCCAGTCACCAGGAGCATTTCCCCAACACAGCAAAGTAATAAGAAGCCAGCGATGGCGTCTCTGAATTCTAATCATTTCCTTTTTTGTCTGCCGCCTCCGTCAACTTCGGACCAATTGTTGGTCTTAAGTTTTAGAAGTTAAAAACCACATTATGCCAGTTAGTACAGTCTTTCTCCAGAGTACAGGGTGGCATTATAGAAGCATGATTTACAAATAATATTATATATATGTATATGTGTATATATATATATATATATATATATATATATGTGTGTGTTGTGTGCAATCAAATATCATTGTATCATCAGAAAATAATGCATAATTTTTACTATACTTCTTGGTTTGTTCTTCCTCAGTTTGATTGTGTGTTATAGTGTGGGTGTTATAGTGTTTGTTGTTATAGTGTGTGTGGGTGTGTTATAGATTGTGTGTTATAGTGTTTGTGTGTTATAGTGTTTGTTATAGTGTGTGTATGTGTTATAGTATGAGTGTGTTAGTGTGTGTGTTATAGTGTTTGTTATAGTATGAGTGTGTTATAGTGTGTGTTATAGTGTTTGTGTGTTATAGTGTTTGTTATAGTGTGTGTGTGTTATAGTATGAATGTTTTAGTGTGTGTGTTATAGTGTTTGTTATAGTGTGTGTGTGTGTTATAGTATGAGTGTGTTATAGTGTTTGTTGTTATTGTGTGTGTGTGTTATAGTGTGAGTGTGTTATAGTGTGTGCGTTTGTTGTTATAGTGTGTGTATGTTATAGTATGAGTGTGTTATAGTGTGTGTGTTTGTTGTTATAGTGTGTATGTTATAGTATGAGTGTGTTATAGTGTGTGTGTGTGTGTGTGTTATAGTATGAGTGTGTTATAGTGTGTGTGTGTGTGTGTTATAGTATGAATGTGTTAGTGTGTGTGTTATAGTGTTTGTTATAGTGTGTGTGTTATAGTATGAGTGTGGTATAGTGTTTGTTGTTATTGTGTGTGTGTTATAGTGTGAGTGTGTTATAGTGTGTACGTTTGTTGTTATAGTGTGTGTATGGTATAGTATGAGTGTGTTATAGTGTTTGTTGTTATTGTGTGTGTGTGTTATAGTGTGAGTGTGTTATAGTGTGTGCGTTTGTTGTTATAGTGTGTGTATGTTATAGTATGAGTGTGTTATAGTGTTTGTTGTTATTGTGTGTGTGTTATAGTGTGAGTGTGTTATAGTGTGTGCGTTTGTTGTTATAGTGTGTGTATGTTATAGTATGAGTGTGTTATAGTGTGTGTGTTTGTTGTTATAGTGTGTGTGTGTTATAGTATGAGTGTGTTATAGTGTTTGTTGTTATTGTGTGTGTGTGTTATAGTGTGAGTGTGTTATAGTGTGAGCGTTTGTTGTTATAGTGTGTGTATGTTATAGTATGAGTGTGTTATAGTGTTTGTTGTTATTGTGTGTGTGTGTTATAGTGTGAATGTGTTATAGTGTGAGCGTTTGTTGTTATAGTATGAATGTGTTATAGTGTTTGTTGTTATTGTGTGTGTGTGTTATAGTGTGAGTGTGTTATAGTGTGAGCGTTTGTTGTTATAGTATGAGTGTGTTACAGTGTGTGTTTGTTGTTATAGTGTGTGTGTGTTATAGTATGAGTGTGTTATAGTGTTTGTTGTTATTGTGTGTGTGTGTTATAGTGTGAGTGTGTTATAGTGTGAGCGTTTGTTGTTATAGTGTGTGTATGTTATAGTATGAGTGTGTTATAGTGTGGAAATCTTCCATGCACAGATGGGTAACAGACACCTGCAGCTATAAAATATGTGACTAGTATGTTTCTAAATCGTGTCCATGCAGCCAGTGAACAGGGAGCAAATTGCAAAATCTATTTCTATATTCCCATAAATCAGGCTGTGGTAGCAGTGCATAGGTTAACGTTGCAGGTTTTATTTGTTTACATTATGGATACAATGTATGTAATTGTGTACAGCCTCTTTGTAAATGCTGCCTTGTTCCTGTGGATTGTTGACTTCCACCCTCCTCCTCCTCCTCATCCTCCTGCCGCTGACAATGTCAGGTCACCAAAGTCACATCCTGTGGCCAGGGAACCCTTAGACAACAAAGCAAACACTTCAAAAAGAGTGCTCCGAGGCATTCAGTGACGTGGCGGCGCGCTTTGCTGGTTGTGTGATACTTACAATGGGTTCAAACCAATTACTATACTATGAAATGCAAATGATGTGATCTGTCCTGTTCCCACATGCGAGCCCAATGACAGACCTTATTTGTGATGAAATCTGGGCAGCACAGATGGTGTAATGGTCAGCATTACTTCCTCACAGCACTGAGGTCGTGGATTCGATACCCACTATGGCTCTAACTGTGTGGAGTTTGTATATTCTCCCTCGGTTTGTGTGGGTTCCTCCGGGTACTATGATTTCCTCCTACACTCCAACAATATGTTAAAAGGAATGTCTATTTATTTCAATTTCCATGGGCCGGTCTCTTCCCCCCCCCCCCCCCCCCTTCACTTTGATGGTATTAACTGTTACAGCATCTTTAGTTTTAATATACAATGATAGAGGACATAACATTCACTGAAGGGTTCAGTCTGCTGGCCTGGTGGTATGTAGTGAAGGACAAATATAATTAGCCGGGGCCCCATTAGAGGCCGTGGTCATTCAATTAGGCACCACAGTCATCCAATCAGGTATCATTGGGCCTGATTCAGCGTGCACTGCTGAACACAGATCCCCGACTATCGGGAATCGCAGGACCCATTCTGCGAGTGTGTAGAATGGGTCCTGCTAAGACGCACGCAGACCCGTCAGTGCCTCTGCCTGATTAACAGGAAGAGGCATTTAAGGAGTGGTGCAGGGGCAGGGTCGGCCGACGGTGTACGCCCCGTTTTCCAGGAGTGGCCAGCCCAGGGAATCCGTGGACGTACGCAGTCTGCTGGGCTCGTGAGCTGGCCGGCCGGCCACCATCGCAACCATTGACCGCCGATGGTCGTGATGGTGTTCCCAGCCTGCGACCCCCGTCGTATATAGCTATAGCCTGCATGCATACATCCTATATCTATAGCCTGTGTGTATACATCATATATCTACAGCCTGTGTGTATACATCATATATCTACAGCCTGTGTGTATACATCATATATCTATAGCCTGCGTGTATACATCATATATCTATAGCCTGCGTGTATACATAATATATCTATATAGCCTGCGTGCATACATCATGTAGCTGTAGCCTGCGTGCATACATCATGTATCTATAGCCTGTGTGTACACATCCTATATCTATAGCCTGTGTGTATACATCATATATCTACAGCCTGCGTGTATACATCATATATCTATAGCCTGTGTGTATACATCATATATCTACAGCCGGCGTGTATACATCATATATCTATAGCCTGCGTGTACACATCATATATCTATAGCCTGCGTGTATACATCATATAGCTATAGCCTGCGTATATACATCATATATCTATAGCCTACATGCATACATCATATATATATCTATAGCCTGCATGCACACATCATGTAGCTATAGCCTGCGTGCATACATCATGTAGCTATAGCCTGCGTGCATACATCATGTATCTATAGCCTGTGTATATACATCATGTATCTATAGCCTGCATGTATACATCATATATCTACTATAGCCTGCATGCATACATCATATATATATTTATAGCCTGCATGCATACATCATGTAGCTATAGCCTGCGTGCATACATCATGTATCTATAGCCTGCATGCATACATCATATATATATCTATAGCCTGCGTGCATACATCATGTAGCTATAGCCTGCGTGCATACATCATATATATATCTACAGCCGGCGTGCATACATCATGTAGCTATAGCCGGCGTGCATACATCATGTAGCTATAGCCTGCGTGCATACATCATATATATATCTACAGCCGGCGTGCATACATCATGTAGCTATAGCCTGCGTGCATACATCATGTAGCTATAGCCTGCGTGCATACATCATGTATCTATAGCCTGTGTATATACATCATGTATCTATAGCCTGCGTGTATACATCATATATCTATATCTGCCTGTATACATCATGTATCTATAGCCTGCATGCATACATCATGTAGCTATAGCCTGCGTGCATACATCATGTATCTATAGCCTGTGTTTATACATCATGTATCTATAGCCTGTGTGTATACATCATGTATCTATAGCCTGCGTGTATACATCATATATCTATAGCCTGCATGTATACATCATGTATCTATAGCCTGCATGCATACATCATGTAGCTATAGCCTGCGTGCATACATCATGTATCTATAGCCTGTGTGTATACATCATGTAGCTATAGCCTGCGTGCATACATCATGTATCTATAGCCTGTGTGTATACATCATGTATCTATAGCCTGTGTGTACACATCATGTATCTATAGCCTGCGTGTATACATCATGTATCTATAGCCTGTGTGTACACATCATGTATCTATAGCCTGCGTGCAGCTTTGCAGTTGCCATCCTTGCTGAATCAGGCCCTTTGTCCTCTAGCCAGGTGCTGCAGTCATTCTATCCGATACCATGGCCAGGTGCGTGTATACATCATATATCTATATCTGCGTGTATACATCACGTATCTATAGCCTGCATGCATACATCATGTAGCTATAGCCTGCGTGCATACATCATGTATCTATAGCCTGTGTTTATACATCATGTATCTATAGCCTGTGTGTATACATCATGTATCTATAGCCTGCGTGTATACATCATATATCTATAGCCTGCATGTATACATCATGTATCTATAGCCTGCATGCATACATCATGTAGCTATAGCCTGCGTGCATACATCATGTATCTATAGCCTGTGTGTATACATCATGTATCTATAGCCTGTGTGTACACATCATGTATCTATAGCCTGCGTGTATACATCATGTATCTATAGCCTGTGTGTACACATCATGTATCTATAGCCTGCGTGCAGCTTTGCAGTTGCCATCCTTGCTGAATCAGGCCCTTTGTCCTCTAGCCAGGTGCTGCAGTCATTCTATCCGATACCATGGCCAGGTGCTGCAGTCATTCTATCTGATACCATGGCCAGGTGCTGCAGTCATTCTATCTGATACCATGGCCAGGTGCTGCAGTCATTCTATCTGATACCATGGCCAGGTGCTGCAGTCATTCTATCCGATACCATGGCCAGGTGCTGCAGTCCTTCTATCTGATACCATGGCCAGGTGCTGCAGTCATTCTATCCGATACCATGGCCAGGTGCTGCAGTCATTCTATCCGATACCATGGCCAGGTGCTGCAGTCATTCTATCTGATACCATGGCCAGGTGCTGCAGTCATTCTATCCGATACCATGGCCAGGTGCTGCAGTCATTCTATCCGATACCATGGCCAGGTGCTGCAGTCATTCTATCTGATGCCATGGCCAGGTGCTGCAGTCATTCTATCTGATACCATGGCCAGGTGCTGCAGTCATTCTATCTGATACCATGGCCAGTTGCTGCAGTCATTCTGTCCGATACCATGGCCAGGTGCTGCAGTCCTTCTGTCCGATACCATGGCCAGGTGCTGCAGTCATTCTGTCCGATACCATGGCCAGGTGCTGCAGTCCTTCTATTCGATACCATGGCCAGGTGCTGCAGTCCTTCTATCCGATACCATGGCAGGTGCTGCAGTCATTCTATCCGATACCATGGCCAGGTGCTGCAGTCATTCTATCTGATACCATGGCAGGTGCTGCAGTCATTCTATCTGATACCATGGCCAGGTGCTGCAGTCATTCTATCCGATACCATGGCCAGGTGCTGCAGTCATTCTATCTGATACCATGGCCAGGTGCTGCAGTCCTTCTATCTGATACCATGGCCAGGTGCTGCAGTCATTCTATCTGATACCATGGCCAGGTGCTGCAGTCATTCTATCTGATACCATGGCCAGGTGCTGCAGTCATTCTATCCGATACCATGGCCAGGTGCTGCAGTCATTCTATCTGATACCATGGCCAGGTGCTGCAGTCATTCTGTCTGATACCATGGCCAGGTGCTACAGTCATTCTATCTGATACCATGGCCAGGTGCTGCAGTCCTTCTGTCCGATACCATGGCCATGCAGTCAGTATAGCCTCAGCACACAGCATCTTTGCATTCTTCCTATGACATGTGACTTCCCGCAGCTGCAGGTGTCAGGTGCTCCAGCCTCCTATATACACAGCTGTTACAATTATGAATGTAACAGCGGGAATCTCAGCAAAGATACACAAATGTAATTACTGGTACGCATCACATTTGTGTGGAACCAAACAGTACATGTAATGTGACTTCAGAATTGTGACACTTCCATTTGCAGTAACCAGGGATATCTTGTTGCCAGTCACTCTCCTGGTGTGATGTATGGACCCAGACGGGAAACGGTGCAGCTGCACGGAGGGGTAATTAGGATTAGATTCCCATACGATGGCATTCAGAGCGTGAATTATGTTCAGCATCTGAGGAATTGGGACAATATAGATTTATTTAGAACTTCTCTATTTTCTGTTTTCTTTACACATGGGAAAGGATTCTGCTTCTCCTGATCTGTCTCCTGTATGAGAACGTTAGATGAGACACTGTCATATACTTCTGGGATCTGGCCTGGCTGACGGGTGTACAGTGCCATGCTACATTCTTATACTAGGGTCTATTCTGCATACTGTGTAGTACTGGATCCCAGTCAGGAGGTGACCAGCCTAGTCACTGGTATATGTGGGCAGAGAGCGGGCACAGATGTAAGTCCTTAGGGACTATTCTGCATACTGTGTAGCGCTGGATCCCAGTCAGGAGGTGACCAGCCTAGTCACTGGTATATGTGGGCAGAGAGCGGGCACAGATGTAAGTTATTAGGGACTATTCTGCATACTGTGTAGTACTGGATCTCCAGTCAGGAGGTGACCAGCCTAGTCACTGGTATATGTGGGCAGAGAGCGGGCACAGATGTAAGTCCTTAGGGTCTATTCTGCATACTGTGTAGTGCTGGATCTCCAGTCAGGAGGTGACCAGCCTAGTCACTGGTATATGTGGGCAGAGAGCGGGCACAGATGTAAGTCCTTAGGGTCTATTCTGCATACTGTGTAGTGCTGGATCTCCAGTCAGGAGGTGACCAGCCTAGTCACTGGTATATGTGGGCAGAGAGCGGGCACAGATGTAAGTCCTTAGGGTCTATTCTGCATACTGTGTAGTGCTGGATCTCCAGTCAGGAGGTGACCAGCCTAGTCACTGGTATATGTGGGCAGGGAGCGGGCACAGATGTAAGTCCTTAGGGTCTATTCTGCATACTGTGTAGTGCTGGATCTCCAGTCAGGTGGTGACCAGCCTAGTCACTGGTATATGTGGGCAGAGAGTGGGCACAGATGTAAGTCCTTAGGGACTATTCTGCATACTGTGTAGTACTGGATCCCAGTCAGGAGGTGACCAGCCTAGTCACTGGTATATATGGGCAGAGAGCGGGCACAGATGTAAGTTATTAGGGACTATTCTGCATACTGTGTAGTACTGGATCCCAGTCAGGAGGTGACAAGCCTAGTCACTGGTATATGTGGGCAGAGAGCGGGCACAGATGTAAGGCCCTCATTCAGAGCCGGACGCTCTGAGCAGAGCGCTCGCTCTGAATGAGGGCCGTCCTCCATAAAAATGGAGCATCCTCCTGGACGCTCGTATAGCTGTGGGTCACCACCCACAGCACATATGAGCGTGCAGGATGATGGTCGCGATGGTCTTGACCATCGCGACCATCGCCAGTGCGACCAGAAGCCTGTGGTCGTGGTTTTCGACCACAAGCCCTGGAGTGATTTTGGCTCTATCAGAGCCAAAATCACTCCCACTGACATCACTAGTGATGTCAGTGGGGCCGGCTTCTGACGGTAGGCGTTCCCTTGGGAACGCCTCCGTCTGGCAGGCACGCCCCCGACACGCCCACCAAAAGGGGCGTGCTGTCAATCAACATCGACAGCACGCCCCCTTTATCAGACACAACGAGCGAAGGAAAGTCCTTCGCTTGTCGCGTCTGGCGCATGCGCACGACGGAGCTCCCTCCGTCGTGCGCATGCGCAGTGCACACCATCGACCCACTTGCGAGCAGACAGCCACTTGCGAGTGGGTCTGAATGAGGCCCTAAGTCCTTAGGGTCTATTCTGCATACTGTGTAGTGCTGGATCCCAGTCAGGAGGTGACCAGCCTAGTCACTGGTATATGTGGACAGAGAGAGGGCACAGATGTAAGTCCTTAGGTACTATTCTGCATACTGTGTAGTGCTGGATCCCAGTCAGGAGGTGACCAGCCTAGTCACTGGTATATGTGGGCAGAGAGCGGGCACAGATGTAAGTCCTTAGGGACTATTCTGCATACTGTGTAGTGCTGGATCTCCAGTCAGGAGGTGACCAGCCTAGTCACTGGTATATGTGGGCAGAGAGCGCGCACAGATGTGTCCTTAGGGACTATTCTGCATACTGTGTAGTGCTGGATCCCAGTCAGGAGGTGACCAGCCTAGTCACTGGTATATGTGGGCAGAGAGCGGGCACAGGTGTAAGTTATTAGGGACTATTCTGCATACTGTGTAGTACTGGATCCCAGTTAGGAGGTGACCAGCCTAGTCACTGGTATATGTGGGCAGAGAGCGGGCATAGGTGTAAGTCCTTAGGGACTATTCTGCATACTGTGTAGTACTGGATCCCAGTCAGGAGGTGACCAGCCTAGTCACTGGTATATGTGGGCAGAGAGTGGGCACAGGTGTAAGTCCTTAGGGACTATTCTGCATACTGTGTAGTGCTGGATCCCAGTTAGGAGGTGACCAGCCTAGTCACTGGTATATGTGGGCAGAGAGCAGGCACAGGTGTAAGTTATTAGGGACTATTCTGCATACTGTGTAGTACTGGATCTCCAGTCAGGAGGTGACCAGCCTAGTCACTGGTATATGTGGGCAGAGAGCGGGCACAGGTGTAAGTTATTAGGGACTATTCTGCATACTGTGTAGTGCTGGATCTCCAGTCAGGAGGTGACCAGCCTAGTCACTGGTATATGTTGGCAGAGAGCGGGCACAGGTGTAAGTTATTAGGGACTATTCTGCATACTGTGTAGTGCTGGATCTCCAGTCAGGAGGTGACCAGCCTAGTCACTGGTATATTTGGGCAGAGAGCGGGCACAGATGTAAGTCCTTAGGGACTATTCTGCATACTGTGTAGTGCTGGATCCCAGTCAGGAGGTGACCAGCCTAGTCACTGGTATATGTGGGCAGAGAGCGGGCACAGATGTAAGTCCTTAGGGTCTATTCTGCATACTGTTTAGTGCTGGATCCCAGTCAGGAGGTGACCAGTCTAGTCACTGATATATGTGGGCAGAAAGCGGGCACAGATGTAAGTCCTTAGGGACTATTCTGCATACTGTGTAGTGCTGGATCCCAGTCAGGAGGTGACCAGCCTAGTCACTGGTATATGTGGGTAGAGAGCAGGCACAGGTGTAAGTTTTTAGGTACTATTCTGCATACTGTGTAGTACTGGATCCCAGTCAGGAGGTGACCAGCCTAGTCACTGGTATATGTGGGCAGAGAGCGGGCACAGATGTAAGTTATTAGGGACTATTCTGCATACTGTGTAGTACTGGATCCCAGTTAGGAGGTGACCAGCCTAGTCACTGGTATATGTGGGCAGAGAGCGGGCATAGGTGTAAGTCCTTAGGGACTATTCTGCATACTGTGTAGTACTGGATCCCAGTCAGGAGGTGACCAGCCTAGTCACTGGTATATGTGGGCAGAGAGTGGGCACAGGTGTATGTCCTTAGGGACTATTCTGCATACTGTGTAGTGCTGGATCCCAGTTAGGAGGTGACCAGCCTAGTCACTGGTATATGTGGGCAGAGAGCAGGCACAGGTGTAAGTTATTAGGGACTATTCTGCATACTGTGTAGTACTGGATCTCCAGTCAGGAGGTGACCAGCCTAGTCACTGGTATATGTGGGCAGAGAGCGGGCACAGGTGTAAGTTATTAGGGACTATTCTGCATACTGTGTAGTGCTGGATCTCCAGTCAGGAGGTGACCAGCCTAGTCACTGGTATATGTTGGCAGAGAGCGGGCACAGGTGTAAGTTATTAGGGACTATTCTGCATACTGTGTAGTGCTGGATCTCCAGTCAGGAGGTGACCAGCCTAGTCACTGGTATATTTGGGCAGAGAGCGGGCACAGATGTAAGTCCTTAGGGACTATTCTGCATACTGTGTAGTGCTGGATCCCAGTCAGGAGGTGACCAGCCTAGTCACTGGTATATGTGGGCAGAGAGCGGGCACAGATGTAAGTCCTTAGGGTCTATTCTGCATACTGTTTAGTGCTGGATCCCAGTCAGGAGGTGACCAGTCTAGTCACTGATATATGTGGGCAGAAAGCGGGCACAGATGTAAGTCCTTAGGGACTATTCTGCATACTGTGTAGTGCTGGATCCCAGTCAGGAGGTGACCAGCCTAGTCACTGGTATATGTGGGTAGAGAGCAGGCACAGGTGTAAGTTTTTAGGTACTATTCTGCATACTGTGTAGTACTGGATCCCAGTCAGGAGGTGACCAGCCTAGTCACTGGTATATGTGGGCAGAGAGCGGGCACAGATGTAAGTTATTAGGGACTATTCTGCATACTGTGTAGTGCTGGATCTCCAGTCAGGAGGTGACCAGCCTAGTCACTGGTATATTTGGGCAGAGAGCGGGCACAGATGTAAGTCCTTAGGGACTATTCTGCATACTGTGTAGTGCTGGATCTCCAGTCAGGAGGTGACCAGCCTAGTCACTGGTATATATGGGCAGAGAGCGGGCACAGATGTAAGTCCTTAGCGACTATTCTGCATACTGTGTAGTGCTGGATCTCCAGTCAGGAGGTGACCAGCCTAGTCACTGGTATATATGGGCAGAGAGCGGGCACAGATGTAAGTCCTTAGGGACTATTCTGCATACTGTGTAGTACTGGATCCCAGTCAGGAGGTGACCAGCCTAGTCACTGGTATATGTGGGCAGAGAGCGGGCACAGATGTAAGTCCTTAGGGACTATTCTGCATACTGCTGGATCCCAGTCAGGAGGTGACCAGCCTAGTCACTGGTATATGTGGGCAGAGAGCGGGCACAGATGTAAGTCCTTAGGGACTATTCTGCATACTGTGTAGTGCTGGATCTCCAGTCAGGAGGTGACCAGCCTAGTCACTGGTATATGTGGGCAGAGAGCGGGCACAGATGTAAGTCCTTAGGGACTATTCTGCATACTGCTGGATCCCAGTCAGGAGGTGACCAGCCTAGTCACTGGTATATGTGGGCAGAGAGCGGGCACAGATGTAAGTCCTTAGGGACTATTCTGCATACTGTGTAGTGCTGGATCTCCAGTCAGGAGGTGACCAGCCTAGTCACTGGTATATATGGGCAGAGAGCGGGCACAGATGTAAGTCCTTAGGGTCTATTCTGCATACTGTGTAGTGCTGGATCCCAGTCAGGAGGTGACCAGCCTAGTCACTGGTATATGTGGGCAGAGAGCGGGCACAGATGTAAGTCCTTAGGGACTATTCTGCATACTGTGTAGTACTGGATCCCAGTCAGGAGGTGACCAGCCTAGTCACTGGTATATGTGGGCAGAGAGCGGGCACAGGAGTGAGTCTTTAGGGCTTCCATGTTGGGATACAGGGATCTTATTGTCCAGTTCCCAAATTTTGGATGCAAGACTGTTATCTGCACTGTGGTATTAGGCCAAGTCAGAGGACCAATAAATCTCCAAATTTTCTTTTTCAGATCTAAATCATGAAAGTAAAATACAGTGTACACTGTCACCCTGATATTTCACTGCAGCTTTGTTAAAAAGTAAAGTGTCCCCCCTTCCGCTACAGACCCACATGACAAATCATTGCTTTACTGGTTCTTTAACTAAAGCATATGTCATATTCTGTACTTCCCTGTCTCCTGGCAATGGACAAATTGGGCCAGTCCCGCAAATGCCCATGGGAGCTATATACCTCTCTGTCATTGTAACCTGCTACCACTGCACGTACAGCAGGCAGCAGAATAAGTTTTACAGCCATCATTTACTGACCGTGGGGAGCGATCGGGATAAATATGATAATCAATTACTGACAGTAGGGAGCGATCAGAATAAATATGATCATCATTTACTGACAGTAGGGAGCGATCAGGATAAATATGATCATCTTTACAGACAGTAGGGAGCGATCAGGATAAATATGATCATCTTTACAGACAGTAGGGATCGATCGGGATAAATATGATTATTTACTGATAGTAGGAAGCGATCGGCATAAATACGATCATTCACTGACAGTAGGGAGCGATCAGGAAAAATATGATCATTTACTGACAGTAGGGAGCGATCGGCATAAATATGATCATTTACTGACAGTAGGGAGCGATCTGCATAAATACGATAATTTGCTGACAGTAGGGAGCAATCTGCATACATACGATCGCTTACTGACAGTAGGGAGCGATCAGGATAAATACGATCATCATTTACTGACAGTAGGGATCGATCGGGATAAATATGATCATCATTACTGACAGTAGGGAGCGATCAGGATAAATATGATCATTCACTGACAGTAGGGAGTGATCGGCATAAATACGATAATTTACTGACAGTAGGGAGCGATCGGCATAAATATAATCATTTACTGACAGTAGGGAGCGATCCGCATAAATACGGAAACTACTGACTTTAGTGGGGCACAGCGTGGTTTTGTTTAAATTCATTAAATCTAATCCCTGGTCCATTCATTCTTTTACACTATCAAGATATTTTATGTCATTAATAATCCACAGCAGCCAAGTTACCCTTAGGTTTATCTATTTATCACTACTCCGCTTTCTGCGCCAGCGAGGATGATTTTTTTTTTGTACTGAATATTTTACCCAAAACGTTTTTGTTTGTTTTTTTTCCTCAGGGAGGGTGACTTAGCGCTGCAGGGAGGGTGACTTAGCGCTGCAGGGAGGGTGACTTAGCGCTGCAGGGAGGGTGACTTAGCGCTGCAGGGAGGGTGACTTACCGCCGCAGGGAGGGTGACGTAGCGCCGCAGGGAGGGTGACGTAGCGCCGCAGGGAGGGTGACTTAGCGCCGCAGGGAGGGTGACTTACCGCCGCAGGGAGGGTGACTTACCGCCGCAGGGAGGGTGACTTAGCGCCGCAGGGAGGGTGACTTACCGCCGCAGGGAGGGTGACTTACCGCTGCAGGGAGGGTGACTTACCGCTGCAGGGAGGGTGACTTACCGCTGCAGGGAGGGTGACTTACCGCTGCAGGGAGGGTGACTTAGCGCTTCAGGGAGGGTGACTTACCGCTGCAGGGAGGGTGACGTAGCGCTGCAGGGAGGGTGACTTACCGCTGCAGGGAGGGTGACTTACCGCTGCAGGGAGGGTGACTTAGCGCTGCAGGGAGGGTGACTTAGCGCTGCAGGGAGGGTGACTTAGCGCTGCAGGGAGGGTGACTTAGCGCTGCAGGGAGGGTGACTTACCGCTGCAGGGAGGGTGACTTACTGCTGCAGGGAGGGTGACTTACTGCTGCAGGGAGGGTGAATTGGCGCCGCAGGGTGGGTGACTTAGCGCTGCCGAGAGGGTGACTTAGCGCTGCAGGGAGGGTGACTTAGCGCTGCAGGGAGGGTGACTTACCACTGCAGGAAGGGTGACTTACCGCTGCAGGGAGGGTGACTTACTGCTGCAGGGAGGGTGAATTGGCGCCGCAGGGTGGGTGACTTAGCGCTGCCGAGAGGGTGACTTAGTGCTGCAGGGAGGGTGACTTACTGCTCAAAGCGTTTTATAGAATGATTTCTACGTGTTGCTGCCAGTTGGAGATGGTGAGAACAGAACAAGAATTGTAAAGTCATGGACAAATCGCTGGTGAATGATACCGCCGGCAATATTAGTGCTGTTGCCATCGGTAACCCTTAGTTGTATTAAGCAAACATTAAAACCCCTTTGCTCAGCAGTATCACCCTTCGCTTTGATGGTTTCAGTGTCAGATATTGATTGTTTCCAGTTATGTAAGTAAACGAGGGCTGTTCCATATATTACATAATGCAGCTAATGTCCTGCCCAGGACTGTCACTGTACAGCGGGCAGACTGGTATCACGCGCCAATATGGCTGAGGGGTGTTTATAGCCGCTCACAATGATTAGAATCACAGCGGGTCAGTATCTGAGTGCGGTGACTGTATCCCCATTACAGACCCATTACAATTCCACTAAATGCGCTCTATCTGTAAACACCATTGCCATCACCACGCCGTGTTTATTATGGACACTGAACGGAATCGCATCTTCGTATCTTACATTGCGGCCGGAGCCAGTAATAACAGCATACAGTCATTAAGTCTCAATAAAACCATAATTAAAATTGTTGGTTTAGTAGATTGAAATATGAGCAGAGGCGCGTCTGGCGGTGCAGCCTCACATTTCTCTGCAGGTTCATTTGTCTTTCTGCAGTCTGATGTGTGTATGATGGGGTGGGGGTGGGGGGTTGCGGGCGTTCGGTGCTCGTGTTTATGGGTTACGCAGATGATGTTGGTGACAGATTACAAGGAAAATAAAAACACAGGTGCTGCAGAGTGACAGAGAATACAGGATCACTTATTAACATGGAGAAAGCAAACTGCAGCCCCCTGTTACTGTAGCTCTGCGGGATTATACCACTGAATTTCTTCCAGAAAGTTCGGTGGGCAGAACCCACGTGCAGGCTGAGCGGTCGTTCGTGGACTCCGCGGTAGATTGGTGATATTCGCTTCCTCCAGTAGGAGCAGTTACCGTCCTGTCCTGCATAAGAGGTTCCCGCTCATGTGTACTGAGGAGAGTCCTGCTTTCTCCATGGAAAAGGTTTATCTAGTGATGCTTATTAGTTCTGACCTCATAGATTCATCTTTGCCACCATTACGCCCGTATTCCCGTGCGTCCTCCCAAGTTGTGGGATCCAGAGCTCTGCAGCTTCTTCTGGCGCTTGAAAACGCCACAGATTTTATGGCAAATAAGATTTGCTACCAAAGGGAGCCTAACAGATACAGCAAACTGCACAAACAATGTAAATATATGTAATACAATATATCTAATAACTATTGCACAGAGCCTGGGACAACACTTTCTCTATTTTTTTTTAATTAAACAGTGGTCACTTGCTTATAGCTTTAAAGGACGAACAGACTCAATTTATTGAATAAGCTAATTTTCCAAGCAGGCTCCAAAGTTACTCTGCCAGAAGACACCTGAGGCTAGTCTCCAGCATTTCCCCAGCTTGTACCAGACTGCGGATGGTTCAGTATTTTAAGAGGTGATTCGTTCCCCTTTGCAGTTGTATTGCCCCTAGGTAATACCTGCGGGGGGACTGTAAACCTCGAACTGCCATAGTAACAGCCTCTTCTTCAGTATCCCTAATGCACATATGAAATGACACAAGCTGTGTATCTCTATATTCCCCTTCCCCTAAAGTAGTTTATGTCTTACTACAAACAGCATTGTGGGTCACTGCTGCCTGCTGGACACATACAGTATATATTATTACTGTCAGCAGTCCCTTTATCACTCTCACATGAGTGTCACCAGCTACCCTCATACATTACATGGGAAGGTCCTGGCTCCATATTTCAGGTCCTGAGACTGATGCATCTCTTATCAGACTTGTTCCCCGTCTTATTTCGCTTCCTCCTGTACCACTTACAGTAGTTTCTGCCTTGGCAGGAGGTCTGGTTTGGCAAGGGGTCCTCCTGATGCCCATGGTCTGGGGCCGGGTAAGGATGAGAGCTGGCTGAATAGACACAGAGCACTAACATAGCTTCCAATTTAACCCAAACTACTCTCCCGGAACGGCCGCGAGGTTCCAGAAAATCGGGTGCAGATCCTTGTCACCCAAAAGAGTAGACAGGTCTCCCGGAGCCTCCTGCATGCACCTCCCCTGTAGCTGCCCCCACAGCCTCCCACTTACCGAGCAAAAATATGGTGTCCGGGGGGATGGGTAGGAAGGTTGGAGGTGCGATGACGTGAATGGCGTCAATGTAGCCTGTACTATCGGCACTGTACACTGGGGGTGGGGTCACAATGACCTGACAGAATATTGAATTGACCCTTTAGTGACGTAAAAGTAACCAAAGTTATTATATTTATCTGTTATAAAGGGGCATCTTCTTCACACGTTGTGAAATGTATCAGCAAGTACATCACCTACAGTATTTACTAATAATATTCAGTACTTGTATTTTTGATACTTTCGCTGGGTCACTGGGTAGTGTGTTCGCCATATAGCCTGCTGTCTAACCCTTGATGTTCTTTCCATGGTGGGTGTGTGTGTGTTACGGCTGAGGGGGTCATTGAGGGGCGTCAGCTTCCATCACAGACAGGTGTCTACCCCACCTGCCCATTTCTGCCACCTTTCCCGCACAATCCACCCCCAGTCGCTCTCTCTCATCTGTCACTCCCCCCCACTTATCTGTCCATACTTGTCCCCCTCCTCTCTCTCTCACCTCTGTGCCCCTCCCCATATTCCATCTTACATTATATAGTGTATTACTTGACTAATATTCCTGAAATAATAAGGGTTCAGTATGCGCCCTGTTAACCCTCTCGCAGCCTGGCGTTACGTTAGTCTTGTGATGCACTGCGTGTGATGAGGTTAGTAATTCCTGAGTAAGGTCAGAGCCTGTGTAAGTGTGTGTGAGGATGTGATGGTACTCCATATTACTGATGGTTTCTCAGTCTTGTGTAGTCACTGTGTGTGATGAGGTTAGTGATTCCTGAGTAAGGTCAGAGCCTGTGTAAGTGTGTGTGAGGATGTGATGGTACTCCATGTTACTGATGGTCTCTCAGTCTTGTGTAGTCACTGCGTGTGATGAGGTTAGTAGTTCCTGAGTAAGGTCAGAGCCTGTGTAAGTGTGTGTGAGGCTGTGATGGTACTCCATGTTACTGATGGTTTCTCAGTCTTGTGATGCACTGCGTGTGATGAGGTTAGTAGTTCCTGAGTAAGGTCAGAGCCTGTGTAAGTGTGTGTGAGGCTGTGATGGTACTCCATGTTACTGGTGGTGTCTCAGTCTTGTATAGTTACTGCGTGTGATGAGGTTAGTAATTCCTGAGTAAGGTCAGAGCCTGTGTAAGTGTGTGTGAGGATGTGATGGTACTCCATGTTACTGATGGTCTCTCAGTCTTGTGTAGTCACTGTGTGTGATGAGGTTAGTAATTCCTGAGTAGGATCAGAGCCTGTGTAAGTGTGTGTGAGGATGTGATGGTACTCCATGTTACTGATGGTCTCTCAGTCTTGTGTAGTCACTGTGTGTGATGAGGTTAGTAATTCCTGAGTAGGATCAGAGCCTGTGTAAGTGTGTGTGAGGATGTGATGGTACTCCATGTTACTGATGGTATCTCAGTCTTGTGTAATCACTGCGTGTGATGAGGGTAGTAATTCCTGAGTAAGGTCAGAGCCTGTGTAAGTGTGTGTGAGGCTGTGATGGTACTCCATGTTACTGATGGTCTCTCAGTCTTGTGATGCACTGCGTGTGATGAGGTTAGTAATTCCTGAGTAAGGTCAGAGCCTGTGTAAGTGTGTGTTAGGATGTGGTGGTACTCCATGTTACTGATGGTCTCTCAGTCTTGTGTAGTCACTACGTGTGATGAGGTTAGTAATTCCTGAGTAAGGTCAGAGCCTGTGTAAGTGTGTGTGAGGCTGTGATGGTACTCCATGTTACTGATGGTGTCTCAGTCTTGTGTAATCACTACGTGTGATGAGGTTAGTAATTCCTGAGTAAGGTCAGAGCCTGTGTAAGTGTGTGTGAGGCTGTGATGGTACTCCATGTTACTGGTGGTGTCTCAGTCTTGTATAGTTACTGCGTGTGATGAGGTTAGTAATTCCTGAGTAAGGTCAGAGCCTGTGTAAGTGTGTGTGAGGATGTGATGGTACTCCATGTTACTGATGGTCTCTCAATCTTGTGTAGTCACTGTGTGTGATGAGGTTAGTAATTCCTGAGTAGGGTCAGAGCCTGTGTAAGTGTGTGTGAGGATGCGATGGTACTCCATGTTACTGATGGTCTCTCAGTCTTGTGTAATCACTGTGTGTGATGAGGTTAGTAATTCCTGAGTAAGGTCAGAGCCTGTGTAAGTGTGTGTTAGGATGTGGTGGTACTCCATGTTACTGATGGTCTCTCAGTCTTGTGTAGTCACTACGTGTGATGAGGTTAGTAATTCCTGAGTAAGGTCAGAGCCTGTGTAAGTGTGTGTGAGGCTGTGATGGTACTCCATGTTACTGATGGTGTCTCAGTCTTGTGTAATCACTACGTGTGATGAGGTTAGTAATTCCTGAGTAAGGTCAGAGCCTGTGTAAGTGTGTGTGAGGCTGTGATGGTACTCCATGTTACTGGTGGTGTCTCAGTCTTGTATAGTTACTGCGTGTGATGAGGTTAGTAATTCCTGAGTAAGGTCAGAGCCTGTGTAAGTGTGTGTGAGGATGTGATGGTACTCCATGTTACTGATGGTCTCTCAATCTTGTGTAGTCACTGTGTGTGATGAGGTTAGTAATTCCTGAGTAAGGTCAGAGCCTGTGTAAGTGTGTGTGAGGCTGTGATGGTACTCCATGTTACTGATGGTCTCTCAGTCTTGTGTAATCACTGTGTGTGATGAGGTTAGTAATTCCTGAGTAAGGTCAGAGCCTGTGTAAGTGTGTGTGAGGCTGTGATGGTACTCCATGTTACTGGTGGTGTCTCAGTCTTGTATAGTTACTGCGTGTGATGAGGTTAGTAATTCCTGAGTAAGGTCAGAGCTTGTGTAAGTGTGTGTGAGGCTGTGATGATACTCCATGTTACTGATGGTATCTCAGTCTTGTGTAATCACTGTGTGTGATGAGGTTAGTAATTCCTGAGTAGGGTCAGAGCCTGTGTAAGTGTGTGTGAGGATGTGATGGTACTCCATGTTACTGATGGTGTCTCAGTCTTATGTAATCACTACGTGTGATGAGGTTAGTAATTCCTGAGTAAGGTCAGAGCCTGTGTAAGTGTGTGTGAGGCTGTGATGGTACTCCATGTTACTGATGGTATCTCAGTCTTGTGTAATCACTGCGTGTGATGAGGGTAGTAATTCCTGAGTAAGGTCAGAGCCTGTGTAAGTGTGTGTGAGGATGTGATGGTACTCCATGTTACTGATGGTATCTCAGTCTTGTGTAGTCACTACGTGTGATGAGGTTAGTAATTCCTGAGTAAGGTCAGAGCCTGTGTAAGTCTGTGTGAGGCTGTGATGGTACTCCATGTTACTGATGGTATCTCAGTCTTGTGTAATCACTGTGTGTGATGAGGTTAGTAATTCCTGAGTAAGGTCAGAGCCTGTGTAAGTGTGTGTGATGCTGTGATGGTACTCCATGTTACTGATGGTCTCTCAGTCTTGTGTAATCACTGCGTGTGATGAGGTTAGTAATTCCTGAGTAAGGTCAGACATTGTGTAAGTGTGTGTGAGGCTGTAGCCGGGTGCCGGGGACAGTGTGTGGGGGCCCCGGGACGACCGCCCCTGTCGCCCTGCCTATAATCCGGCCCTTGCACTATTAGGGCCCTGTATATAGTAATGTAAGAGCAGGGCCATGTAATCATATCACTTTGGGAAGGAGTACATGACATTGGCCCCAGTCCTCATCAATCAGGAATGTGTTCCGAGCTTTCATAGTAAAATAATCAGCATGGTTGGGACATTCCCAGAGGGCATTGAAAGAGCAGGGAGAGATTAATTCACAGTTAATTGGTAACTTTATGAAGCGGTGACACCCCCCTGCCCCCCCTCCCCCGGGTACCAGGGAATATATTTCTCGCCTCTTTATGGCCATTTGAATGACTTTGCCCTAGGTGTGCATAGCTAATGAGCCCACTCTGCAGCCATAGTTTATTCTTAGAGAAAGCTCCTCTGGTGTCCGGGCCCCTTATCCAGTGTATACGCAGTGCGCTCTTATCATAATTACCATGTTACTTACATCCATTCTTGCCGGCTCTGCGCCATACCAAATGGAAATCTGCAAAATCTGGGAAATCTTCTTCTTTTTTTTTTTTCCCCCAGAATTTAAAAGTAAATCTTCTCTGTGTACAGACAGGACCCGTCTATACTTTATTATTTCTCTGTAACATTTGCACATTTTGGCCAAACATTTTACAAAGAACCGTCTTTTTCCCTCTGGTATAGTGAATAGCCGGTGGTTTTCTGTACTGAGAGGCGCCAAACACAAACAATCCCAGTTTGAGGGGACTCTGCTGGGGGTCAACTAGTTTGTCCCAACCCGCGGGTAGTTTGTCGGTATGCCCCGCTTACACTTTAGTTGGGTTTGGCCTTTTCCATATGTTCCTGGTACAATGCGAATACTGAATAAACTGTAACATGTAATGTACGTACATATCACCGCTAAGAGCAGCCAGTCTTTATTACATTACTCCTGGGCAAAATATTGATTTCCTCACCGGCCTTTCGTGCCTGCCCAGGATTCCTGGCTTCTGTACAGCAAACAGTCCCGGGAAAATGCAATTACGTTGACAGCACAATTCTTCATCCCAGAGGCGCCACAATCGCGGGTTCTGCTATTTATCTCGTTAGCCATTTCTGGGGCATTCATATTAATGTAAAAATGACTTCTATATCTGTTCCTGCTCCACGTCAGCAATTTACGCTTACACCCCCCATCCCAGTGACGATGCTGATCCCAGTCACCGTGTACATGGATTTGTCAGGTTCCCATTGTCAGACATTAGAATGACTCCGCATCATGAGAGTAACTGCTTCCAGTCCGTCCTGCTATTATACACCTGCACCAGTTACCGAAAAATAGGGATCACTCATTCAGTGCAGACATTCAGGCACATAGGTGGGGACCCATTAAAGAAATTCCGGCCACAGCTTCCCTACGATAGCGTAATTACATCAATCTAATTAGTTTCATGCTTCTAATTCTGATGTCACCAGCACTTCATTATCTCATGGCTTTGCCTCCAGGCTGCTGCGTTCAGATTACTTCACACATCGGGCCCCGTCTGTCACACCAGAGATTGAGGAAAAATTACATCTATTTTTTTTCTCCATATTAAGAAGTTACTTTATTTTTACCAATAAACATAATTTCCTCCCAGCTCTACCTTGATGTCCAGTCCCAGCAAAGAGGGAAATATTGTAAAAATAGATCTATTAAATATTTATATTCCTTTGTAATTTATCCTATGTTACTGTACTTTTTACAGATCTAGTAGAATAAAAATAAACAATTCAGAGACACCTCGGGCCTACTTTAAAACACTAACATGGGGGTAAAATTATATTCAGCTTCTTTCTAAGGAAGTAAGAACCAGAAAACGTTCCCTCGGCCCCAACCTAGTTACCATCTCCTCTGAGCTCTGCATACTGCTCCGTCCTGCCCAGGTGTGATACACTAATCACCCAGGAGACTGTACTGCTCTCACTGCTCCGTCCTGCCCAGGTGTGACACACTAATCACCCAGGAGCCTGTACTGCTCTCACTGCTCTGTCCTGCCCAGGTGTGACACACTAATCATCCAGGAGCCTGTACTGCCCTCACTGCTCTGTCCTGCCCAGGTGTGACACACTAATCACCCAGGAGACTGTACTGCTCTCACTGCTCCGTCCTGCCCAGGTGTGACACACTAATCACCCAGGAGACTGTACTGCTCTCACTGCTCCGTCCTGCCCAGGTGTGACACACTAATCACCCAGGAGACTGTACTGCTCTCATTGCTCCGTCCTGCCCAGGTGTGACACACTAATCACCCAGGAGACTGTACTGCTCTCATTGCTCCGTCCTGCCAAGGTGTGACACATTAATCACCCAGGAGACTGTACTGCTCTCATTGCTCCGTCCTGCCAAGGTGTGACGCACTAATCACACAGGAGACTGTACTGCTCTCACTGCTCTGTCCTGCCCAGGTGTGACACACTAATCACCCAGGAGACTGTACTGCTCTCACTGCTCCGTCCTGCCCAGGTGTGACACACTAATCACCCAGGAGCCTGTACTGCCCTCACCGCTCCGTCCTGCCCAGGTGTGACGCACTAATCACCCAGGAGACTGTACTGCTCTCACTGCTCCGTCCTGCCAAGGTGTGACACATTAATCACCCAGGAGACTGTACTGCTCTCACTGCTCCGTCCTGCCAAGGTGTGACTCACTAATCACACAGGAGACTGTACTGCTCTCACTGCTCCGTCCTGCCCAGGTGTGACGCACTAATCACCCAGGAGCCTGTACTGCTCTCACTGCTCTGTCCTGCCCAGGTGTGACGCACTAATCACCCAGGAGACTGTACTGCTCTCACTGCTCCGTCCTGCCCAGGTGTGACACACTAATCACCGAGGAGCCTGTACTGCCCTCACTGCTCCGTCCTGCCCAGGTGTGACACACTAATCACCCAGGAGACTGTACTGCTCTCACTGCTCCGTCCTGCCCAGGTGTGACACTAATCACACAGGAGACTGTACTGCCCTCACTGCTCCGTCCTGCCCAGGTGTGATACTAATCACACAGGAGACTGTACTGCTCTCACTGCTTCGTCCTGCCCAGGTGTGACACTAATCACCCAGGAGACTGTACTGCCCTCACTGCTCCGTCCTGCCCAGGTGTGATACTCTAATCACCCAGGAGACTGTACTGCCCTCACTGCTCCGTCCTGCCCAGGTGTGACACACTAATCACCCAGGAGACTGTACTGCTCTCACTGCTCCGTCCTGCCCAGGTGTGACACACTAATCACCCAGGAGACTGTACTGCTCTCACTGCTCCGTCCTGCCCAGGTGTGACGCACTAATCACCCAGGAGACTGTACTGCTCTCACTGCTCCGTCCTGCCCAGGTGTGACACACTAATCACCCAGGAGCCTGTACTGCTCTCACTGCTCTGTCCTGCCCAGGTGTGACACACTAATCACCCAGGAGCCTGTACTGCCCTCACTGCTCCGTCCTGCCCAGGTGTGATACTCTAATCACCCAGGAGACTGTACTGCCCTCACTGCTCCGTCCTGCCCAGGTGTGACACACTAATCACCCAGGAGACTGTACTGCCCTCACTGCTCCGTCCTGCCCAGGTGTGACACACTAATCACCCAGGAGACTGTACTGCTCTCACTGCTCCGTCCTGTCCAGGTGTGACGCACTAATCACCCAGGAGACTGTACTGCTCCCACTGCTCCGTCCTGCCCAGGTGTGACACACTAATCACCCAGGAGACTGTACTGCCCTCACTGCTCCGTCCTGCCCAGGTGTGACGCACTAATCACCCAGGAGACTGTACTGCTCTCACTGCTCCGTCCTGCCCAGGTGTGACGCACTAATCACCCAGGAGACTGTACTGCTCTCACTGCTCCGTCCTGCCCAGGTGTGACGCACTAATCACCCAGGAGACTGTACTGCTCTCACTGCTCCGTCCTGCCCAGGTGTGACACACTAATCACCCAGGAGCCTGTACTGCTCTCACTGCTCCGTCCTGCCCAGGTGTGCTCTTATCTGATTTTGGTGTAGGTAGTGGCTGTAGTGCCGCAGTGACTGGTGTACGGCCTCTTCGGGACTCCTCACCTTTGCCACTGCAGGGGTCTCACTGCTGAGCCCCCCCATCACCATGTTCCGGTAGCAGTGGGTAATAAGAGCAGTGTAAGCAGCAGCAGTATTCATCCTCATAGCCTCATACCACGCTGCAATTGGATTGAGCAGATTATAACTGAAATTAAATATCATGCACTAAAGTACAAACTGCAACATTTACTGACAAACAGTAGAATTTATCAACATCTAGGGCTACACTTACAAAGTGGCGCATTTTGTATCAGTTACAACACGCCGCAAAACCGACAGAATTTTGCGGCTCTTAGTAGTTTTTTTACGTGATATGCAGTGTATGGAGGTGTTATAAGTAGCACAAGGGGTATTGGGGGCATGTGGTAAGCAGCATATGGGGTAATGGGGATATGTAATAAAGCAGCACATATAGGGTAATGGGGGTGTATGATAAGCAGTGCATGGGTTATGTGATAAGCAGCACATGGGGATATGTAATAAGCATCACATGGGGTAATGGGGGTACGTAATAAGCATCACATGGGGTAATGGGGGTACATAATAAGCATCACATGGGGTAATGGGGGTACGTAATAAGCATCACATGGGGTAATGGGGGTACGTAATAAGCATCACATGGGGTAATGGGGGTACGTAATAAGCATCACATGGGGTAATGGGGGTACGTAATAAGCATCACATGGGGTAATGGGGGTACGTAATAAGCATCACATGTGGTAATGGGGGTGCGTAATAAGCATCACATGGGGTAATGGGGGTACGTAATAAGCATCACATGGGGTAATGGGGGTACGTAATAAGCATCACATGGGGTAATGGGGATACGTAATAAGCATCACATGGGGTAATGGGGGTACGTAATAAGCATCACATGGGGTAATGGGGGTGCGTAATAAGCATCACATGGGGTAATGGGGGTATGTAATAAGCATCACATGTGGTAATGGGGGTATGTAATAAGCATCACATGGGGTAATGGGGGTGCGTAATAAGCATCACATGGGGTAATGGGGGTGCGTAATAAGCATCACATGGGGTAATGGGGGTGCGTAATAAGCATCACATGGGGTAATGGGGGTATGTAATAAGCATCACATGGGGTAATGGGGGTATGTAATAAGCATCACATGGGGTAATAGGGGTACGTAATAAGCATCACATGGGGGTACGTAATAAGTATCACATGGGGTAATGGGGGTACGTAATAAGCATCACATGGGGTGATTGTGGTACTTATTAGGCATCACATGGGGTAATGGGGGTACGTAATAAGCATCACATGGGGTAATAGTAGCATATAACAAGGAGCACATGGGGTAATGGTACATACGAGAATGAGGTACTTGATGAGCACATTAGAGTTGGGGAGTGTGCCTCATTGTATATCTATGTAAGAGGTAAATGTACTAAGATGGGAGTTCTATTAAGAAGTGATGTTGCCCATAGCAACCAATCAGATTCCAGGAATTATCTGAGCCATTGCTGGGATTATTTCTGCATATATAGTTGCTCTCATGAACTACATTTATGTAAATGACTGACCCATCAGTATGGAGAGTACACTTATGCCCTCGCTGTCAGTGCCCAGAGTGGGGCCTATGTCGCTTACGTGGCTTCTGGGAGGTATTTGGGCAAGGTGGGCGCAGCCTGTGTGATTTGCCAGGTAGGTGGGGAAAGCATTGGCGCCATTACACCCTGTCACTATGAGATGGATCAAACTTTCTAATCAGGGCAAATGGAGGTGTTACCCTCAGCAGCCAATCAGATTATAGCTGTCATTCATCTAGAACAGTCTGTAAAATGATAGTGAGAATCTGATTGGTCACTCCCCCTCTTTAGAAGGTTTCTTCAGTCTCCCCCACATCAGTGTTTACTAGAGTAGGAGGAGCTTGGCATGCAAATCGCATCTGACCGCGCCCATCTTGCGGCAGGTAGGCGGTCTCTGGGAGAATGGCTTTTTATCCAGGGGTCCAGGAGGTTTCTCGCCTAATTTGGTAGATATCCTGGGAAATTAGGCAACCGTTGCCTTTCTGATGTGGAACTACAAATACCAGCATGTCTTTTTGAGAGAAGAGTATAAGATCGCAGCCTTAGCGCACCATGCTGGGCTGTCACTATGAATTAACATTGGTTAAATAGAAGGTATACGGAGTGGGGTTCAGTATGTATGAGAATGTCAACATGGTTCTAATACCGACTTGCACCATGTTTACCTCCACCATGTGGACACTGATGAAATGTCGGCATACTTGGATGTCGACAAAACGTTGGGTCCTTGTGATGCTGCGATCACTTTCCTCCGCTCATCTGCGGCAATTTAGCTGCGTGTTCCAGACTCGGCGGTGTCAGGTTAATGCGAAGCTCCTGTATGCAAACCCCTGTCCCTAATCCGGACCCTCCCCTCTGCAGGATGCTGGCTTTCACATGTCGACATTTCAACAATATCAACATATCTACATTATGACATGGTGACTGCGTCACACGTAGGGAGGGATGGAGGAGACAGGGCCTGAATCAGACCCGCTCGCGAGTGCACAGCACTCGCAAGCGGGTCGATGGTCCCCAACTGCGCATGCGCACCCCGGCCCCGGCATGCAGATGTGCGTGCCCCAGCGAGCAACGGCAGCTCCGTCGCTTCTGGGCTCACTACAAGATGGGGCGGTTGTCTATATTGATTGACAGCTCGCCCCGTTTTGTAGGCGGGGAGAGGGGGTGGCTGTGCAGACAGAGGGGTTCCCGAAGGAACACCTGCCGTTTGGGGGCGGCCCCACTGACATCACGATTAGAGCCGGAAGCTCACTGGGGCTTGCAGCAGACGAGATCCTACCACAAAGGTCTCGTCTCAAGCGCGATGGTTGAGACCATCGTGACCATCACCTGGCCGCTCGTAAAAGCTGTGGATGGTCAACCACAGCTTAGCGAGCAGCCAGGAGGCCGGCTCCAATTAAAAAAAACAAAAAAAAACGCCCTGATTCAGAGTGAGCGCTTTGAAAGAGCGTCCGGCTCTGAATCAGCCCCAGAGTCAGCAGGCGTGCTGCTAGTATAAACAGATGTAGAAGCTCGAGTGTGTGGAAATAATTATTACAAGTTTATATCATTTTAAAGCCTAGAAATCACTATTATAAGTTGGTAGCACTACCAGGCCTAAAATGTACAACTTGCCTTATATTAAATACAGTTTAAAGTAATATTAAAATCTGAAATCGACCATCACGCGCGATCAGTATCTTACTGGGACCAGTGGAAAGTTTGGCCGCACAATGACTGGGAAGGCCACATTCAGTACGGATTTATAGTGACTGCACCCAGTCTTGCCTGCGCAGAAAGCAATAATATACACCACTACCCAATATTGGGTGACCTTTATAAAGAGGAATCACTGCAGTATAAAGCCCCTGTGCCCGGATAAATGGGTGGGGGTGAGTAAAGGGGGAGAACAGTAACCACTGAGATTTATTGAAGACATCTCCACGATATAACAAGGCACCTGTCAGACTATGGGCTGCCCTTATTTCATCCTGTCCTCTTACACATAGGGCTGTATTCAGTTTACAGTAAGCCATTTTCGGTTCACTGTCCCTGCAAGGGAATGTACCCCCCCCCCCCTACCCTGGATAAATAGGACATGTGCACACAGATTACAGTCTGACAGTCCTGTTACAGTGTCCACAAGTGGGAACTTTCCGCCTCTTTCCTGCCCCAAATGATAGGAAGCGTGTGACTGTAGTGTGAGCAGCCCGGCTTCACCTTACACTTCCTCCAAGTAAGTCCTGGGCCGGGCCCGGATCTGCTCCCTCATCCAGACCCACAGACTAATGGAAGCGACACCTCCGTGATAGCTGCTGCGGGACGCTGGGCCGGGATCCCCCCATGGAGCTCCAGGTAACGCCGTCCCCTGCGCGTAGGGAGTGATGCTGCGATCTATCATCCCTCTATGCGGGAACATCAATAATTATTCTACTGCTATGGGAGAAATGGGAGAGCATGATAGATCAGTGAGAATACTACAGACTATGCCAATCACTGGATCAATTATTTGTGATGATAATGTTTTATATAGATCGATTAAATAGATGTGAGATAGATTGATATGGGATTGATAGATATGAGATAGATAGATAGATAGATTGATATGAGATAGACAGATATGAGATAGATAGATAGATAGATAGATATGAGATAGATAGATAGATTGATATGAGATTGATAGATAGATATGAGATAGATTGATATGGGATTGATAGATAGATATGAGAGATAGATAGATAGATTGATATGAGATTGATAGATAGATGCTGTTCCCACTGTCCCGTTACAGTCATGCTACTGATAATTATTAGCACTTTGCATCCTGCAGACAAATCCGGGTTACTGTGTAATATATATATGTATATAGCCGGGGGCCTGGGCAGGAATGAAACTATAGCAGACTGTAGGACACACGGCGCGTTTATAGTACATAGATATAGGATCACAGTATGTGACAGAATGTAATCAGGTTGTAATGGAATAATAAACCCTCAGAATAGCCGTCTGCTGCGTCTATTAATACCCGGCTAGTGAGCGCTCATCCTAAACAGGGAATACACCACAAACAGCTGCAGATATCTTCATTCTCTCCAGTTACGGATACTAAGTTGCACCTATATTTAATGTATGTTTAATAAGCACGCCCTCGGCGGTAGTGACTGGTTATGTTTGTGGATCTCAGTGTTGTGTCATTTATCTACCGTTTTTGGGAGACCCAAATCACTGAGATTGCTCCTATGGATGTGAGGACGGCGTTTTACATTATCTCCTAAAGTAGTCTCTGGGTAACCATAGATATCACCAGACGGATATACTGTATGCTGGATACATTTCTGTTACATATTTCTGTAATGTGCCATTAATGATCCAGGATTCCTGTATGTACAAAGTATAACCAGCAGACAAATGAAGTATCACAGTATTATATGAGCCTGTCGGTGCCGGAGCACAGAATGTAACAATAACATGCACATAAGGGAATTATGCACAGTCAGTGTATCAGGACTAGAAGGACTACTGTTGTGTCGTTGCTATTGGCAAGTGTTTTTGAATTCAGAGATAGTACATTTATACTCCAGACTCCAGTGATGTATAGCAGCTACTTCCAGACATATAGCTGTGATATATATTTGTTTCCTAACTCGTATTTATATCATACACACATATTACACAGCGCCTTACAGAGAATAGTCACTCACATCAGTCCCTGCGCCAATGGAGCTTACACTCTATATTCCCTACCACATGTGCACAATCCTCACATCAGTCCCTGCGCCAATGGAGGTTACACTCTATATTCTCTACCACATGTGCACAATCCTCACTCACATCAGTCTCTGTGCCAATGGAGGTTACACTCTATATTCCCTACCACATGTGCACAATCGTCACTCACATCAGTCTCTGCGCCAATGGAGCTTACACTCTATATTCCCTACCACATGTGCACAATCCTCACATCAGTCCCTGCGCCAATGGAGGTTACACTCTATATTCCCTACCACATGTGCACAATCCTCACATCAGTCCCTGCGCCAATGGAGGTTACACTCTATATTCCCTACCACATGTGCACAATCGTCACTCACATCAGTCCCTGTGCCAATGGAGGTTACACTCTATATTCCCTACCACATGTGCACAATCCTCACTCACATCAGTCCCTGTGCCAATGGAGGTTACACTCTATATTCTCTACCACATGTGCACAATCCTCACTCACATCAGTCTCTGCGCCAATGGAGGTTACACTCTATATTCCCTACCACATGTGCACAATCGTCACTCACATCAGTCTCTGCGCCAATGGAGCTTACACTCTATATTCCCTACCACATGTGCACAATCGTCACTCACATCAGTCTCTGCGCCAATGGAGCTTACACTCTATATTCCCTACCACATGTGCACAATCCTCACTCACATCAGTCTCTGCGCCAATGGAGGTTACACTCTATATTCCCTACCACATGTGCACAATCGTCACTCACATCAGTCCCTGCGCCAATGGAGCTTACTCTCTATATTCCCTACCACATGTGCACAATCGTCACTCATATCAGTCTCTGCGCCAATGGAGCTTACACTCTATATTCCCTATTACATGTGCACAATCCTCACTCACATCAGTCTCTGCGCCAATGGGGGTTACACTCTATATTCCCTACCACATGTGCACAATCGTCACTCACTTCAGTCCCTGCGCCAATGGAGCTTACACTTTATATTCCCTACCACATGTGCACAATCCTCACATCAGTCCCTGCGCCAATGGAGCTTACACTCTATATTCTCTACCACATGTGCACAATCCTCACTCACATCAGTCTCTGCGCCAATGGAGCTTACACTCTATATTCCCTACCACATGTGCACAATCCTCACTCACATCAGTCCCTGCGCCAATGGAGCTTACACTCTATATTCCCTACCACATGTGCACAATCCTCACTCACATTAGTCTCTGCGCCAATGGAGGTTACACTCTATATTCCCTACCACATGTGCACAATCGTCACTCACTTCAGTCTCTGCACCAATGGAGCTTATATTCCCTACCACATGTGCACAATCCTCACATCATTCTCTGTGCCAATGGAGCTTACACTCTATGGGCCTGATTCAGAGCCGCTCGTAAGCGGCAGTACGCTCGTTCCGAGCGATGTTCGCTCATCTGCGCATGCGTACAGTTTTTAATACGCATGCGCAAACCAGTCAGTGCTGCCGAAAATCGTTTGTTCGCTAAATAGCGAATGCCTGCTATTTTGAGTGACAGAATGAGGCGTATGTGGGTGGTAACAGGGGAAGGAGCTTGAAAACGGGGAGTGGAATTCAGAACGCAGGCGTGCTTAAAGGTCAAAACGGGCGTTTTATGGGTGTGCATAATTAATACAGCAGCGTCACTGACCACGTCACTGGGTTATTTTATAGTCAGAACTGCTCGCAATATAGTGGTAGGAAAAACCAACCACAAGAATAGCGAGCAGTTCATACGCTGTTCGATGTACTTGATTAATCTAATAAATAGCGGACATGACGTATGATGCGAGCGGCCAGGGGGCGTATTTTTCAAATAAACGTCCGCATGTTTTGTTCGCTCGTTCAGACATGGAGGCGTCAACAGACCACAAGGAGCGAACGGTTCATTTTAATAGCCACCCCCTTTTTCTGAACGAGCGAGCGCTAATTGCGTCCGGCTCTGAATCAGGCCCTATATTCCCTACAACATGTGCACAACCGTCACTCACATCAGTCTCTGCGCCAATGGAGCTTATGGTGCGTACACATGGTACGATGAGTCAGCGATGACGATATGCGATGATCGTTCTGCACCTTCACGTGTGATAGATGATCGTTATCGTTCATCCAGCACATCACCAACCCACCAACTATGGGCCAGCGATATCGCCCAGGTTGGCCGGCATGCACGTGCGATGGTCTATATCGTTATCGTCCATACGTGCCCGCACATCGCTGTTTGTTTGAGGGTTGGTAGGCACAAAAAAATAAACAATGACGATATGGTCGGTATCGTTATCATTCATATTGTGCATTTTTATCGTATCGTGTGTGCGCACCATTACACTCTATGGGCCTGATGCAGACCCACTTGCGAGCGCTCGCAAGCGGGTCGATGGTGGCCCAGTGCGCATGCGCAAGACGGAGCCGGCTCCGTCGTGCGCATGCTGGAGACCCGGATAGCGACGGGCAAGCCGTCGCTTCGGATCTCGTACCAAAAGGGGCGTGCTGTCGATGTTGAGTGACAGCACGCCCCCTTTGTTGCAGCCGAAAGCACTTCAGGGCTTGCGGCAACAAGACCCTACCACAAGGGTCTCGTCGCAAGCCCGATGGTCGCGATGGTCTTGACCATCGCGACCATCTTCCTGCCCGCTTGCTATAGCTGTGGGTGGTCACCCACAGCTATGCGAGCGACCAGGAGGCCGTTAAAAAAAAAAAAAATAGCCTGGCCCTGATTCAGAGCGAGCGCTCTGTCAGAACGTCTGGCTCTGAATCAGGGCCTATATTCCCTACCACATGCGCACGTATATAATCACACTAGGGTCATTTTTTTTTTGTCAGTAGCCAACTAACCTACCAGTATGTTTTCAGAGTATGGAAGGAATCCCACGCAAACATGGGAAAAAATACAAACTCCACACATATGGTGCCTTTATCAGAACCTCATAATAACTGTTGCTTACTGCCTTTGATAAATAGATGCCCTCGTTCTTACATTTTCTGTGAATCATGTGGAGTTTATATTATTATTCACATCCCATTCTATACCAACTTGTAGCTTGTACTTCACAGTTTTAAATAGACAGCAATATCCCCTCCCCATGTGTATTGTAATGCAGAGTAATGCAGCCCATATACCAGCAATCACAATGACCCATTCCCCAGGATTTAACGATTCTCCTATACACAATTGATCGGCAACATGCTGGAAATCCTAATTCGCCGATTCCGGTCATGTTTTTGGTCGGAATCGGTGATCAGTGAACCCCATACATTAGTGAATTTTTTATCTATTTTTTTGGCCCAAATCATCGGGAAAACGCATAATTTCCCAGATTGGTGTTTGGACCGTCACCGCAATCTACATCACAGCCCCCGGTTTACCGTCCCAAACATCATTATTATAATCTGCACTGAGCATTGAGTACGTGTAATAATAGTGTAAGGATTAATACTGCGGATGAGGGCTCATTGGTTGGCGATTGCGTCATTGCGGTGATGGATGTACTCTCAGCCAGTGTTAGTGCTCTGCGCTGTGTTACTGTGGAAGAGCTGTAAGATATTTATGACATCAATACCCGATGTAACACTATGTTCCCTCACACATCACTGATCAGTGCACATTCGGGACACATTGAACACTGCAAAGTTACTTTCACATTTTCTACAACATGGAATTTAATGGCGGACATGACATGAACAGATGTGAATGAAAGACACCGGGGGCAATAATACGCAAAAGTTACCGGCTCAGCAAAAATCCTAACACTCGCTTTATCCGATTCCAATGGATTTACTACTCTCCATAGAAAATCGCATTTGTAAAGCTAATTAAGGATCCAAAGGGAGAGAAGAAAACGTATATAATTAACGGAGCAGGTATTAGGGCGTCGGGAGCCCCCCCTGCCCCACATTGGCTGCTACACTGTGATGGACCCCTGTTGTGATAGAGGTGTAGTGTATCTGTAGGGTCCTGGACACTGTGATGGACCCCTGCTGTGATAGAGGTGTAGTGTATCTGTAGGGTCCTGTACACTGTGATGGACCCCTGCTGTGATAGAGGTGTAGTGTATCTGTAGGGTCCTGGACACTGTGATGGACCCCTGCTGTGATAGAAGTGTAGTGTATCTGTAGGGTCCTGGACACTGTGATGGACCCCTGCTGTGATAGAGGTGTAGTGTATCTGTAGGGTCCTGGACACTGTGATGGACTCCTGCTGTGATAGAGGTGTAGTGTATCTGTAGGGTCCTGGACACTGTGATGGACCCCTGCTGTGATAGAGGTGTAGTGTATCTGTAGGGTCCTGGACACTGTGATGGACCCCTGCTGTGATAGAGGTGTAGTGTATCTGTAGGGTCCTGGACACTGTGATGGACTCCTGCTGTGATAGAGGTGTAGTGTATCTGTAGGGTCCTGGACACTGTGATGGACCCCTGCTGTGATAGAGGTGTAGTGTATCTGTTGGGTCCTGGACACTGTGATGGACCCCTGCTGTGATAGAGGTGTAGTGTATCTGTAGGGTCCTGGACACTGTGATGGACCCCTGCTGTGATAGAGGTCTAGTGTATCTGTAGGGTCCTGGACACTGTGATGGACCCCTGCTGTGATAGAGGTGTAGTGTATCTGTAGGGTCCTGGACACTGTGATGGACCCCTGCTGTGATAGAGGTGTAGTGTATCTGTAGGGTCCTGGACACTGTGATGGACCCCTGCTGTGATAGAGGTGTAGTGTATCTGTAGGGTCCTGGACACTGTGATGGACCCCTGCTGTGATAGAGGTGTAGTGTATCTGTAGGGTCCTGGACACTGTGATGGACCCCTGCTGTGATAGAGGTGTAGTGTATCTGTAGGGTCCTGGACACTGTGATGGACCCCTGCTGTGATAGAGGTGTAGTGTATCTGTAGGGTCCTGGACACTGTGATGGACCCCTGCTGTGATAGAGGTGTAGTGTATCTGTAGGGTCCTGTACACTGTGATGGACCCCTGCTGTGATAGAGGTGTAGTGTATCTGTAGGGTCCTGGACACTGTGATGGACCCCTGCTGTGATAGAGGTGTAGTGTATCTGTAGGGTCCTGGACACTGTGATGGACACCTGCTGTGATAGAGGTGTAGTGTATCTGTAGGGTCCTGGACACTGTGATGGACCCCTGCTGTGATAGAGGTGTAGTGTATCTGTAGGGTCCTGGACACTGTGATGGACCCCTGCTGTGATAGAGGTGTAGTGTATCTGTAGGGTCCTGGACACTGTGATGGACCCCTGCTGTGATAGAGGTGTAGTGTATCTGTAAGGTCCTGGACACTGTGATGGACCCCTGCTGTGATAGAGGTGTAGTGTATCTGTAAGGTCCCGGACACTGTGATGGACCCCTGCTGTGATAGAGGTGTAGTGTATCTGTAGGGTCCCGTACACTGTGATGGACCCCTGCTGTGATAGAGGTGTAGTGTATCTGTAGGGTCCCGGACACTGTGATGGACCCCTGCTGTGATAGAGGTGTAGTGTATCTGTAGGGTCCCGGACACTGTGATGGACCCCTGCTGTGATAGAGGTGTAGTGTATCTGTAGGGTCCCGGACACTGTGATGGACCCCTGCTGTGATAGAGGTGTAGTGTATCTGTAGGGTCCCGGACACTGTGATGGACCCCTGCTGTGATAGAGGTGTAGTGTATCTGTAGGGTCCCGGACACTGTGATGGACCCCTGCTGTGATAGAGGTGTAGTGTATCTGTAGGGTCCCGGACACTGTGATGGACCCCTGCTGTGATAGAGGTGTAGTGTATCTGTAGGGTCCTGGACACTGTGATGGACCCCTGCTGTGATAGAGGTGTAGTGTATCTGTTGGGTCCTGGACACTGTGATGGACCCCTGCTGTGATAGAGGTGTAGTGTATCTGTAGGGTCCTGGACACTGTGATGGACCCCTGCTGTGATAGAGGTGTAGTGTATCTGTTGGGTCCTGGACACTGTGATGGACCCCTGCAGTGATAGAGGTGTAGTGTATTTGTAGGGTCCCGTACACTGTGATGGACCCCTGCTGTGATAGAGGTGTAGTGTATCTGTAGGGTCCCGTACACTGTGATGGACCCCTGCTGTGATAGAGGTGTAGTGTATCTGTAGGGTCCCGTACACTGTGATGGACCCCTGCTGTGATAGAGGTGTAGTGTATCTGTAGGGTCCCGTACACTGTGATGGACCCCTGCTGTGATAGAGGTGTAGTGTATCTGTAGGGTCCCGTACACTGTGATGGACCCCTGCTGTGATAGAGGTGTAGTGTATCTGTAGGGTCCCGGACACTGTGATGGACCCCTGCTGTGATAGAGGTGTAGTGTATCTGTAGGGTCCCGGACACTGTGATGGACCCCTGCTGTGATAGAGGTGTAGTGTATCTGTAGGGTCCCGGACACTGTGATGGACCCCTGCTGTGATAGAGGTGTAGTGTATCTGTAGGGTCCTGTACACTGTGATGGACCCCTGCTGTGATAGAGGTGTAGTGTATCTGTAGGGTCCTGGACACTGTGATGGACCCCTGCTGTGATAGAGGTGTAGTGTATCTGTAGGGTCCTGGACACTGTGATGGACCCCTGCTGTGATAGAGGTGTAGTGTATCTGTAGGGTCCTGGACACTGTGATGGACCCCTGCTGTGATAGAGGTGTAGTGTATCTGTAGGGTCCTGTACACTGTGATGGACCCCTGCTGTGATAGAGGTGTAGTGTATCTGTAGGGTCCTGGACACTGTGATGGACCCCTGCTGTGATAGAGGTGTAGTGTATCTGTAGGGTCCTGTACACTGTGATGGACCCCTGCTGTGATAGAGGTGTAGTGTATCTGTAGGGTCCTGGACACTGTGATGGACCCCTGCTGTGATAGAGGTGTAGTGTATCTGTAGGGTCCTGGACACTGTGATGGACCCCTGCTGTGATAGAGGTGTAGTGTATCTGTAGGGTCCTGGACACTGTGATGGACCCCTGCTGTGATAGAGGTGTAGTGTATCTGTAGGGTCCTGTACACTGTGATGGACCCCTGCTGTGATAGAGGTGTAGTGTATCTGTAGGGTCCTGGACACTGTGATGGACCCCTGCTGTGATAGAGGTGTAGTGTATCTGTAGGGTCCTGTACACTGTGATGGACCCCTGCTGTGATAGAGGTGTAGTGTATCTGTAGGGTCCTGGACACTGTGATGGACCCCTGCTGTGATAGAGGTGTAGTGTATCTGTAGGGTCCTGTACACTGTGATGGACCCCTGCTGTGATAGAGGTGTAGTGTATCTGTAGGGTCCTGGACACTGTGATGGACCCCTGCTGTGATAGAGGTGTAGTGTATCTGTAGGGTCCTGGACACTGTGATGGACCCCTGCTGTGATAGAGGTGTAGTGTATCTGTAGGGTCCTGGACACTGTGATGGACCCCTGCTGTGATAGAGGTGTAGTGTATCTGTAGGGTCCTGGACACTGTGATGGACCCCTGCTGTGATAGATGTGTAGTGTATCTGTAGGGTCCTGTACACTGTACAGTGGTATAGCCAGGTATTTGGCTTCTCACGGAGAGTTATAAAAATAGTTGCACATAAATATTGAGCAAAAACCAGTATGTAATGAATTGGAGAAACACTATTGTTCTATGTCAGCCACATTGTTATGTGACGACTGTTACTTTCTTGCAAATGCTACTTACCTAAGGTCATAGCTGCCACATCTGGAGCCTAGTAAGGAAGAATTGCCCAGCACTCGCTCTATAGCTCTGGTGCAGTAATGCCGTTATTGTCAATGATTTATATACAGTGGGCCTGATTCAGACCCGTTCGCTATTTGCGGTCGTTCGTTCAAAAACAAGGGGTGGCTATTCAAATGATCCGTTCGCAAATTGCAGTCTGTTCACACCTCTAAGTCTGAACGAGCGAGCAATACATACGCTCGTTTATTTGTTAAAAACGCCCCCTGGCCGCTCGCACCATACGTCATGTCCGCTATTTATTAGATTAATCGAGTACATCGACCAGCGTATGAACTGCTCGCTATTCTTGTGGTTGGTTTTTGCTACCACAATCTTGCGAGCAGTTCTGGCTATAAAATAACCCAGTGACGTGCTCAATGACGCTGCTGTATTAATTATGCACACCCATAAAACGCCCGTTTTGACCTTTAAGCACGCCTGCGTTCGGATCTCCACTCCCCATTTTCAAGCACCTTCCCCTGTTACCACCCACATACGCCTCATTCTGTCACTCAAAATAGCAGGCATTCGCTATATTGCGAGCACATGAATTTCGGCCGCACTGACTGGTTCGCGCATGTGTATAACGATCCGTACGCATGCGCAGATGTGCGAACATCGCTCGGAACGAGCGTACTGCCGCTAGCGAGTGGCTCTGAATGAGGGCCAGTATGTACTATTTATCTCTTCTCCCTTGTTTTCTGCCAATGTACAATAGAAGTTGGGTGTTTATAAGGCGTGCTGCTGTCTAGTGAGTACGAGATGAGTGCAAGCTCTTGCTGTTATTAGCTGTATAACTTTATAATGCGCTATGTCTGATTCCCTGCCTGTGGCCGCCCAGCTATGATACGGGGGCAATAATCACTGGTTGAATAAGATAATATATCGGTATAGACAGTAATAGTATTGCATTGGCTAAATACATTGCAGAGTTTATTCCTGCGAGTCCCTGTAACTATGTATTGTGGCTCCCTAGACACTGTCACACAAATACCACTTCTCATACCCTAGTGCTATCTCCTTCCCAGCTCTGTATTTACACTTACAGGGACCTGGCAGAATTTACACCCTGCGGACAGACGACTCTTTATTCCCTGACGCTCCAGCGACGGGTGATGTGTCTAGCGCAGAGATAGGATCCATGCTCCTCACAGATCTGCGGGCACCTCACCCAGATGTACAGAATGAGAGACCGGCCATGGGGTTATTACAGGCGCACGTCTCATTACCCACTGCCAGGCGGCACTAACTCTGGGTACACAGTAGGACATATATTGGACGATATGTTGTTTTCAGGTAAATTGGAACGACATATTATTCACATCGCATAGTGTGTACGATCGTGCGTGCACGTGCGTCATTCAAGATGATTCAATGTTCTGCCCGTCAGATGAGACGACCCCATGCTGCTTAATGCAGCCTGGCATGGTATACGGTGCCATCACACACAGCATCGTCCCATCGCTAGATACACTCATTGTGTACCTAGCCTACAGTACGGCATACCCTATTAATACTCACCCATGGTGCTTAGGCCTGTGTCAGCGGTGCATACTGGGAGTACAGCGCTCAGTCCTGGAAATGCCAGACACGTTGCAGGACACGGGGCATCTTCCTGAATGTCGGCAGATAGTGGGGATCTCCCTAGCTCTATGGAGAGTCGTACAATCTCTCTGATGCCAGGCCAGGTGGGCACAACACAGATGACATCTTCATTGGTAAAGCACAGCCTAAACCGCACGGGGGACAGAACAGTGACCGTGGCCGATCGGAGCATGTGCAGGATCTGTACTGTGCATGTGCCCATCAGTGCCTGCAAGGTCGCCTGGCAGTGCCCCCTAAGCTGCAGGATGATTGACAAGCTGCAGATGTTTGGGGCGGGCAAGGGATGTCGATAGACTGCGTCCCATCAAATGGGGTCGTGTCGGCACCATTTACTAGGCATGCTGAGGCCAGTGTTTGTGTCTTTCGATGCAGCTTCACTGGCCCCGGCTGCGTGAAAACACCCGCCATCCTGTGTAACCTCAGGGTCACTCAGATGGGCGATGTTTTCGCTGATAATCTGACGTCGCATCCTTGGACATAGCAGCGGATCACAGAGAAGCTGATAGGAGACGCCTCATGCAGCACTAGCATATATTTTATCCTCGCTGCTGCGCCCAGAGACACACCAGCGATGATGACAGCGCACTGCTATGAATCAGGCCTGGACGTTTGGGAGGTATGCATTAACACAAGGCTCGCGCTCTGTGCAGCCACAGACAGCAACGCCTCCATTCCCTCCATGGAATCCAGCAGCTCTGTGCAGCCACAGACAGCAACGCCTCCATTCCCTCCATGGAATCCAGCAGCTCTGCAGCCACAGACAGCAACGCCTCCATTCCCTCCATGGAATTCAGCAGCTCTGTGCAGCCACAGACAGCAACGCCTCCATTCCCTCCATGGAATCCAGCAGCTCTGTGCAGCCACAGACAGCAACGCCTCCATTCCCTCCATGGAATCCAGCAGCTCTGTGCAGCCACAGACAGCAACGCCTCCATTCCCTCCATGGAATCCAGGAGCTCTGTGCAGCCACAGTCAGCAACGCCTCCATTCCCTCCATGGAATCCAGCAGCCAATCGGAATTCAGTGATATCAGTTTGGCTGCCCTGACTTATTTGTGGAGAAATAAGCATTGGTGTCATTCGCTTCACTTCCCTTACGTAAGTCCAGCCCCTGGTCACATGACTCTGCCCTCGCGCACGGGCATGTATGGAATATAAGCAGGTGGAGGATTGGGGGTATACATATGGGGAGCCCTGGTCCCCTACAGTAGGGATGAGTGATCAGAATACTGCGCGATCATCGCCAGGGGAAAATCAGAACTGTTTTTTTTAATCAACTCACTAATTTCCGTCTGCGCACGGGAGACCCTCTTCAGTCACCGGGCGCAGCAGTGCTTTTCTCTAACAGGGCAATTATGGATCTGGCCTGTATATAGCTATAGTCCCGCTGTATCGGTGTTAGATGTCCATCTCTATCCTATAGGAGCACTGCCACCTGTATATAGCTATAGTCCCGCTGTATCGGTGTTAGATGTCCATCTCTATCCTATAGGAGCACTGCCACCTGTATATAGCTATAGTCCCGCTGTATCGGTGTTAGATGTCCATCTCTATCCTATAGGAGCACTGCCACCTGTATATAGCTATAGTCCCGCTGTATCGGTGTTAGATGTCCATCTCTATCCTATAGGAGCACTGCCACCTGTATATAGCTATAGTCCCGCTGTATCGGTGTTAGATGTCCATCTCTATCCTATAGGAGCACTGCCACCTGTATATAGCTATAGTCCCGCTGTATCGGTGTTAGATGTCCATCTCTATCCTATAGGGGCACTGCCACCTGTATATAGCTATAGTCCCGCTGTATCGGTGTTAGATGTCCATCTCTATCCTATAGGGGCACTGCCACCTGTATATAGCTATAGTCCCGCTGTATCGGTGTTAGATGTCCATCTCTATCCTATAGGAGCACTGCCACCTGTATATAGCTATAGTCCCGCTGTATCGGTGTTAGATGTCCATCTCTATCCTATAGGAGCACTGCCACCTGTATATAGCTATAGTCCCGCTGTATCGGTGTTAGATGTCCATCTCTATCCTATAGGAGCACTGCCACCTGTATATAGCTATAGTCCCGCTGTATCGGTGTTAGATGTCCATCTCTATCCTATAGGAGCACTGCCACCTGTATATAGCTATAGTCCCGCTGTATCGGTGTTAGATGTCCATCTCTATCCTATAGGGGCACTGCCACCTGTATATAGCTATAGTCCCGCTGTATCGGTGTTAGATGTCCATCTCTATCCTATAGGAGCACTGCCACCTGTATATAGCTATAGTCCCGCTGTATCGGTGTTAGATGTCCATCTCTATCCTATAGGAGCACTGCCACCTGTATATAGCTATAGTCCTGCTGTATCGGTGTTAGATGTCCATCTCTATCCTATAGGAGCACTGCCACCTGTATATAGCTATAGTCCCGCTGTATCGGTGTTAGATGTCCATCTCTATCCTATAGGGGCACTGCCACCTGTATATAGCTATAGTTCCGCTGTATCGGTGTTAGATGTCCATCTCTATCCTATAGGGGCACTGCCACATGTATATAGCTATAGTCCCCCTGTATCGGTGTTAGATGTCCATCTCTATCCTATAAGAGCACTGCCACCTGTATATAGCTATAGTCCCGCTGTATCGGTGTTAGATGTCCATCTCTATCCTATAGGAGCACTGCCACCTGTATATAGCTATAGTCCCGCTGTATCGGTGTTAGATGTCCATCTCTATCCTATAGGAGCACTGCCACCTGTATATAGCTATAGTCCCGCTGTATCGGTGTTAGATGTCCATCTCTATCCTATAGGAGCACTGCCACCTGTATATAGCTATATTCCTGCTGTATTGGTGTTAGATGTCCATCTCTATCCTATAGGGGCACTGCCACCTGTATATAGCTATAGTCCCGCTGTATCGGTGTTAGATGTCCATCTCTATCCTATAGGAGCACTGCCACCTGTCTATAGCTATAGTCCCGCTGTATCGGAGTTAGATGTCCATCTCTATCCTATAGGAGCACTGCCTCCTGTATATAGCTATAGTCCCGCTGTATCGGTGTTAGATGTTCATCTCTATCCTATAGGGGCACTGCCACCTGTATATAGCTATAGTCCCGCTGTATCGGTGTTAGATGTCCATCTCTATCCTATAGGAGCACTGCCACCTGTATATAGCTATAGTCCCGCTGTATCGGTGTTAGATGTCCATCTCTATCCTATAGGAGCACTGCCACCTGTATATAGCTATAGTCCCGCTGTATCGGTGTTAGATGTCCATCTCTATCCTATAGGGGCACTGCCACCTGTATATAGCTATAGTCCCGCTGTATCGGTGTTAGATGTCCATCTCTATCCTATAGGGGCACTGCCACCTGTATATAGCTATAGTCCCGCTGTATCGGTGTTAGATGTCCATCTCTATCCTATAGGGGCACTGCCACCTGTATATAGCTATAGTCCCGCTGTATCGGTGTTAGATGTCCATCTCTATCCTATAGGAGCACTGCCTCCTGTATATAGCTATAGTCCCGCTGTATCGGTGTTAGATGTCCATCTCTATCCTATAGGGGCAATGCCACCTGTATATAGCTATAGTCCCGCTGTATCGGTGTTAGATGTCCATCTCTATCCTATAGGAGCACTGCCACCTGTATATAGCTATAGTCCCGCTGTATCGGTGTTAGATGTCCATCTCTATCCTATAGGGGCACTGCCACCTGTATATAGCTATAGTCCCGCTGTATCGGTGTTAGATGTCCATCTCTATCCTATAGGGGCACTGCCACCTGTATATAGCTATAGTCCCGCTGTATCGGTGTTAGATGTCCATCTCTATCCTATAGGAGCACCGCCACCTGTATATAGCTATAGATCCGCTGTATCGGTGTTAGATGTCCATCTCTATCCTATAGGAGCACCGCCACCTGTATATAGCTATAGTCCCGCTGTATCGGCGTTAGATGTCCATCTCTATCCTATAGGGGCACCGCCACCTGTATATAGCTATAGTCCCGCTGTATCGGTGTTAGATGTCCATCTCTATCCTATAGGGGCACCGCCACCTGTATATAGCTATAGTCCCGCTGTATCGGTGTTAGATGTCCATCTCTATCCTATAGGGGCACCGCCACCTGTATATAGCTATAGTCCCGCTGTATCGGTGTTAGATGTCCATCTCTATCCTATAGGGGCATCGCCACCTGTATATAGCTATAGTCCCGCTGTATCGGTGTTAGATGTCCATCTCTATCCTATAGGAGCACCGCCACCTGTATATAGCTATAGTCCCGCTGTATCGGTGTTAGATGTCCATCTCTATCCTATAGGGGCACTGCCACCTGTATATAGCTATAGTCCCGCTGTATCGGTGTTCGATGTCCATCTCTATCCTATAGGAGCACTGCCACCTGTATATAGCTATAGTCCCGCTGTATCGGTGTTAGATGTCCATCTCTATCCTATAGGGGCACTGCCACCTGTATATAGCTATAGTCCCGCTGTATCGGTGTTAGATGTCCATCTCTATCCTATAGGGGCACTGCCACCTGTATATAGCTATAGTCCCGCTGTATCGGTGTTAGATGTCCATCTCTATCCTATAGGGGCACTGCCACCTGTATATAGCTATAGTCCCGCTGTATCGGTGTTAGATGTCCATCTCTATCCTATAGGGGCACTGCCACCTATAGGTGCCCACATCTCCTTCCTGCTCCCATCATGTGTAGCTGGGGAGCGACGTATCCGCATGGTTACTTCCCTCCCAATTCTGAATCCGCGCCTTTGGGCGGACGCAGTGGCGATGTGCACGCAGTTGGCCAATGGTTTTTCTGCTGCGCATGTGTCTCGTTTGCAGCCAGAGACGCAGCGCAGACTCAGACGCAGGATCTGGGAATTATTGTGGGCGTACGTGGGAGGTAACGGCGGTGGCAAAGCCGCCGCGGGCGTGTCGCTGAAAGTGGCTGCATACACAGACGCATAGAAGGCTGTAATGGGACGGTAACTGCACCTGCCAATGCTCATAGACGGAAATGCGCCGTCTTCAGACGCTGCAGGTAGGCGTCTCAAGTCGTTTGAAATTTGTAGACGGCATTAGCATAAAGACAGACGCAACTGCGACAAAAGTAGTTGCGGTGTCCACCTCAGTATCGGCTGCTATATGTGTGATTTCTCCTGCGTACTTACATTACTGTCTCCTGTGTATATACATTACTGTCTCCTGTGTATATACATAACTGTCTCCTGTGTATATACATAACTGTCTCCTGTGTATATACATAAACATGTCTAAGAAAATGAGATTAGAAACATTACAGCGTCGCTGTGATTGCGATGACTCCGACTATGAATATGTTACGTTTTTTACGTGTTATTCCTATTGCTGGATTTTGGGACCCCCATTTGCGGCATTGCATGTAAGTGCGTATTCCGTCTCCAGAGATACACATGATGACTATTCTATTTCATTTCTGTGTTATTCCATTCATAAGAAAACACTTTATTGATGGTTTGTTCCAGAATACTCTCAGTGAGATTGTGTCTGTTCCTGTGTCAGCGGTCACCCCAGCGTCTCATCACACCAGCCCCTGTCCCCTATTTATCATTCCTTACGTTCTGCATTGTCCAGGAAATCCTGAAGGACAGGAAGCGTGTTCAGCCCTGTGCGCATATCTGGGGGGGGTATTTCTCCCCAGATTCCCTGCTGCTCCCATCACAAGACGTCCTGTCAGCAGCATAAATATCACAGGAAATACGCTATCGGCCCCTCGGCCGCCGCTGTCCTTCCATTTCATCCCATATTCAGGGCATTTGTCAGTATTCCTAAACCTGCCGCCAGCGCATCCAATCATGGGAATCTGAGCCAGCTCATCCAATCATGGGAATCTGAGCCAGCTCATCCAATCATGGGAATCTGAGCCAGCTCATCCAATCATGGGAATCTGAGCCAGCTCATCCAATCATGGGAATCTGAGCCAGCTCATCCAATCATGGGAATCTGAGCCAGCGCATCCAATCATGGGAATCTGAGCCAGCGCATCCAATCATGGGAATCTGAGCCAGCTCATCCAATCATGGGAATCTGAGCCAGCTCATCCAATCATGGGAATCTGAGCCAGCTCATCCAATCACGGGAATCTGCGCCAGCTCATCCAATCACGGGAATCTGAGCCAGCTCATCCAATCACGGGAATCTGAGCCAGCTCATCCAATCACGGGAATCTGAGCCAGCTCATCCAATCACGGGAATCTGCGCCAGCTCATCCAATCACGGGAATCTGAGCCAGCTCATCCAATCACGGGAATCTGAGCCAGCTCATCCAATCACGGGAATCTGAGCCAGCTCATCCAATCACGGGAATCTGAGCCAGCTCATCCAATCACGGGAATCTGCGCCAGCTCATCCAATCACGGGAATCTGAGCCAGCTCATCCAATCACGGGAATCTGAGCCAGCTCATCCAATCACGGGAATCTGAGCCAGCTCATCCAGTCACGGGAATCTGAGCCAGCTCATCCAATCACGGGAATCTGAGCCAGCTCATCCAATCACGGGAATCTGAGCCAGCGCATCCAATCATGGGAATCTGAGCCAGCGCATCCAATCATGGGAATCTGAGCCAGCTCATCCAATCATGGGAATCTGCGCCAGCTCATCCAATCATGGGAATCTGTGCCAGCTCATCCAATCATGGGAATCTGAGCCAGCTCATCCAATCATGGGAATCTGAGCCAGCTCATCCAATCATGGGAATCTGCGCCAGCTCATCCAATCATGGGAATCTGCGCCAGCTCATCCAATGGGCAGCAGCCTGGTCAGGTCACATGGGCAAATGTGGATTATGGTGAAACTCAGCCTGGAGCGCCCTTAATTAAGTGTTCCCTGCCATATTGTGCACAGGCGGATGAAGACCCCACCATGGGGTTTATGGTAATCTGGGCCCCTCAATGTACACAGGGCCCTAGACGGGAGCCTGGTTTGTCTAATGACTGATCCTATATCCATGAGTACTGTAATTAGGCTGAATATCACATCAGTCTACAAAATGACCACAAGAGCGAAGGGCTTTGTAGTCTCATTGGCATAAAGTGGCAGGTGCACGTCTGGCAATAAACGCAGACCAAGACGCTGCAGCTTCCGCCTCATAATCAAGCTCTGATAGTGTATATTACACAACAGAGGGGGGTGTGCTCCATCTGTATCAGCCTTACTGCTGGTAAGTGCTCTGATAGTGTCTATTACACACCGGAGGGAGGTCTGCTCCATCTGTATCAGCCTTACTGCGGGTAAATGCTCTGATAGTGTATATTACACAACGGAGGGGGGTCTGCTCCATCTGTATCAGCCTTACTGCTGGTAAGTGCTCTGATAGTGTCTATTACACACTGGAGGGAGGTCTGCTCCATCTGTATCAGCCTTACTGCTGGTAAGTGCTCTGATAGTGACTATTACACACCGGAGGGAGGTCTGCTCCATCTGTATCAGCCTTACTGCTGGTAAATGCTCTGATAGTGTATATTACACAATGGAGGGGGGTCTGCTCCATCTGTATCAGCCTTACTGCTGGTAATTGCTCTGATAATGTATATTACACAACGAGGGGAGGTCTGCTCCATCTGTATCAGCCTTACTGCTGGTAAGTGCTCTGATAATGTATATTACACTCCGGAGAAAGGTCTGCTCCATCTGTATCAGCCTTACTGCGGGTAAGTGCTCTGATAGTGTCTATTACACACCGGAGGGAGGTCTGCTCCATCTGTATCAGCCTTACTGCTGGTAAGTGCTCTGATAATTTATATTACACACCGGAGGGAGGTCTGCTCCATCTGTATCAGCCTTACTGCGGGTAAATGCTCTGATAATGTATATTACACAACGGGGGGTCTGCTCCATCTGTATCAGCCTTACTGCGGGCAAGTGCTCTGATAGTGTATATTACACAACGGAGAGGGGGGTCTGCTCCATCTGTATCAGCCTTACTGCGGGCAAGTGCTCTGATAGTGTCTATTACACACCGGAGGGAGGTCTGCTCCATCTGTATCAGCCTTACTGCGGGTAAGTGCTCTGATAGTGTATATTACACAACGGAGGGGGGTCTGCTCCATCTGTATCATCCTTACTGCTGGTAAGTGCTCTGATAATGTATATTACACACCGGAGGGAGGTCTGCTCCATCTGTATCAGCCTTACTGCGGGTAAATGCTCTGATAATGTATATTACACAACGGCGGGGTCTACTCCATCTGTATCAGCCTTACTGCGGGTAAGTGTTCTGATAATGTATATTACACAACGGAGGGAGGTCTGCTCCATCTGTATCAGCCTTACTGCTGGTAAGTGCTCTGATAATGTATATTACACAGCGGAGGGAGGTCTGCTCCATCTGTATCAGCCTTACTGCGGGTAAGTGCTCTGATAGTGTATATTACACAACGGAGGGAGGTCTGCTCCATCTGTATCAGCCTTACTGCGGGCAAGTGCTCTGATAATGTATATTACACAACGGAGGGGGGTGTGCTCCATCTGTATCAGCCTTACTGCGGGTAAGTGCTCTGATAATGTATATTACACAACGGAGGGGGGTCTGCTCCATCTGTATCAGCCTTACTGCGGGCAAGTGCTCTGATAGTGTCTATTACACACCGGAGGGGGGTCTGCTCCATCTGTATCAGCCTTACTGCAGGAAATTGCTCTGATAATGTATATTACACAACGGGGGGAGGTCTGCTCCATCTGTATCAGCCTTACTGCTGGTAAGTGCTCTGATAATGTATATTACACACCGGAGGGAGGTCTGCTCCATCTGTATCAGCCTAACTGCGGGTAAGTGCACTGATAATGTATAATACACACCGGAGGGAGCTCTGCTCCATCTGTATCAGCCTTACTGCGGGTAAGTGCTCTGATAGTGTCTATTACACACCGGAGAGAAGTCTGCTCCATCTGTATCAGCCTTACTGCTGGTAAATGCTCTGATAATGTATATTACACAACGGAGGGGGGTCTGCTCCATCTGTATCAGCCTTACTGCGGGCAAGTGCTCTGATAGTGTCTATTACACACCGGAGGGAGGTCTGCTCCATCTGTATCAGCCTTACTGCTGGTAAGTGCTCTGATAATGTATATTACACACCGGAGGGAGGTCTGCTCCATCTGTATCAGCCTTCCTGCGGGTAAGTGCTCTGATAGTATATATTACACAACGGAGGGGGGTCTGCTCCATCTGTATCAGCCTTACTGCGGGTAAATGATCTGATAATGTATATTACACAACGGAGGGGAGTCTGCTCCATCTGTATCAGCCTTACTGCTGGTAATTGCTCTGATAATGTATATTACACAACGGGGGGGAGGTCTGCTCCATCTGTATCAGCCTTACTGCAGGTAAGTGCTCTGATAGTGTATATTACACAATGGAGGGAGGTCTGCTCCATCTGTATCAGCCTTACTGCTGGTAAGTGCTCTGATAATTTATATTACACACCGGAGGGAGGTCTGCTCCATCTGTATCAGCCTTACTATGGGTAAATGCTCTGATAATGTATATTACACAACGGGGGTCTGCTCCATCTGTATCAGCCTTACTGCGGGCAAGTGCTCTGATAGTGTCTATTACACATCGGAGGGAGGTCTGCTCCATCTGTATCAGCCTTACTGCAGGTAAGTGCTCTGGTAGTGTATATTACACAATAGAGGGGGGTCTGCTCCATCTGTATCAGCCTTACTGCTGGTAAGTGCTCTGATAATGTATATTACACACCGGAGGGAGGTCTGCTCCATCTGTATCAGCCTTACTGCGGGTAAATGCTCTGATAATGTATATTACACAACGGGGGCGGGGTCTGCTCCATCTGTATCAGCCTTACTGTGGGCAAGTGTTCTGATAATGTATATTACACAACGGAGGGGGGTCTGCTCCATCTGTATCAGCCTTACTGCGGGTAAGTGCTCTGATAGTGTATATTACACAATGGAGGGAGGTCTGCTCCATCTGTATCAGCCTTACTGCGGGTAAGTGTTCTGATAATGTATATTACACAACGGAGGGGGGTCTGCTCCATCTGTATCAGCCTTACTGCGGGTAAGTGTTCTGATAATGTATATTACACAACGGAGGGGGGTCTGCTCCATCTGTATCAGCCTTACTGCGGGTAAGTGTTCTGATAATGTATATTACACAACGGAGGGAGGTCTGCTCCATCTGTATCAGCCTTACTGCGGGTTTGGCAATTTTAAGAATCAGGTTGAATATTGGTGTGTCTTAATGGCAGGCGGTAAAAATGCAAACTGTTCATTTCTAGACGTTGCGGAGCTGAACGGACGCTGCTTGGCGGAGCATCTTGCGTGTATGATCACTGTGCCTGCTTCGGGAAATAGGCACATGTAAGACGTATGCATTTTTTGTTGCATCTACAGTACATGTATCAGAGGTGGAACTGGGTTAGTGAACGTCAGTGATGGCGTGTTCTCGTCAGTGCGTCCTATGCAGAGCCAGAGGTACAAAACTATATGCGCCTCTTTGGAGGTGGTTGCAGAGACATACAGATGTGTCCACATACGTCTTACCTCCGTGCCCTACAAGTCACGCTAAACATAACACGAGAGAGCCGTGCAGCTTAGTAGCACCGAGCGTATTTTCGTGCAACTTTTTACATTAAAATGTGTATTATTCGCAAAGTGATACCAATAGGATGCACAAGCAGCTTCTGCTGAGCAAAATGATATGCGGCATACTTGTATTCTGTGTGTGGCTGCGGGTGTATCTGCATGCCTATATATGTGTGTGTAACTGCGGGTGTATCTGCATGCCTATATTGTGTGTGTGTAACTGCGGGTGTATCTGCATGCCTATATTCCATGTGTGTGACTGTGGGTGTATCTGCATGCCTATGTTCTGTGTGTGACTGCGGGTGTATCTGCATACCTATATTGTGTGTTTGTGACTGCGGGTGTATCTGCATGCCTATGTTCTGTGTGTGTGACTACGGGTGTATCTGTATGCCTATATTCTGTGTGTGACTGCGGGTGTATCTGCATGCCTATATTCTGTGTGTGTGACTACGGGTGTATCTGCATGCCTATGTTCTGTGTGTGTGACTGCGGGTGTATCTGTATGCCTATATTCTGTGTGTGACTGCGGGTGTATCTGCATGCCTATATTCTGTGTGTGACTGCGGGTGCATCTGCATGCCTATATTCTGTGTGTGACTGCGGGTGTATCTGCATGCCTATATTCTGTGTGTGTGACTACGGGTGTATCTGTATGCCTATATTCTGTGTGTGACTGCGGGTGAATCTGCATACCTATATTGTGTGTGTGTGACTGCGGGTGTATCTGCATGCCTATATTCTGTGTGTGTGACTGCGGGTGTATCTGCATGCCTATATTCTGTGTGTGACTGCGGGTGTATCTGCATGCCTATATTCTGTGTGTGACTGCAGGTGTATCTGCATGCCTATATTCTGTGTGTGACTGCGGGTGTATCTGCATACCTATATTCTGTGTGTGACTGCGGGTGTATCTGCATACCTATATTCTGTGTGTGTGACTGCGGGTGTATCTGCATGCCTATATTCTGTGTGTGACTGTGGCTGTATCTGCATGCCTATATTCTGTGTGTGTGACTGCTGCTGTATCTGCATGCCTATATTCTGTGTGTGACTGCAGGTGTATCTGCATGCCTACATTCTCAGTGTGTGACTGCGGGTATATCTGCATGCCTATGTTCTGTGTGTGTGACTGCGGTGTATCTGCATGTCTATATTCTGTGTGTGACTGCGGTTGTATCTGCATGCCTATGTTCTCAGTGTGTGACTGCGGGTTGTATCTGCATGCCTATATTCTGTGTGTGACTGCGGGTGTATCTGCATGCCTATGTTCTGTGTGTGTGACTGCAGGTGTATCTGCATGCCTGTATTCTGTATGTGTGACTGTGGGTGTATCTGCATGCCTATATTCTGTGTGTGTGACTGCGGCTGTATCTGCATGCCTATATTCTGTGTGTGTGACTGTGGGTGTATCTGCATACCTATGTTCTGTGTGTGACTGCGGGTGTATCTGCATGCCTATATTCTGTGTGTGTGACTGTGGGTGTATCTGCATGCCTATATTCTGTGTGTGTGACTGTGGGTGTATCTGCATGCCTATATTCTGTGTGTGACTGCGGGTGTATCTGCATGCCTATATTCTGTGTGTGTGACTGCGGGTGTATCTGCATACCTATATTCTGTGTGTGTGACTGTGGTGTATCTGCATGCCTATGTTCTGTGTGTGATTGTGGGTGTATCTGCATGCCTGTATTCTGTGTGTGACTGCGGGTGTATCTGCATGCCTATATTCTGTGTGTGACTGCGGGTGTATCTGCATGCCTATATTCTGTGTGTGTGACTGCGGTGTATCTGCATACCTATATTCTGTGTGTGACTGCGGGTGTATCTGCATGCCTATATTCTGTGTGTGACTGTGGGTGTATCTGCATGCCTATATTCTGTGTGTGTGTGACTGCAGGTGTATCTGCATGCCTATATTCTGTGTGTGTGACTGCGGTGTATCTGCATACCTATATTCTGTGTGTGACTGCGGGTGTATCTGCATTCCTATATTCTGTGTGTGACTGCGGGTGTATCTGCATGCCTATATTCTGTGTGTGTGACTGCGGCTGTATCTGTATGCCTATATTCTGTGTGTGTGACTGCGGCTATATCTGCATGCCTATATTCTGTGTGTGTGTGACTGCGGCTATATCTGCATGCCTATATTCTGTGTGTGTGTGACTGCGGCTGTATCTGCATGCCTATATTCTGTGTGTGTGTGACTGCGGCTGTATCTGCATGTCTATGTTCTGTGTGTGACTGCGGGTGTATCTGTATGCGAAACGCTACGTTACAGTGTCACCGCCCCTGATCCTGTAACGGAGCATTTCCCGTGCAGATACACCGCAGTCGCACAGGTAGAAACATTTGAAGGTAAAAAGTCACTTACAAAGACACTCGGCGCTACCGAGACTGGAAGGGCTATTTACCGTGCAAGGAAGTAAGATGTATGGGGGCACACCTGTATGTGCGCTGATGATAAGGGCTAATAGCAAACCAGGTGCATATACTACCAGCGCAGTGCCGGGCGGATCTGCAGATACACATAGCTCTGCATACAGATGTTCTCCGTGCACGCTTCTTGTAAGTGATGTACTCCCAAACTCCTTCCACTCCTGTACATGGAAATGTTTGTCAATTTAATTTTGTTAATTGATAATGAAAAAATAATTTGATGTTTTACGTTAAGTTTAATGCCTCCATGGGTCATTGAAGTCACTGAGCCCCCTGATTTTATGCTCCGGTGTGTTTGAGCGATGACCTGCAGGATCCGCCGTACCGGCATGTAATGGGTCTCGCATACTCCGAGGAATGATCAGGGCTAACGATTGTTCCATAACATTGTGTCCCAGGCTGATTTCCAGATGTCATCTCCATTAATTCCCACCACAATCTCAGTCTGCCATCTCTGATGTCACAGCGTCCACTTGTCGGGTTAGAATGTCGCTCTTGGCATGTAAACGTGCATGACCAGCTCCAAACATGATATCATCCAATGCCCCAACACGCACAAGCCCGTATCTGCCAGTGGCCAGGATGGCTGACAATCGCCCCATTGGGAATCCACTCGTCTCTGCTCTGGGCCTGGAAACAATGAAGGGAAAATCACGTTCATTGTTTACAGATTGTCCTGACTTCAAAGGGGAAGGAACGCCAGGAGCAGGACGATGGATTGCCGGCTTAGGCAGGAGGGTCATGTAGTGTGTAGAGACCTGGGGCCAGACTCAGAGGCTCGCGCTAATTGCACGCAATGCCGATATGCAGGCTTCTGGCCGATGGTGAATGTACTGCGCATGCATCAAAGTCCCACAACGCATGCGTCCCCATAGTTACCGCCGGAAGATGCAGAACGAATGTGGATGCATGAGCTGGGGATTTCATTGGGAGGTAAGGGGATGGTTTCGCAGACGCGGGTAAAGACGCAGTAGCGAACGATGGCACAGGTCGCCTTGTTCAGACTGAGGTACTGCACCTGCCATAGGGCTGGTGCAACCAATGGCGCAGCGATGATGCGTCTACAGATGCACAGAGACCAATTAGCGCCGCTGCAAGTGGGCATCTCAGTATGAATAGCATCAGTCATGGAATTGGGATAATGAGCTCTGAATGAGGCCCCTGGTGTGATTGCGGGCCCTCCGGCTGCAGTGGGCACCTCGCACATCCCGGGGCACAGTCTAAACCAGGGGCTCTCAACTCCAGTCCTCAAGTACCCTCAACAGGTCAGTTCTTCTTTTATCATGCTCAGATGAGTTGACGAATTTTGCAGGGTCCGTAATTATCCCACCTGGCTTCAATATGATTCATCGACAGTCAAAATGTGAACAATGCAATGTCGACCTTAGAATTTCGACCTTAGAATGCCGACATGGTCGTAATGTTATTTAAAACAGGAGTCATTTTGAGAGGGTACATGGGGAGCAGGAGTCACTGTGAGGGTACAGGGGGAGCAGGAGTCACTGTGAGGGTACAGGGGGAGCAGGAGGCACTGTGAGAGGGTACATGGGGAGCAGGAGGCACTGTGAGGGTACAGGGGGAGCAGGAGGCACTGTGAGAGGGTACATGGGGAGCAGGAGGCACTGTGAGGGTACAGGGGGAGCAGGAGGCACTGTGAGAGGGTACAGGGGGAGCAGGAGGCACTGTGAGAGGGTACAGGGGGAGCAGGAGGCACTGTGAGAGGTACAGGGGGTGCTGTGAGAAGGTACAGGGGGAGCAGGAGGCACTGTGAGAGGATACAGGGGGAGCAGGAGGCACTGTGAGAGGGTACAGGGGGAGCAGGAGGCACTGTGAGAGGAATACAGTATATTTTAGCTTAAATGTACGTATAAAGGATAAAAACATTTTGATTTACTTTTTTTTAAGAGGGATAGAATAGGTGACTATCTTCTGGATCTGTATGACGCTCAGGCTGCACATATATAAATCATTGATCCCTGGATGTTACGGTCCTGTATGTAGTGAGCTGATAAAGACAGGGACAGTAAGTGGGAGCACGGCAGCAGTGGCACACAGCGAGAAGCCGCACGGCTGGTACCTGCTTTCCTGCTCACAGAGGGAAGAGGAGTATTGTTACTTACAATGCGCTCTTCCCGCGTTATTGTTCCCAGCCTATAGTCACCGTGAGAGAGGCCGATTTATAGGAGTTATTTTCAGATCATTGTTCTGAGATATCTTCCTCGCCATTCGGGGGCTGTCGGAGCTGGGCGCACCACTGCAATACACAATCAGCAGCTCAATATGTGTAATTAGGGAGGAATGTATCCAGAATTACCAGTCACTGAGAGATATTGTACAGCGACTTCAAAGCTTTTCTGCACGAGGCGGCAGCAAATCTAATCACGCTGTGCATATATACGTATTGTGTCTATGTACCTCATTTTACTGTATCACTGACGCGTCCATCATGGTCTTACTGTCCTATGGAGATGCCACTGCATTGCAGGACCTGTCCATTCATGTGGGAGCCCCTTAAGTCCGTGTTCTCCTCTGGGGCGTTCCTTACCTCTGGGTAGGAACGTGCAGACACCAGGACTATCCCCTATGTACATCTGTCAGTCACTGCGTTTCTCAGTCATTACAACAGAGCTTCCCAAACACGGTCCTCAAGGCTCCCCAACAGTTCAGGTTTTAGAGATATCCATGCTTGACTTCAGGTGACTTGATTAGTGCATTAGTCAATTTGATGTAACCACCTGTGCTCAACCATGGATATCCCTAAAACCTGAACTTTTGGGGAGCCTTGAGGGCCACGTTTGGGAACCTCTGCCTTATAGTGTTGGCCACAATGGGATAGAAAATTCTGGCGCGTTCTCCTGTAGTCGTTGAAGATCAGTGATGAGTGGTGAGGGTAGGGCTACCAGCTACCTTAATGATAAGGGTGGTGACTGGGAGGGATGAGTGTTGGGGACTGGAAGGTCAGAGGCCAGGTGAGACCCCTCCTCTCTGCTGACCCTAGCATTGTGCAAATGGGTGCTCGCCCGACCCCATCGTGGGAACGTTCCTGGTATTACCCACCGCGCAGTCAGTGAGTTTCCAGAGCATGACACAAGTCCTGATATAGAATCCCACCAATGACTGTTTACCTTTGTCATTTGTGTGGGGTCAGGGTCTTCTGCTCAGTATGTTTAAGGGATCTGTTTAACAAGATTGCGTATTGCTGCTTATCACATACAGTATCAATGTACACTATATCACCCCAATGTTTCTTTTGGAGGCCCCGAGAAAACCCAGCTCCTCTGAGTGCGGGGCCGGAATAAGGGCTAAATTAGCGTGGGGCTGAAAATGACCAAGGGCCTATTGCAGACCTCTGAACTGTCCTGATGTTGGCAGGACTGTCCCTCCTGCAGTCCGCAGTGTCCCGCAGCACCGCAGCAGGGGGGGGGGTGGAGCAAGGTTGGGAAGTCTCCCTCTCACTTCCCCTGCAGTGCAGAGCAGCGGTAAATGGATGTTGCACACATGATCATGGCATTCATACGCAAGGGAGACAGACTGGGGGGCAGCCTGGGAAGCGTTGGGCATGCCCCTAGTGTGCCAAAAAATAGGGGCTTGATGCGCAACCACAGCCTTGTACCACGAGGCCAAGCCTTTTTAATGTGGCCAGTGCTGTGTGGGTGTGGCCAGTGCTGTGTGGGTGTGGCCAGATGGGTGTCTGGCCACCATCATGCTGTCATGGCGATAGGCCTAATTCTATATAGAAGCCTGGGGCTATAGTCTCATTCTCCCCATTGTTGATCTGGCACTGTCTGCAGAGGTTGTCTCACATTCACAGGCAGCCTAACACCCTCTCTGGCTTTTGCTGGTCCCCATCACCGGGTATTGCTAACTGCATCCTGAGGTGCTGCCATTGGGAAGCAATCGGGAAGCCGACTGCCTAAATACCGGCAGCCGGCTTCCCGAATGTCTTATCCCGGCAAGGGTGAAGTGCTGGGCGTCTAGATGTAGAGGGAGGGTTAGGGTTAGGCACCCCCGGGGGGGACTTAGGTTTAGGCACCCCCCCCCCCGGGGGACTTAGGTTTAGGCAGCGGGGAAGGGGGAAGTTAGGGTTAGGCACCCCTAAGGAGGGTTAGGGGGGTTAGGTTAGTCTATATTTACCTATCCACGATCGGGATTTCCAGCGCTATTTCATACCCATTCCCTGCCATCCCCATATGGACTGCGGTAATCGTGCGAGGTGCTGCCATCCCCATAGTGGACTGCGGTAATCGTGCGAGGTGCTGCCATCCCCATAGTGGACTGCGGTAATCGTGCGAGGTGCTGCCATCCCCATATGGACTGCGGTAATCGTGCGAGGTGCTGCCATCCCCATATGGACTGCGGTAATCGTGCGAGGTGCTGCCATCCCCATAGTGGACTGCGGTAATTGTGCGAGGTGCTGCCATCCCCATATGGACTGCGGTAATCGTGCAAGGTGCTGCCATCCCCATATGGACTGCGGTAATAGTGCAAGGTGCTGCCATCCCCATAGTGGACTGCGGTAATCGTGCGAGGTGCTGCCATCCCCATATGGACTGCGGTAATTGTGCGAGGTGCTGCCATCCCCATATGGACTGTGGTAATCGTGTGAGGTGCTGCCATCCCCATAGTGGACTGCGGTAATCGTGCGAGGTGCTGCCATCCCCATATGGACTGCGGTAATCGTGCGAGGTGCTGCCATCCCCATATGGACTGCGGTAATCGTGCGAGGTGCTGCCATCCCCATAGTGGACTGCGGTAATTGTGCGAGGTGCTGCCATCCCCATATGGACTGCGGTAATCGTGCGAGGTGCTGCCATCCCCATATGGACTGCGGTAATCGTGCGAGGTGCTGCCATCCCCATATGGACTGCGGTAATCGTGCGAGGTGCTGCCATCCCCATAGTGGACTGCGGTAATCGTGCGAGGTGCTGCCATCCCCATATGGACTGCGGTAATCGTGCGAGGTGCTGCCATCCCCATATGGACTGCGGTAATCGTGCAAGATGCTGCCATCCCCATATGGACTGCGGTAATCGTGCGAGGTGCTGCCATCCCCATATGGACTGCGGTAATCGTGCGAGGTGCTGCCATCCCCATATGGACTGCGGTAATCGTGCGAGGTGCTGCCATCCCCATATGGACTGCGGTAATCGTGCGAGGTGCTGCCATCCCCATATGGACTGCGGTAATCGTGCGAGGTGCTGCCATCCCCATAGTGGACTGCGGTAATTGTGCGAGGTGCTGCCATCCCCATATGGACTGCGGTAATCGTGCAAGGTGCTGCCATCCCCATAGTGGACTGCGGTAATCGTGAGAGGTGCTGCCATCCCCATATGGACTGCGGTAATCGTGCGAGGTGCTGCCATCCCCATATGGACTGCGGTAATCGTGCGAGGTGCTGCCATCCCCATATGGACTGCGGTAATCGTGCGAGGTGCTGCAATGGGAGTTAGTGACTTCTCCGCAGATTGGGGTCTATTCAGCAATAGTGGCGATCAATTATAAATTTCTATGGCTGCTGTTCAGCATTATTGTGAGCAGGACAGCGGTCGCGGTAGCACGCTATCCCTGCGATGTTACAGAAGACATTGTTATCTGTTTCGGAAAACAATCCCTACTGTTACGGCTCCTGCGCATACTCAGTTATGCGCTCGGTAACGGTCTACAGTAGGTCCCTGCTTCCGGTGACCGCGGAGGGGTAAGTACATCTCCAACCTGTCCCAAAGTGATTGACATGAGTACACAGGCTTTATATTGGCCTGTGTACATCTATATTTATGTGCTTTTATATTTACAATTTATATATAAATGTTACTTATAATAGCACATAAATATACATGTATACAGGCTAATGTAAAGCCTGTGTACACGTGTCAATCACTTTCGACAGGTATAACAGGCCCTAGAGTGACTTACCTGTCCGCGGTCACCGCAGAGGAGGGACGGAGAATGCAGTTTTCGGGGAATTTAATGCAATTTGTTCCTATAACGCCATTCTGAGATGGCGTTATATAAAGTAATGATTTTTCGAGTCATTTAACGCTTTTTGCTTTGCTGAGTAGCAAAAAGCGTTAAAGCACTGTAGGGATCAATGGCTGATCCCTACAGTGCGAGATGGGAATTAGTGGAGAAGATAATTACGTCTTCTTCTCCATTAACCCGTTGCTGAATTGGAGATTTACGGAAATGATGATTTCTGCATTTTTTTTATGTCAAATAATCATTGCTGAATAGACCCCACTATCTCTCTGTATATTGTGGGGAGCTGAGATGAGGACAGGAGAAAGGGCCGATCGCAGCTGCATATACTGTACAGACCTCTACGTTTACTGAGAAAAGTTGGGGGTCCTAGTTATGCCTACTTGGAGAAGAGGACGTGATCTACGCATAGGAGAGGTGAGTATGGATTTTTTTTTCAGGTACACCCCTATGGATTACTTCGGATACTAGGTGAGTATGTGTGAGTGTGAGTGTGCATGTATGTTTTATTAAAATTATACTTTCACAGTGTAAGTTTGTTTATTTACGTATTTCTTTAGTTGTGGAACTACAAGTGCCAGCGGGCCCGTAATGCCCCGCATGCTGGTATTTGTGGTTTTCCAAATACCGGCATGCAGGGGTGGCTTGCTGGTACTTGTGGTTCTACAAATAAAGACAATATGGTAAATTTAATTTTACACTTTCACTTTACACTATCAACCCGGCACCCACCGCCCTAGAGTGCCGGGGATAGCCCCGGGCTATCAGTCTAGGCCTGGGGTGCCCTGGAGAGGGGTACCCCTTTATTGGGGGGGTACCCAACTCCCCAGGGATCCCCGGCCTGGACTGACTAGCAGTCAGGGATAATGCTTTGGCCGGGGAAACCGGTGAAAGGTTTTCCCTGGCTGTGGCATTATCCCCCTGCTAGAAAGAGTTCGGTGCTGGTTCAGGAATTTTCAGGGGACCCCTACTCGTTTTGCCCCCTGATTTTCCAGAACCAGGACCAGCTCAACAAAGCCCTGTGCTGGTTCTTAATATACAGGGGCTCCCTACGCATTTTGGCCCCTGTATTTTTAGAACCAGAACAGGCTTTATAAAGCCCGGGGCTGGTTATGCTTTTGGGGAGGGGGTGCACGTCATTTTTTTAAATTTTATAACATTTAACATAAGTACACACAGAAACGTACATATCTCAGGGATATGTGCATGTTTCTGTGTTAATCTGACCTGCTCAGGATGTACTCGCTAGCCTGAAGCAGGTCTATTTGGGGACTTTTGGTAATCTTTTTTTTTGCGAGTCTGAAACAGACTCTATTACATTGGGCGAGTTGATTGTTTTCAATGTGAAAACATCTGGATGCGAGTTTGAGAATGGAGAGTTTTAGTAACTCTGAAAAATGCGAGTTTTAGTGAACAGACACCCTATTACATTGGAGAGTTGAGAAAAATTGCGAGTTTAGCACCAAACTCGCAATTTACCAAAACAGACACCCTGTTACATTTGGCCCAAAGTATTCATATATTGTTGCAGGTATAATTCAGTGTGCTGAGGAACAATAGGGGGTTAAACCCCCCCTTTTTTCTAGTTCAGGAGATATCAGAGATTTCTCCTGCATCAGGCGAACTAACGCAGGATGCCGCAGGCCCGCATTACTCGCTATGGGGACTGCGTTCTGGAGCGGATTAGTTAGCCAGGCTTTTTTGGAGCATGACACCGCTGCAGCCTATAAGCTATATGTTTGCCGTATTCTCATGCAGCCTACACTTAGACATACGCAGTCAGATGGTCACACAGGCGCATATTGCTGGAGCTCCTCTCTTGCTACGTTAGGGACCATTTATATTGGTTTTGCTACGCGATATTGAACACTCTGTATTGCAGCATATTGCAGCGATTGTGAATGTGTTTTGTGTCTTATATGATCGTGGGCGCATACATTGATAAGGAGCACGTATTCCAATAAGAGCCCTGGATTGATGAATACTGAGGGCCTGATTCTGAGTTTGTCACATAAGTGGCCTCTTCTCCGTTTCGGCGAGGATCCGCCCGTGTATACTGTAAATCCATGTGTCGGCATGTGGAAGCCTATCCCACCCGCTGTTTTCCCGCCTGCGGCCGCAGCCGTTGGCTTTGGAATCTGCACTTGCATCCACCATCATGCTGGGGGCAATAGATGCATCTGACACAGCCGTCCCATCGCCGTCCCCATGCAACCATTGAGCAAGGAAGTCTGGCCTACGCGCTGATGACACTCCCAGGAGGCGGGACAGTCCAGTGCAATCCATGATCACTGCCCAGAAACAGGGAAAGTGGAATACGTGTGCTCCCGCGCATGTGCAGTCTCCAATCTCCTCCTGTGGCGCATTCGCAGTATGCAGAAATCCGCCAGATCCATCTGCACTCAGGCCCCAGATATCGCTGCATTCGCCATCTGTTACGTTATGCGGAAACTGCTGTCCCGGCATGTTAGGCGCCCATCGCCGGGGATGGATCCTACGGATCCCTCCCCCGGGCAGATTGTGCGTTAAGTAGCCCATAGGCTGCAGTGGCCGATGCCATGTGAAGATGACGTTCGCTACCACGGCCTGGCTCTAGAACGTTTTTGCTTTTTGTAGCTTGATAAATTCAGTAATATAGCTGTATCTCCGATATCTGCTGTGGTCCCATGTATATACATCCATGAGATACGTCACTATCTCCGGGTACCTAACGATGACTGGGGCTATCCTGCACATAAATAGGCCCCTCACACTTCATAACTAGTAACGGGATCCGGACAGATTATAAGAACTACATCCAGCATAAGTGTACGAGAAGTCATACTCTGCACAGCCCATATAATAATATGTAATAGTATATGTGAGAATTACATACAGAGAAAGGGCAGTGGTTCTGTGCAGAATAAGAATACTGAGAATGACATATTACGATAAGTAGTACTGTGCGTTTCCCATACACACAAAACAAGAACAGTTTGAGTCTGACACGGAGGCGCTCGCGAAAAATTCAGAAACCCCCTATGGCGCAGGCGTTACTCTGACTGTACGCACAGAGATGGTGCTGTGATCGGGACAGACGGTATCAGGAATGGGGCGGCAAACTGCTGGGCGGTGACTGGGAAGTGAACGTAAGACCAGTCCGTCTGATGGGCGTGTCATGCTAGTGTTGTCGGTGTGTCAGTGATAATGGCTGCGTTCCCAAATGCACGGACGCAGACGCCATAGTTAGACTGTGAAACTGCACCTACCACTGGGCTGGGGCAAGTGTAGATGGTGCCCGCGATGGCGGCGATTACAGAATCATCGGCGGTGTTACAGCGTGCAGAGGTGTTACAGCGTGCTGGCTACTACACCAAGGGGAGGGGCTGATACCAGCATTTGCATATTATCACAGCCACGACTCCGGAAATGGACGCAAACGCGGACACAGCAACGCCCACCTCTGAATCAGGCCCGTAATGAGAACAACATACGGGAAGAGAAGTGGTACTGTGCATCTTTGTGCACATATGGACAAAGGCAATCTGCGAGAACATCGGCCGCCATGGGGTCACACAAGCCGGCCGCCGCAGATGAGAGGAAAAGGCCCCGTCAGCTGACAGAGATCCTGGCCTCTTCCCTCCCCCCAACGGCGGCAGACTGTCAATCACTGACAATCTGCTGCCGAATCAGGCCCTTAGTCTTAAATACTGAGAATTACATCTGATCTTCAGAACGAGCAATGATGTCTTTACATTTTCATAGTTACATTGCACATATACAAGTGCTACTGTGCAGGTGTCTAGTTTCCTAAATACGTAGAACAACCACGGGAATATGGGTTAGATTCAATGTACTCCCCTTTCCTACACTTGTAGTTCCACAATAGCTGGGAGCGCCCCAGGTGTTCCCACCACACAGAGACAAGACCGTGACGCTAGCTATTCACCAGCAATGAGTTAATGATATAAACAGAGCATTCTCCCAATCTCCCAAACCTATTTCCTGTCCGGCTGATTCACCCTTTATATATAATGTCACGCAGCGGCCAGGCGTCGCTACAAGAGGGTATCAGTAATAACAGCAGATTTCCCTGGCACTGCCCGCTATCCTGGGCTCCTGCCAACTGGGTCCTGCATGTTCCTGGCCTTATCCAGCCTGATCGGCTCACAGCCACCAACCAATTAATCCATCCATCACATGTCAGCACATGGCGGGTATCTGCCCAGGAGGGGGGTGGGGTATGCAGGCAGGGTTTGTCATGTGATCTGAGGGGTCTCCAGGTCCTCAGCTGAGCTCTCAATGTGTATTTGGCTCATAGCGTTTTTTTATAATTATCCCAGATATTTGGCTGAAAGAAACAGCCCTGGAACGTGGGCATGAGACGCAGTGGATGTGCGCGCCGGGCTCTTGGGTGTATATCTACTGAGACAAAATCTGCTGCTGGTTTCTTCTATTGTAACGCAATGATCAGGAAATCGGGCGTACATCGCTCATATAGAGAAGCAGGAAAAATGTCCGCATATATGTAGAGCGGTGTCTTGATATGAGTCCCCCTCGGCGTCTGTGGCGTATGCGTTATCAGTGAGTACATACACCCGCCGTATACTAACAGTCTTATATGCACTTACATATTGGTGTGAGGAAGGTGTATTGCTCCCTGACATAGGTCCGCCTATGTGAGAACGCCCCTTCACAGCCTTTCTGGTGGTAAGTGCAGATGTGATTGAGATGATATTAACTCTGCACTCTCGTATTTCACTGCGCCATTGTGGAATATCGATACGTTAATAAACAGGTTCTGCATCAGCTTCATATCTCTATATTTAATTATTTATATAATAAGCGAGAAAGTGTGTGTCTGTCTGTTTGTCTTTTATGCACTGCCAGAGTTTTGTACCAAGCTCCACAAAATTTGGCATGGTGGTGTAGTTTGACCAGGATTAGGTTTTTGGCTATGTTTGAAGTTTGTCAGGGCCATGGAGGTCTTTATGGTGCCCACCAAGTAGGCCATGGAGTCTCTGATTTGAAATTTTGGTTTAAACAGGTTCGCTCAGGGTGTCTTCCGGTGCCTAAAATTCCACTGATCTGAAGGCACAGGCTGATATGTACCAGTGAGGGGACAGGCGGAGCTCCAATAGAAGAGCAGTGAGTCAGAGGATCAACTGTCACACTGCACCTGCACTGACAGTTACTCATTTCCTCCCAGCACATTCTCATATGCCATGAAGGCTGCAAGATGTACTTCAAGGTCCATTCTTCAACTTGGGCAATGCCGGGTATTCCAGCTAGTATTTCAATAATGACCAAATTAGGAAAGAAGTCCCCTTCCCTGCCTACTGTATATGTATGAAGGAGAGCCTGGCCCTTCTAGTCAGGGAGAGACTGCGTGATTCCAGGACTCGGGACATATACACAGGACTTTCATATGGAATGTTAACGTGCTGTGCCGCACTTATAGAAGGAAATCCCTCTGATGTCATTGTATGAGGTCACAGTGGTTCCCATGCAGGGCTCTATGCTCTGTGGATAGGAGACCTGAGTCACACCTGGCCTGCAGAGGGAATTAATAGACCCTATAGATCCAGACTGACCTATCAGTACAGCAATCGTTGTGCTGGTCACTATTATAGCCGCTGTCATATTGCTTCAGCATGTTGCCCGACCCGTGCCCATTGTTACCTGTCCTACCCAGTCTGTGCTGTTATTGTAATGCTTGGTACAGTGTATTGTATTTATGGTCACCCTGTACGGCGCTGCTCGCACTTCATGACACCTTATGAATAAAAGGGGGAGGTCCTACTGCATTCTTGTTAACTCCTTGAGATCTGACACTGTATTGTTACTTCCAGCTGTATCTAAAGCATTGAAATGTGTACATTGGTGATCAGGGGCCTTGTAATAATTTGGGAGGCTTGCAGTACACACCATGGGAGAAACAGAGAACATTTTATGATACAAACCTGATGTCCGTGGCCAGTTACACACTGTATACTCATTTCTGGCATTTGAGGAGTTGCACTCTGAGTAAATTAATGGTATCTGGGAATTGTCACTGTAACACTGGTATAAGGTGCATGTAGGCTTCACATAGAGGCTAATCCCACTTTCTGGGGACCAGGCAGCGCTGGTCGGTCCTGTAGTGTATAAGGTGCATGTAGGCATCACATAGAGGCTAATCCCACTTTCTGGAGAGCAGGCAGCACTGGTCAGTCCTGTAGTGTATAAGGTGCATGTAGGCATCACATAGAGGCTAATCCCACTTTCTGGAGAGCAGGTAGCGCTGGTTGGTCCTGTAGTGTATAAGGTGCATGTAGGCATCACATAGAGGCTAATCCCACTTTCTGGAGAGCAGGTAGCGCTGGTCAGTCCTGTAGTGTATAAGGTGCATGTAGGCATCACATAGAGGCTAATCCCACTTTCTGGAGAGCAGGTAGCGCTGGTCAGTCCTGTAGTGTATAAGGTGCATGTAGGCATCACATAGAGGCTAATCCCACTTTCTGGAGAGCAGGTAGCGCTGGTCGGTCCTGTAGTGTATAAGGTGCATGTAGGCATCACATAGAGGCTAATCCCACTTTCTGGAGAGCAGGCAGCGCTGGTCGGTCCTGTAGTGTATAAGGTGCATGTAGGCATCACATAGAGGCTAATCCCACTTTCTGGAGAGCAGGTAGCGCTGGTCGGTCCTGTAGTGTATAAGGTGCATGTAGGCATCACATAGAGGCTAATCCCACTTTCTGGAGAGCAGGCAGCACTGGTCGGTCCTGTAGTGTATAAGGTGCATGTAGGCATCACATAGAGGCTAATCCCACTTTCTGGAGAGCAGGCAGCGCTGGTCGGTCCTGTAGTGTATAAGGTGCATGTAGGCATCACATAGAGGCTAATCCCACTTTCTGGAGAGCAGGTAGCGCTGGTTGGTCCTGTAGTGTATAAGGTGCATGTAGGCATCACATAGAGGCTAATCCCACTTTCTGGAGAGCAGGTAGCGCTGGTCGGTCCTGTAGTGTATAAGGTGCATGTAGGCATCACATAGAGGCTAATCCTGCTTTCTGGAGAGCAGGCAGCGCTGGTCGGTCCTGTAGTGTATAAGGTGCATGTAGGCATCACATAGAGGCTAATCCCACTTTCTGGAGAGCAGGTAGCGCTGGTCGGTCCTGTAGTGTATAAGGTGCATGTAGGCATCACATAGACAGAGGCTAATCCCACTTTCTGGAGAGCAGGCAGCGCTGGTCGGTCCTGTAGTGTATAAGGTGCATGTAGGCATCACATAGAGGCTAATCCCACTTTCTGGAGAGCAGGTAGCGCTGGTCGGTCCTGTAGTGTATAAGGTGCATGTAGGCATCACATAGAGGCTAATCCCGCTTTCTGGAGAGCAGGCAGCGCTGGTCAGTCCTGTAGTGTATAAGGTGCATGTAGGCATCACATAGAGGCTAATCCTGCTTTCTGGAGAGCAGGCAGCGCTGGTCGGTCCTGTAGTGTATAAGAGTTAGTGGATGTGTGTGTGAGGAGGATGAGGCTGTTGTGGAGACGTCGGCATAAGTAGTTTTCATCAGGTTTAAGGAGTAAATTAATTTATTTTTCATTAAAGAGATGCGTGTGTTCCTCATATATATTAGTGTAAGCGTTTTTCCCAGGGCCGCAGCATGATCGCTCCATTGATTAACACTTGGCTTAATGTGATTTGTTTTCTCCTGAGTAATGTGTGTGGTGTAATCCCCTTCCCTTCAATATTTATTGGCGCTAATATATTAAGTCCTGCACTTAAAAATTAAATGTTAGCTATGATTTATTGATGTATATATAAAGTGTGTGTGTTTGTGTGTATATATATATATATATATATATATGTCTGTCTAAAAAGTTTGGTGAATGGTCTGATATATCTGTATGCAACGCTTGTAACAAGCGCGCTGACATGTCTGGAACTGCCCCCAGTCGGGGTTCGCCCGAGGCTGCCGCCACACTGCCATTGCGTTCATTTCCACAGTGTCCCATGCTGGCGAAGGTGCTGATTCTGGATGATTTTTAAGGCAGATAAATCTGATAGTTATGTCCCCCAGCCTCTATAATGTCTGCAGGGGTCTCTCCAGGACCCTATGCTGGCAGGAGGGGAACTCTATTTATCACTATGACACACTAAGATTGGGGCTAACCTGTTCTCTGCCAGGGCACAGCTTGGTGAACGGAGACGGGCTCAGACCCCGGCTGGCAGCTGCCAGGCTTCCTGCGGAGCTATGTGTGCCTCCCTCCCCCCCCCCCAGCAGCTGTCGGGCTGTTTTTAGGCCAGCGATGGAAAGACTGAGCAGCAGAGTGTGGGTGAGACTGACGTTATCATCTCTCCTCACAGCCACCTGCAACCTGCGTTTTACCAGCCTTTGGGTCAAGTGTTCATTCATTGTAAACTGATATATGTGTAAGTGGCCGCCTTGAGAATGTAATATAACAGACTGTGCCTACAGCGTGAGTAGACAGCCCAATTACTCATTTGTTGTGGAACCACAAGTCCCACCATACCCTGTCAGTAACTGGAGGTTGTCCGTACCTGGTCTTTGGGCTAATCCTGCAGAAGGTGTGATATATTTTATATACTGCGCCCGGAAACGGGGAATCTGGGAAAGGAGAGAAACATGAGGGAGGGGAAATGATGATGATGAAAACCCGGCCAGATAAAGAGGAGCCTGCAGTCTGAGTATGTCCTCCTGACTCCTATCACCTCTCCCTCGCAGGGCTGCACTCAGGGCAAGGGGCAAATCAGGGGGGGAGGGGGGGGGGGCAAATCTAAAATGTGCAAAGGGCCTGATTCAGCAAGGATTGCAGTTGCTAATAAGCATGCAATCGGACGATTGTAGCGATTTGTGCACGCGTATGCATCGCGGTGCGCAAAGTCTCCACTTTGCAGTGATCCATGCAGACCCATCGCAGAGTGATTGACGGGAAGTGCCGCTTCTGGGTGGTGACGGATTGGTGGCTGGCGCAATGCAGACGTGCCAGTGTGTTTCAATGTTGTTGCATGGGCGTGCATAAATTATCCACTGCAATGCACTGAGGCCTGATAGCTCGCGATGAGGTTAGTAATTCCTGAGTAAGGTCAGAGCCTGTGTAAGTGTGTGTGAGGATGCGATGGTACTCCATGTTACTGATGGTATCTCAGTCTTGTGTAATCACTGTGTGTGATGAGGTTAGTAATTCCTGAGTAAGGTCAGAGCCTGTGTAAGTGTGTGTGATGCTGTGATGGTACTCCATGTTACTGATGGTATCTCAGTCTTGTGTAATCACTGCGTGTGATGAGGTTAGTAATTCCTGAGTAAGGTCAGAGCCTGTGTAAGTGTGTGTGATGCTGTGATGGTACTCCATGTTACTGATGGTATCTCAGTCTTGTGTAATCACTGCGTGTGATGAGGTTAGTAATTCCTGAGTAAGGTCAGAGCCTGTGTTAGTGTGTGTGAGGATGTGATGGTACTCCATGTTACTGATGGTCTCTCAATCTTGTGTAGTCACTGTGTGTGATGAGGTTAGTAATTCCTGAGTAAGGTCAGAGCCTGTGTAAGTGTATTTGAGGCTGTGATTGTACTCCATGTTACTGATGGTGTCTCAGTCTTGTGTAATCACTGCGTGTGATGAGGTTAGTAATTCCTGAGTAAGGTCAGAGCCTGTGTAAGTGTGTGTGAGGATGTGATGGTACTCCATGTTACTGATGGTCTCTCAATCTTGTGTAGTCACTGTGTGTGATGAGGTTAGTAATTCCTGAGTAAGGTCAGAGCCTGTGTAAGTGTGTGTGATGCTGTGATGGTACTCCATGTTACTGATGGTATCTCAGTCTTGTATAGTCACTGTGTGTGATGAGGTTAGTAATTCCTGAGTATGGTCAGAGCCTGTGTAAGTGTGTGTGAGGCTGTGATGGTACTCCATGTTACTGATGGTATCTCAGTCTTGTGTAATCACTGCGTGTGATGAGGTTAGTAATTCCTGAGTAAGGTCAGAGCCTGTGTAAGTGTGTGTGAGGCTGTGATGGTACTCCATGTTACTGATGGTATCTCAGTCTTGTGTAGTCACTGTGTGTGATGAGGTTAGTAATTCCTGAGTAAGGTCAGAGCCTGTGTAAGTGTGTGTGAGGATGCGATGGTACTCCATGTTACTGATGGTGTCTCAGTCTTGTGTAATCACTGCGTGTGAAGAGGTTAGTAATTCCTGAGTAAGGTCAGAGCCTGTGTAAGTGTGTGTGAGGCTGTGATGGTACTCCATGTTACTGATGGTCTCTCAGTCTTGTGTAATCACTGTGTGTGATGAGGTTAGTAATTCCTGAGTAAGGTCAGAGCCTGTGTATGTGTGTGTGAGGCTGTGATGGTACTCCATGTTACTGATGGTCTCTCAGTCTTGTGTAATCACTGTGTGTGATGAGGTTAGTAATTCCTGAGTAAGGTCAGAGCCTGTGTAAGTGTGTGTGAGGATGTGATGGTACTCCATGTTACTGATGGTATCTCAGTCTTGTATAGTCACTGTGTGTGATGAGGTTAGTAATTCCTGAGTAAGGTCAGAGCCTGTGTAAGTGTGTGTGAGGATGTGATGGTACTCCATGTTACTGATGGTTTCTCAGTCTTGTGTAATCACTGTGTGTGATAAGGTTAGTAATTCCCGAGTAAGGTCAGAGCCTGTGTAAGTGTGTGTGAGGATGTGATGGTACTCCATGTTACTGATGGTCTCTCAGTCTTGTGTAATCACTGTGTGTGATGAGGTTAGTAATTCCTGAGTATGGTCAGAGCCTGTGTAAGTGTGTGTGAGGCTGTGATGGTACTCCATGTTACTGATGGTCTCTCAGTCTTGTGTAGTCAGTGTGTGTGATGAGGTTAGTAATTCCTGAGTAAGGTCATAGCCTGTGTTAGTGTGTGTGAGGCTGTGATGGTACTCCATGTTACTGATGGTCTCTCAGTCTTGTGTAGTCAGTGTGTGTGATGAGGTTAGTAATTCCTGAGTAAGGTCAGAGCCTGTGTAAGTGTGTGTGTGGCTGTGATGGTACTCCATGTTACTGATGGTCTCTCAGTCTTGTGTAGTCAGTGTGTGTGATGAGGTTAGTAATTCCTGAGTAAGGTCAGAGCCTGTGTAAGTGTGTGTGTGGCTGTGATGGTACTCCATGTTACTGATGGTCTCTCAGTCTTGTGTAATCACTGCGTGTGATGAGGTTAGTAATTCCTGAGTAAGGTCAGAGCCTGTGTAAGTGTGTGTGAGGATGTGATGGTACTCCATGTTACTGATGGTTTCTCAGTCTTGTGTAATCACTGCGTGTGATGAGGTTAGTAATTCCTGAGTAAGGTCAGAGCCTGTGTAAGTGTGTGTGATGCTGTGATGGTACTCCATGTTACTGATGGTATCTCAGTCTTGTGTAATCACTGCGTGTGATGAGGTTAGTAATTCCTGAGTAAGGTCAGAGCCTGTGTAAGTGTGTGTGAGGCTGTGATGGTACTCCATGTTACTGATGGTCTCTCAGTCTTGTGTAGTCAGTGTGTGTGATGAGGTTAGTAATTCCTGAGTAAGGTCATAGCCTGTGTTAGTGTGTGTGAGGCTGTGATGGTACTCCATGTTACTGATGGTCTCTCAATCTTGTGTAGTCAGTGTGTGTGATGAGGTTAGTAATTCCTGAGTAAGGTCAGAGCCTGTGTAAGTGTGTGTGTGGCTGTGATGGTACTCCATGTTACTGATGGTCTCTCAGTCTTGTGTAGTCAGTGTGTGTGATGAGGTTAGTAATTCCTGAGTAAGGTCAGAGCCTGTGTAAGTGTGTGTGTGGCTGTGATGGTACTCCATGTTACTGATGGTCTCTCAGTCTTGTGTAATCACTGCGTGTGATGAGGTTAGTAATTCCTGAGTAAGGTCAGAGCCTGTGTAAGTGTGTGTGAGGATGTGATGGTACTCCATGTTACTGATGGTTTCTCAGTCTTGTGTAATCACTGCGTGTGATGAGGTTAGTAATTCCTGAGTAAGGTCAGAGCCTGTGTAAGTGTGTGTGATGCTGTGATGGTACTCCATGTTACTGATGGTATCTCAGTCTTGTGTAATCACTGCGTGTGATGAGGTTAGTAATTCCTGAGTAAGGTCAGAGCCTGTGTAAGTGTGTGTGATGCTGTGATGGTACTCCATGTTACTGATGGTATCTCAGTCTTGTATAGTCACTGTGTGTGATGAGGTTAGTAATTCCTGAGTATGGTCAGAGCCTGTGTAAGTGTGTGTGAGGCTGTGATGGTACTCCATGTTACTGATGGTATCTCAGTCTTGTGTAGTCAGTGTGTGTGATGAGGTTAGTAATTCCTGAGTAAGGTCAGAGCCTGTGTAAGTGTGTGTGAGGATGCGATGGTACTCCATGTTACTGATGGTATCTCAGTCTTGTGTAATCACTGTGTGTGATGAGGTTAGTAATTCCTGAGTAAGGTCAGAGCCTGTGTAAGTGTGTGTGATGCTGTGATGGTACTCCATGTTACTGATGGTATCTCAGTCTTGTGTAATCACTGCGTGTGATGAGGTTAGTAATTCCTGAGTAAGGTCAGAGCCTGTGTAAGTGTGTGTGATGCTGTGATGGTACTCCATGTTACTGATGGTATCTCAGTCTTGTATAGTCACTGTGTGTGATGAGGTTAGTAATTCCTGAGTATGGTCAGAGCCTGTGTAAGTGTGTGTGAGGCTGTGATGGTACTCCATGTTACTGATGGTATCTCAGTCTTGTGTAATCACTGCGTGTGATGAGGTTAGTAATTCCTGAGTAAGGTCAGAGCCTGTGTAAGTGTGTGTGAGGCTGTGATGGTACTCCATGTTACTGATGGTATCTCAGTCTTGTGTAGTCACTGTGTGTGATGAGGTTAGTAATTCCTGAGTAAGGTCAGAGCCTGTGTAAGTGTGTGTGAGGATGCGATGGTACTCCATGTTACTGATGGTGTCTCAGTCTTGTGTAATCACTGTGTGTGATGAGGTTAGTAATTCCTGAGTAAGGTCAGAGCCTGTGTAAGTGTGTGTGAGGATGTGATGGTACTCCATGTTACTGATGGTCTCTCAGTCTTGTGTAATCACTGTGTGTGATGAGGTTAGTAATTCCTGAGTAAGGTCAGAGCCTGTGTAAGTGTGTGTGAGGCTGTGATGGTACTCCATGTTACTGATGGTTTCTCAGTCTTGTGTAATCACTGTGTGTGATGAGGTTAGTAATACCTGAGTAAGGTCAGAGCCTGTGTAAGTGTGTGTGAGGCTGTGATGGTACTCCATGTTACTGATGGTTTCTCAGTCTTGTGTAATCACTGCGTGTGATGAGGTTAGTAATTCCTGAGTAAGGTCAGAGCCTGTGTAAGTGTGTGTGAGGATGTGATGGTACTCCATGTTACTGATGGTTTCTCAGTCTTGTGTAATCACTGCGTGTGATGAGGTTAGTAATTCCTGAGCAAGGTCAGAGCCTGTGTAAGTGTGTGTGAGGCTGTGATGGTACTCCATGTTACTGATGGTATCTCAGTCTTGTGTAGTCACTGTGTGTGATGAGGTTAGTAATTCCTGAGTAAGGTCAGAGCCTGTGTAAGTGTGTGTGAGGATGTGATGGTACTCCATGTTACTGATGGTTTCTCAGTCTTGTGTAATCACTGTGTGTGATAAGGTTAGTAATTCCTGAGTAAGGTCAGAGCCTGTGTAAGTGTGTGTGAGGATGTGATGGTACTCCATGTTACTGATGGTTTCTCAGTCTTGTGTAATCACTGCGTGTGATGAGGTTAGTAATTCCTGAGTAAGGTCAGAGCCTGTGTAAGTGTGTGTGAGGATGTGATGGTACTCCATGTTACTGATGGTATCTCAGTCTTGTGTAATCACTGTGTGTGATGAGGGTAGTAATTCCTGAGTAAGGTCAGAGCCTGTGTAAGTGTGTGAGGATGTGATGGTACTCCATGTTACTGATGGTATCTCAGTCTTGTAAAGTCACTGTGTGTGATGAGGTTAGTAATTCCTGAGTAAGGTCAGAGCCTGTGTAAGTGTGTGTGAGGATGTGATGGTACTCCATGTTACTGATGGTTTCTCAGTCTTGTGTAATCACTGTGTGTGATAAGGTTAGTAATTCCTGAGTAAGGTCAGAGCCTGTGTAAGTGTGTGTGAGGATGTGATGGTACTCCATGTTACTGATGGTTTCTCAGTCTTGTGTAATCACTGCGTGTGATGAGGTTAGTAATTCCTGAGTAAGGTCAGAGCCTGTGTAAGTGTGTGTGAGGCTGTGATGGTACTCCATGTTACTGATGGTATCTCAGTCTTGTGTAGTCAGTGTGTGTGATGAGGTTAGTGATTCCTGAGTAAGGTCAGAGCCTGTGTAAGTGTGTGTGTGGCTGTGATGGTACTCCATGTTACTGATGGTCTCTCAGTCTTGTGTAGTCAGTGTGTGTGATGAGGTTAGTAATTCCTGAGTAAGGTCAGTGCCTGTGTAAGTGTGTGTGTGGCTGTGATGGTACTCCATGTTACTGATGGTCTCTCAGTCTTGTGTAGTCAGTGTGTGTGATGAGGTTAGTAATTCCTGAGTAAGGTCAGAGCCTGTGTTAGTGTGTGTGAGGCTGTGATGGTACTCCATGTTACTGATGGTCTCTCAGTCTTGTGTAATCACTGTGTGTGATGAGGGTAGTAATTCCTGAGTAAGGTCAGAGCCTGTGTAAGTGTGTGAGGATGTGATGGTACTCCATGTTACTGATGGTATCTCAGTCTTGTAAAGTCACTGTGTGTGATGAGGTTAGTAATTCCTGAGTAAGGTCAGAGCCTGTGTAAGTGTGTGTGAGGATGTGATGGTACTCCATGTTACTGATGGTTTCTCAGTCTTGTGTAATCACTGTGTGTGATAAGGTTAGTAATTCCTGAGTAAGGTCAGAGCCTGTGTAAGTGTGTGTGAGGATGTGATGGTACTCCATGTTACTGATGGTTTCTCAGTCTTGTGTAATCACTGCGTGTGATGAGGTTAGTAATTCCTGAGTAAGGTCAGAGCCTGTGTAAGTGTGTGTGAGGCTGTGATGGTACTCCATGTTACTGATGGTATCTCAGTCTTGTGTAGTCAGTGTGTGTGATGAGGTTAGTGATTCCTGAGTAAGGTCAGAGCCTGTGTAAGTGTGTGTGTGGCTGTGATGGTACTCCATGTTACTGATGGTCTCTCAGTCTTGTGTAGTCAGTGTGTGTGATGAGGTTAGTAATTCCTGAGTAAGGTCAGTGCCTGTGTAAGTGTGTGTGTGGCTGTGATGGTACTCCATGTTACTGATGGTCTCTCAGTCTTGTGTAGTCAGTGTGTGTGATGAGGTTAGTAATTCCTGAGTAAGGTCAGAGCCTGTGTTAGTGTGTGTGAGGCTGTGATGGTACTCCATGTTACTGATGGTCTCTCAATCTTGTGTAGTCAGTGTGTGTGATGAGGTTAGTAATTCCTGAGTAAGGTCAGAGCCTGTGTAAGTGTGTGTGTGGCTGTGATGGTACTCCATGTTACTGATGGTCTCTCAGTCTTGTGTAGTCAGTGTGTGTGATGAGGTTAGTAATTCCTGAGTAAGGTCAGAGCCTGTGTAAGTGTGTGTGTGGCTGTGATGGTACTCCATGTTACTGATGGTCTCTCAGTCTTGTGTAGTCAGTGTGTGTGATGAGGTTAGTAATTCCTGAGTAAGGTCAGAGCCTGTGTAAGTGTGTGTGTGGCTGTGATGGTACTCCATGTTACTGATGGTCTCTCAGTCTTGTGTAATCACTGTGTGTGATGAGGTTAGTGATTCCTGAGTAAGGTCAGAGCCTGTGTAAGTGTGTGTGAGGATGTGATGGTAATCCATGTTACTGATGGTCTCTCAGTCTTGTGTAATCACTGCGTGTGATGAGGTTAGTAATTCCTGAGTAAGGTCAGAGCCTGTGTAACTGTGTGTGAGGATGTGATGGTAATCCATGTTATTGATGGTCTCTCAGTCTTGTGTAATCACTGCGTGTGATGAGGTTAGTAATTCCTGAGTAAGGTCAGAGCCTGTGTAAGTGTGTGTGAGGCTGTGATGGTACTCCATGTTACTGATGGTATCTCAGTCTTGTGTAATCACTGCGTGTGATGAGGTTAGTAATTCCTGAGTAAGGTCAGAGCGTGTGTAAGTGTGTGTGAGGATGCGATGGTACTCCATGTTACTGATGGTTTCTCAGTCTTGTGTAATCACTGTGTGCGATGAGGTTAGTAATTCCTGAGTAAGGTTAGAGCCTGTGTAAGTGTGTGTGAGGATGTGATGGTACTCCATGTTACTGATGGTTTCTCAGTCTTGTGTAATCACTGTGTGTGATGAGGTTAGTAATTCCTGAGTAAGGTCAGAGCCTGTGTAAGTGTGTGTGAGGCTGTGATGGTACTCCATGTTACTGATGGTGTCTCAGTCTTGTGTAGTCACTGCGTGTGATGAGGTTAGTAATTCCTGAGTACGGTGAGAGCCTGTGTAAGTGTGTGTGAGGCTGTGATGGTACTCCATGTTACTGATGGTCTCTCAGTCTTGTGTAATCACTGTGTGTGATGAGGTTAGTAATTCCTGAGTAAGGTCAGAGCCTGTGTAAGTGTGTGTGAGGATGTGATGGTACTCCATGTTACTGATGGTCTCTCAGTCTTGTGTAGTCACTGTGTGTGATGAGGTTAGTAATTCCTGAGTAAGGTCAGAGCCTGTGTAAGTGTGTGTGAGGCTATGATGGTACTCCATGTTACTGATGGTATCTCAGTCTTGTGTAATCACTGTGTGTGATGAGGTTAGTAATCCTGAGTAAGGTCAGAGCCTGTGTAAGTGTGTGTGAGGCTGTGATGGTACTCCATGTTACTGATGGTATCTCAGTCTTGTGTAATCACTGTGTGTGATGAGGTTAGTAATTCCTGAGTAAGGTCAGAGCCTGTGTAAGTGTGAGATTCTGTGACGGTACTCCATGTTACTGATGGTTTCTCAGTCTTGTGTAATCACTGTGTGTGATGAGGTTAGTAATTGCTGAGTAAGGTCAGAGCCTGTGTAAGTGTGTGTGAGGCTGCGATGGTACTCCATGTTACTAATGGTATCTCAGTCTTGTGTAATCACTGCGTGTGATGAGGTTAGTAATTCCTGAGTAAGGTCAGAGCCTGTATAAGTGTGTGTGAGGATGTGATGGTACTCCATGTTACTGATGGTTTCTCAGTCTTGTGTAATCACTGCGTGTGATGATGTTAGTAATTCCTGAGTAAGGTCAGAGCCTGTGTAAGTGTGTGTGAGGATGTGATGGTACTCCATGTTACTGATGGTCTCTCAGTCTTGTGTAGTCACTGCGTGTGATGAGGTTAGTAATTCCTGAGTTCGGTTAGAGCCTGTGTAAGTGTGTGTGAGGCTGTGATGGTACTCCATGTTACTGATGGTCTCTCAGTCTTGTGTAATCACTGTGTGTGATGAGGTTAGTAATTCCTGAGTAAGGTCAGAGCCTGTGTAAGTGTGTGTGAGGATGTGATGGTACTCCATGTTACTGATGGTATCTCAGTCTTGTGTAATCACTGCGTGTGATGAGGTTAGTAATTCCTGAGTAAGGTCAGAGCCTGTGTAAGTGTGTGTGAGGCTGTGATGGTACTCCATGTTACTGATGGTATCTCAGTCTTGTGTAATCACTGCGTGTGATGAGGTTAGTAATTCCTGAGTAAGGTAGGAGCCTGTGTAAGTGTGTGTGAGGCTGTGATGGTACTCCATGTTACTGATGGTCTCTCAGTCTTGTGTAATCACTGTGTGTGATGAGGTTAGTAATTCCTGAGTAAGGTCTGAGCCTGTGTAAGTGTGTGTGAGGCTGTGATGGTACTCCATGTTACAGATGGTCTCTCAGTCTTGTGTAATCACTGCATGTGATGAGGTTAGTAATTCCTGAGTAAGGTAGGAGCCTGTGTAAGTGTGTGTGAGGCTGTGATGGTACTCCATGTTACTGATGGTCTCTCAGTCTTGTGTAATCACTGTGTGTGATGAGGTTAGTAATTCCTGAGTAAGGTCTGAGCCTGTGTAAGTGTGTGTGAGGTGAGGTGGGCGTCCTTATGTAGTGCTGTGGCAATGAATTAGAATACTAGTTGAACTGTGTGTGTAATCGCTATTGCATTCGCACTTGCAATCCGTAATAAATCAGGCCCAGAGTCTGGAGGTGCTCATTCTAGCTCCGCTTTAGAACTGTACGTACAGTATTATTAGTGGGTCAGTGGGTTAGTTGGCGGCAATACCCAGACAGTTACATTGGTGCATAAAGTAGGGCAATGGTATCAGCAGTATAAGTGTAAACACGCTGGGTATGACCGAATGCATCCCGCCTGCTGAGACAGATAGTCGCTGTATAGGGAATCATTGTGTTCTCCCTCCTTTCTCATTACATGCTACATGTGAGAGCAGATATTCTACACTGTCACATATATATACATGCTACATGTGAGAGCAGATATTCTACACTGTCACATATATACATGCTACATGTGAGAGCAGATATTCTACACTGTCACATATATACATGCTACATGTGAGAGCAGATATTCTACACTGTCACATATATACATGCTACATGTGAGAGCAGAAATTCTCTAGTCACATATATGCATGCTACATGTGAGAGCAGAGATTCTCTAGTCACATATATACATGCTACATGTGAGAGCAGAGATTCTCTAGTCACATATATACATGTTACATGTGAGAGCAGAGATTCTCTAGTCACATATATACATGCTACATGTGAGAGCAGAGATTCTCTAGTCACATATATACATGTTACATGTGAGAGCAGAGATTCTCTAGTCACATATATACATGCTACATCTGAGAGCAGAGATTCTCTAGTCACATATATGCATGCTACATGTGAGAGCAGATATTCTACACTGTCACATATATACATGCTACATGTGAGAGCAGAGATTCTCTAGTTACATATATACATGCTACAGGTGAGAGCAGAGATTCTCTAGTCACATATATACATGCTACATGTGAGAGCAGAGATTCTCTAGTCACATATATACATGCTACATGTGAGAGCAGAGATTCTCTAGTCACATATATGTATGCTACATGTGAGAGCAGAGATTCTCTAGTCGCATATATACATGCTACATGTGAGAGCAGAGATTCTCTAGTCACATATATACATGCTACATGTGAGAGCAGAGATTCTCTAGTCACATATATACATGCTACAGGTGAGAGCAGAGATTCTCTAGTCACATATATACATGCTACATGTGAGAGCAGAGATTCTCTAGTCCCAAATATACATGTTACATGTGAGAGCAGAGATTCTCTAGTCACATATATGCATGCTACATGTGAGAGCAGAGATTCTCTAGTCACATATATACATGCTACAGGTGAGAGCAGAGATTCTCTAGTCACATATAAACATGCTACATGTGAGAGCAGATATTCTACACTGTCACATATATACATGCTACATGTGAGAGCAGAGATTCTCTAGTCACATATATACATGCTACAGGTGAGAGCAGAGATTCTCTAGTCACATATATACATGCTACATGTGAGAGCAGAGATTCTCTAGTCGCATATATACATGCTACATGTGATAGCAGAGATTCTCTAGTCACATATATACATGCTACATGTGAGAGCAGAGATTCTCTAGTCACATATATCTATGCTACATGTGAGAGCAGAGATTCTCTAGTCACATATATGCATGCTACATGTGAGAGCAGAGATTCTCTATTCACATATATACATGCTACATGTGAGAGCAGAGATTCTCTAGTCGCATATATACATGCTACATGTGATAGCAGAGATTCTCTATTCACATATATACATGCTACATGTGAGAGCAGAGATTCTCTAGTCACATATATGTATGCTACATGTGAGAGCAGAGATTCTCTAGTCACATATATGCATGCTACATGTGAGAGCAGAGATTCTCTATTCACATATATACATGCTACATGTGAGAGCAGAGATTCTCTAGTCACATATATACATGCTACATCTGAGAGCAGAGATTCTCTAGTCACATATATGCATGCTACATGTGAGAGCAGATATTCTACACTGTCACATATATACATGCTACATGTGAGAGCAGAGATTTTACACTGTCACACACACATATATATATATATATACATGCTACATGTGAGAGCAGAGATTCTCTAGTCACATATATACATGCTACATGTGAGAGCAGAGATTCTCTAGTCACATATATTCATGTTACATGTGAGAGCAGAGATTCTCTAGTCGCATATATACATGCTACATGTGAGAGCAGAGATTCTCTAGTCACATATATACATGCTACATGTGAGAGCAGAGATTCTCTAGTCACATATATGTATGCTACATGTGAGAGCAGAGATTCTCTAGTCACATATATACATGCTACATGTGAGAGCAGAGATTCTCTAGTCACATATATGCATGCTACATGTGAGAGCAGAGATTCTCTAGTCACATATATGCATGCTACATGTGAGAGCAGAGATTCTCTATTCACATATATACATGCTACATGTGAGAGCAGAGATTCTCTAGTCACATATATACATGCTACATCTGAGAGCAGAGATTCTCTAGTCACATATATGCATGCTACATGTGAGAGCAGATATTCTACACTGTCACATATATACATGCTACATGTGAGAGCAGAGATTCTCTAGTCACATATATACATGCTACAGGATACATGCTACATGTGAGAGCAGAGATTCTCTAGTCACATATATACATGCTACATGTGAGAGCAGAGATTCTCTAGTCGCATATATACATGCTACATGTGAGAGCAGAGATTCTCTAGTCACATATATACATGCTACATGTGAGAGCAGAGATTCTCTAGTCGCATATTTTCATGCTACATGTGAGAGCAGAGATTCTCTAGTCACATATATACATGCTACATGTGAGAGCAGAGATTCTCTAGTCACATATATACATGCTACATGTGAGAGCAGAGATTCTCTAGTCGCATATATACATGCTACATGTGAGAGCAGAGATTCTCTAGTCACATATATACATGCTACATGTGAGAGCAGAGATTCTCTAGTCACATATATACATGTTACATGTGAGAGCAGAGATTCTCTAGTCGCATATATACATGCTACATGTGAGAGCAGAGATTCTCTAGTCACATATATACATGCTACATGTGAGAGCAGAGATTCTCTAGTCACATATATGTATGCTACATGTGAGAGCAGAGATTCTCTAGTCACATATATGTATGCTACATGTGAGAGCAGAGATTCTCTAGTCACATATATACATGTTACATGTGAGAGCAGAGATTCTCTAGTCACATATATGCATGCTACATGTGAGAGCAGAGATCCTCTAGTCACATATATACATGCTACATGTGAGAGCAGAGATCCTCTAGTCACATATATACATGCTACATCTGAGAGCAGAGATTCTCTAGTCACATATATGCATGCTACATGTGAGAGCTGATATTCTACACTGTCACATATATACATGCTACATGTGAGAGCAGAGATTCTCTAGTCACATATATACATTCTACAGGATACATGCTACATGTGAGTGCAGAGATTCTCTAGTCTCATATATACATGTTACATGTGAGAGCAGAGATTCTCTAGTCGCATATATACATGCTACATGTGAGAGCAGAGATTCTCTAGTCACATATATACATGCTACATGTGAGAGCAGAGATTCTCTAGTCGCATATATACATGCTACATGTGAGAGCAGAGATTCTCTAGTCACATATATACATGCTACATGTGAGAGCAGAGATTCTCTAGTCACATATATACATGCTACATCTGAGAGCAGAGATTCTCTAGTCACATATATGCATGCTACATGTGAGAGCAGATATTCTACACTGTCACATATATACATGCTACATGTGAGAGCAGAGATTCTCTAGTCACATATATACATGTTACATGTGAGAGCAGAGATTCTCTAGTCACATATATACATGCTACATGTGAGAGCAGAGATTCTCTAGTCACATATATACATGTTACATGTGAGAGCAGAGATTCTCTAGTCACATATATACATGCTACATGTGAGAGCAGAGATTCTCTAGTCACATATATACATGTTACATGTGAGAGCAGAGATTCTCTAGTCACATATATGCATGCTACATGTGAGAGCAGAGATTCTCTAGTCACATATATACATGCTACAGGTGAGTGCAGAGATTCTCTAGTCACATATATACATGCTACATGTGAGAGCAGAGATTCTCTAGTCACATATATACATGTTACATGTGAGAGCAGAGATTCTCTAGTCGCATATATACATGCTACATGTGAGAGCAGAGATTCTCTAGTCACATATATGTATGCTACATGTGAGAGCAGAGATTCTCTAGTCACATATATACATGTTACATGTGAGAGCAGAGATTCTCTAGTCACATATATGTATGCTACATGTGAGAGCAGAGATTCTCTAGTCACATATATACATGCTACAGGACATGCATATTTGCCAACTCTACCTGATTGCTGCTATATCAAGGAGTCTCCCTGACAATCTCCCTGTCTCGCTGAAGAGTTTAGCAATCTCCCTCATTGCATCTTCCAGTCATTATGAAGCTGTTAATAACCAAAAAAAAGATATATATATAACTTTCAATGGGATAATTAGTATAATTTCACTGCATTGGGTATAAGGCACAAGGGGGAGATGTACGAAGCCCAGAAGCTGTATCAGCGCGCGTTATATCAGTGAGTTTTCCTCACCAAGTACATCTTACTAACCGCTTTGGGGCTCATTTACAATTGTTTGTAAAACAATTTTATGACACGTCTCGCAGATGTAGCAGGACACGCCCACATTACCGCCGCGCTCATAGGTGTTGCTATCACAATCTCCCTGACATGCTTTTCAAAAGTAAGCAAGTATGGCTACATGTGAGAGCAGAGATTCTACACTGTCACATATATAGTGTTCCCTCTAGCTCCGGCGCGAGGTAGGGCTCCGGAGGTAGAGAGGGCATGTCCGTGCGCGCGCCAAAGGCGCGTCGCGCTCGAACGAGAAGGGGGCGTGGTCATCGAAAAGCGGGCGTGTTCTATAAGACGCGTCCCCTTTTCGTCACTCTTGGGGGCGTGCCCGGCACTTATGGACACGCCTGGCAGCCCCCAAGCCCTGCAGACAGGGAGAATAGATGCCGGGCGCATGCGCCCGGCGTCTATTCTCCGGCGGTGACCGGGTCACCGCACATTTCTTCACCCGCGGGACACTGCGACCCGCGGGTGAAGACGGTTCCCGCAGGCTGTTAGGGCAGGGCGCTTTTTGCCTTCCAGAACGGGAATATATGTGTATATGTAGCGGGAACGCTACATATACACATGCTACATGTTAGAGCAGAGATTCTACACTCACATATATACATGCTACATGTCAGAGCAGAGATTCTACAGTCACATATATACATGCTACATGTGAGAGCAGAGATACTACACAGTCACATATATACATGCTACATGTGAGAGCAGAGATACTACACAGTCACATATATACATGCTAAATGTCAGAGCAGAGATTCTACACTGTCACATATACACATGCTACATGTGAGAGCAGAAGATACTACACAGTCACATATATACATGCTACATGTGAGAGCAGAGATACTACACAGTCACATATATACATGCTACATGTGAGAGCAGAGATTCTCTAGTCACATATATACATGCTACAGGATACATGTTACTGATGGTATCTCAGTCTTGTGTAATCACTGCGTGTGATGAGGTTAGTAATTCCTGAGTAAGGTCAGAGCCTGTGTAAGTGTGTGTGAGGATGTGATGGTACTCCATGTTACTGATGGTCTCTCAATCTTGTGTAGTCACTGTGTGTGATGAGGTTAGTAATTCCTGAGTAAGGTCAGAGCCTGTGTAAGTGTGTGCGAGGATGTGATGGTACTCCATGTTACTGATGGTATCTCAGTCTTGTGTAATCACTGCGTGTGATGAGGTTAGTAATTCCTGAGTAAGGTCAGAGCCTGTGTAAGTGTGTGTGATGCTGTGATGGTACTCCATGTTACTGATGGTATCTCAGTCTTGTGTAGTCACTGTGTGTGATGAGGTTAGTAATTCCTGAGTAAGGTCAGAGCCTGTGTAAGTGTGTGTGAGGATGTGATGGTACTCCATGTTACTGATGGTATCTCAGTCTTGTATAGTCACTGTGTGTGATGAGGTTAGTAATTCCTGAGTATGGTCAGAGCCTGTGTACAGTGTGTGTGAGGCTGTGATGGTACTCCATGTTACTGATGGTATCTCAGTCTTGTGTAGTCAGTGTGTGTGATGAGGTTAGTAATTCCTGAGTAAGGTCAGAGCCTGTGTAAGTGTGTGTGAGGATGCGATGGTACTCCATGTTACTGATGGTATCTCAGTCTTGTGTAATCACTGTGTGTGATGAGGTTAGTAATTCCTGAGTAAGGTCAGAGCCTGTGTAAGTGTGTGTGAGGCTATGATGGTACTCCATGTTACTGATGGTATCTCAGTCTTGTGTAATCACTGCGTGTGATGAGGTTAGTAATTCCTGAGTAAGGTCAGAGCCTGTGTAAGTGTGTGTGATGCTGTGATGGTACTCCATGTTACTGATGGTATCTCAGTCTTGTATAGTCACTGTGTGTGATGAGGTTAGTAATTCCTGAGTATGGTCAGAGCCTGTGTAAGTGTGTGTGAGGCTGTGATGGTACTCCATGTTACTGATGGTATCTCAGTCTTGTGTAATCACTGCGTGTGATGAGGTTAGTAATTCCTGAGTAAGGTCAGAGCCTGTGTAAGTGTGTGTGTGGCTGTGATGGTACTCCATGTTACTGATGGTCTCTCAGTCTTGTGTAGTCAGTGTGTGTGATGAGGTTAGTAATTCCTGAGTAAGGTCAGAGCCTGTGTAAGTGTGTGTGTGGCTGTGATGGTACTCCATGTTACTGATGGTCTCTCAGTCTTGTGTAATCACTGCGTGTGATGAGGTTAGTAATTCCTGAGTAAGGTCAGAGCCTGTGTAAGTGTGTGTGAGGATGTGATGGTACTCCATGTTACTGATGGTCTCTCAGTCTTGTGTAGTCAGTGTGTGTGATGAGGTTAGTAATTCCTGAGTAAGGTCAGAGCCTGTGTAAGTGTGTGTGTGGCTGTGATGGTACTCCATGTTACTGATGGTCTCTCAGTCTTGTGTAATCACTGCGTGTGATGAGGTTAGTAATTCCTGAGTAAGGTCAGAGCCTGTGTAAGTCTGTGTGAGGCTGTGATGGTACTCCATGTTACTGATGGTTTCTCAGTCTTGTGTAATCACTGCGTGTGATGAGGTTAGTAATTCCTGAGTAAGGTCAGAGCCTGTGTAAGTGTGTGTGATGCTGTGATGGTACTCCATGTTACTGATGGTATCTCAGTCTTGTGTAATCACTGCGTGTGATGAGGTTAGTAATTCCTGAGTAAGGTCAGAGCCTGTGTAAGTGTGTGTGATGCTGTGATGGTACTCCATGTTACTGATGGTATCTCAGTCTTGTGTAATCACTGCGTGTGATGAGGTTAGTAATTCCTGAGTAAGGTCAGAGCCTGTGTAAGTGTGTGTGATGCTGTGATGGTACTCCATGTTACTGATGGTATCTCAGTCTTGTATAGTCACTGTGTGTGATGAGGTTAGTAATTCCTGAGTATGGTCAGAGCCTGTGTAAGTGTGTGTGAGGCTGTGATGGTACTCCATGTTACTGATGGTATCTCAGTCTTGTGTAATCACTGCGTGTGATGAGGTTAGTAATTCCTGAGTAAGGTCAGAGCCTGTGTAAGTGTGTGTGAGGCTGTGATGGTACTCCATGTTACTGATGGTATCTCAGTCTTGTGTAGTCAGTGTGTGTGATGAGGTTAGTAATTCCTGAGTAAGGTCAGAGCCTGTGTAAGTGTGTGTGAGGATGCGATGGTACTCCATGTTACTGATGGTGTCTCAGTCTTGTGTAATCACTGTGTGTGATGAGGTTAGTAATTCCTGAGTAAGGTCAGAGCCTGTGTAAGTGTGTGTGAGGATGTGATGGTACTTCATGTTACTGATGGTCTCTCAGTCTTGTGTAATCACTGTGTGTGATGAGGTTAGTAATTCCTGAGTAAGGTCAGAGCCTGTGTAAGTGTGTGTGAGGCTGTGATGGTACTCCATGTTACTGATGGTTTCTCAGTCTTGTGTAATCACTGTGTGTGATGAGGTTAGTAATACCTGAGTAAGGTCAGAGCCTGTGTAAGTGTGTGTGAGGCTGTGATGGTACTCCATGTTACTGATGGTTTCTCAGTCTTGTGTAATCACTGCGTGTGATGAGGTTAGTAATTCCTGAGTAAGGTCAGAGCCTGTGTAAGTGTGTGTGAGGATGTGATGGTACTCCATGTTACTGATGGTTTCTCAGTCTTGTGTAATCACTGCGTGTGATGAGGTTAGTAATTCCTGAGCAAGGTCAGAGCCTGTGTAAGTGTGTGTGAGGCTGTGATGGTACTCCATGTTACTGATGGTATCTCAGTCTTGTGTAGTCACTGTGTGTGATGAGGTTAGTAATTCCTGAGTAAGGTCAGAGCCTGTGTAAGTGTGTGTGAGGATGTGATGGTACACCATGTTACTGATGGTATCTCAGTCTTGTGTAGTCAGTGTGTGTGATGAGGTTAGTGATTCCTGAGTAAGGTCAGAGCCTGTGTAAGTGTGTGTGTGGCTGTGATGGTACTCCATGTTACTGATGGTCTCTCAGTCTTGTGTAGTCAGTGTGTGTGATGAGGTTAGTAATTCCTGAGTAAGGTCAGTGCCTGTGTAAGTGTGTGTGTGGCTGTGATGGTACTCCATGTTACTGATGGTCTCTCAGTCTTGTGTAGTCAGTGTGTGTGATGAGGTTAGTAATTCCTGAGTAAGGTCAGAGCCTGTGTTAGTGTGTGTGAGGCTGTGATGGTACTCCATGTTACTGATGGTCTCTCAATCTTGTGTAGTCAGTGTGTGTGATGAGGTTAGTAATTCCTGAGTAAGGTCAGAGCCTGTGTAAGTGTGTGTGTGGCTGTGATGGTACTCCATGTTACTGATGGTCTCTCAGTCTTGTGTAGTCAGTGTGTGTGATGAGGTTAGTAATTCCTGAGTAAGGTCAGAGCCTGTGTAAGTGTGTGTGTGGCTGTGATGGTACTCCATGTTACTGATGGTCTCTCAGTCTTGTGTAGTCAGTGTGTGTGATGAGGTTAGTAATTCCTGAGTAAGGTCAGAGCCTGTGTAAGTGTGTGTGTGGCTGTGATGGTACTCCATGTTACTGATGGTCTCTCAGTCTTGTGTAATCACTGTGTGTGATGAGGTTAGTGATTCCTGAGTAAGGTCAGAGCCTGTGTAAGTGTGTGTGAGGATGTGATGGTAATCCATGTTACTGATGGTCTCTCAGTCTTGTGTAATCACTGCGTGTGATGAGGTTAGTAATTCCTGAGTAAGGTCAGAGCCTGTGTAACTGTGTGTGAGGATGTGATGGTAATCCATGTTATTGATGGTCTCTCAGTCTTGTGTAATCACTGCGTGTGATGAGGTTAGTAATTCCTGAGTAAGGTCAGAGCCTGTGTAAGTGTGTGTGAGGATGTGATGGTACTCCATGTTACTGATGGTATCTCAGTCTTGTGTAATCACTGCGTGTGATGAGGTTAGTAATTCCTGAGTAAGGTCAGAGCGTGTGTAAGTGTGTGTGAGGATGCGATGGTACTCCATGTTACTGATGGTTTCTCAGTCTTGTGTAATCACTGTGTGCGATGAGGTTAGTAATTCCTGAGTAAGGTTAGAGCCTGTGTAAGTGTGTGTGAGGATGTGATGGTACTCCATGTTACTGATGGTTTCTCAGTCTTGTGTAATCACTGTGTGTGATGAGGTTAGTAATTCCTGAGTAAGGTCAGAGCCTGTGTAAGTGTGTGTGAGGCTGTGATGGTACTCCATGTTACTGATGGTGTCTCAGTCTTGTGTAGTCACTGCGTGTGATGAGGTTAGTAATTCCTGAGTACGGTGAGAGCCTGTGTAAGTGTGTGTGAGGCTGTGATGGTACTCCATGTTACTGATGGTCTCTCAGTCTTGTGTAATCACTGTGTGTGATGAGGTTAGTAATTCCTGAGTAAGGTCAGAGCCTGTGTAAGTGTGTGTGAGGATGTGATGGTACTCCATGTTACTGATGGTCTCTCAGTCTTGTGTAGTCACTGTGTGTGATGAGGTTAGTAATTCCTGAGTAAGGTCAGAGCCTGTGTAAGTGTGTGTGAGGCTATGATGGTACTCCATGTTACTGATGGTATCTCAGTCTTGTGTAATCACTGTGTGTGATGAGGTTAGTAATCCTGAGTAAGGTCAGAGCCTGTGTAAGTGTGTGTGAGGCTGTGATGGTACTCCATGTTACTGATGGTATCTCAGTCTTGTGTAATCACTGTGTGTGATGAGGTTAGTAATTCCTGAGTAAGGTCAGAGCCTGTGTAAGTGTGAGATTCTGTGACGGTACTCCATGTTACTGATGGTTTCTCAGTCTTGTGTAATCACTGTGTGTGATGAGGTTAGTAATTCCTGAGTAAGGTCAGAGCCTGTATAAGTGTGTGTGAGGATGTGATGGTACTCCATGTTACTGATGGTTTCTCAGTCTTGTGTAATCACTGCGTGTGATGATGTTAGTAATTCCTGAGTAAGGTCAGAGCCTGTGTAAGTGTGTGTGAGGATGTGATGGTACTCCATGTTACTGATGGTCTCTCAGTCTTGTGTAGTCACTGCGTGTGATGAGGTTAGTAATTCCTGAGTTCGGTTAGAGCCTGTGTAAGTGTGTGTGAGGATGTGATGGTACTCCATGTTACTGATGGTATCTCAGTCTTGTGTAATCACTGCGTGTGATGAGGTTAGTAATTCCTGAGTAAGGTCAGAGCCTGTGTAAGTGTGTGTGAGGATGTGATGGTACTCCATGTTACTGATGGTTTCTCAGGCTTGTGTAGTCACTGCGTGTGATGAGGTTAGTAATTCCTGAGTAAGGTCAGAGCCTGTGTAAGTGTGTGTGAGGATGTGATGGTACTCCATGTTACTGATGGTCTCTCAGTCTTGTGTAATCACTGTGTGTGATGAGGTTAGTAATTCCTGAGTAAGGTCAGAGCCTGTGTAAGTGTGTGTGAGGATGTGATGGTACTCCATGTTACTGATGGTATCTCAGTCTTGTGTAATCACTGCGTGTGATGAGGTTAGTAATTCCTGAGTAAGGTCAGAGCCTGTGTAAGTGTGTGTGAGGCTGTGATGGTACTCCATGTTACTGATGGTCTCTCAGTCTTGTGTAATCACTGTGTGTGATGAGCTTAGTCATTCCTGAGTAAGGTCAGAGCCTGTGTAAGTGTGTGTGAGGCTGTGATGGTACTCCATGTTACTGATGGTATCTCAGTCTTGTGTAATCACTGCGTGTGATGAGGTTAGTAATTCCTGAGTAAGGTAGGAGCCTGTGTAAGTGTGTGTGAGGCTGTGATGGTACTCCATGTTACTGATGGTCTCTCAGTCTTGTGTAATCACTGTGTGTGATGAGGTTAGTAATTCCTGAGTAAGGTCTGAGCCTGTGTAAGTGTGTGTGAGGCTGTGATGGTACTCCATGTTACTGATGGTCTCTCAGTCTTGTGTAATCACTGCGTGTGATGAGGTTAGTAATTCCTGAGTAAGGTAGGAGCCTGTGTAAGTGTGTGTGAGGCTGTGATGGTACTCCATGTTACTGATGGTCTCTCAGTCTTGTGTAATCACTGTGTGTGATGAGGTTAGTAATTCCTGAGTAAGGTCTGAGCCTGTGTAAGTGTGTGTGAGGTGAGGTGGGCGTCCTTATGTAGTGCTGTGGCAATGAATTAGAATACTAGTTGAACTGTGTGTGTAATCGCTATTGCATTCGCACTTGCAATCCGTAATAAATCAGGCCCAGAGTCTGGAGGTGCTCATTCTAGCTCCGCTTTAGAACTGTACGTACAGTATTATTAGTGGGTCAGTGGGTTAGTTGGCGGCAATACCCAGACAGTTACATTGGTGCATAAAGTAGGGCAATGGTATCAGCAGTATAAGTGTAAACACGCTGGGTATGACCGAATGCATCCCGCCTGCTGAGACAGATAGTCGCTGTATAGGGAATCATTGTGTTCTCCCTCCTTTCTCATTACATGCTACATGTGAGAGCAGATATTCTACACTGTCACATATATATACATGCTACATGTGAGAGCAGATATTCTACACTGTCACATATATACATGCTACATGTGAGAGCAGATATTCTACACTGTCACATATATACATGCTACATGTGAGAGCAGATATTCTACACTGTCACATATATACATGCTACATGTGAGAGCAGAAATTCTCTAGTCACATATATGCATGCTACATGTGAGAGCAGAGATTCTCTAGTCACATATATACATGCTACATGTGAGAGCAGAGATTCTCTAGTCACATATATACATGTTACATGTGAGAGCAGAGATTCTCTAGTCACATATATACATGCTACATGTGAGAGCAGAGATTCTCTAGTCACATATATACATGTTACATGTGAGAGCAGAGATTCTCTAGTCACATATATACATGCTACATCTGAGAGCAGAGATTCTCTAGTCACATATATGCATGCTACATGTGAGAGCAGATATTCTACACTGTCACATATATACATGCTACATGTGAGAGCAGAGATTCTCTAGTTACATATATACATGCTACAGGTGAGAGCAGAGATTCTCTAGTCACATATATACATGCTACATGTGAGAGCAGAGATTCTCTAGTCACATATATACATGCTACATGTGAGAGCAGAGATTCTCTAGTCACATATATGTATGCTACATGTGAGAGCAGAGATTCTCTAGTCGCATATATACATGCTACATGTGAGAGCAGAGATTCTCTAGTCACATATATACATGCTACATGTGAGAGCAGAGATTCTCTAGTCACATATATACATGCTACAGGTGAGAGCAGAGATTCTCTAGTCACATATATACATGCTACATGTGAGAGCAGAGATTCTCTAGTCCCAAATATACATGTTACATGTGAGAGCAGAGATTCTCTAGTCACATATATGCATGCTACATGTGAGAGCAGAGATTCTCTAGTCACATATATACATGCTACAGGTGAGAGCAGAGATTCTCTAGTCACATATAAACATGCTACATGTGAGAGCAGATATTCTACACTGTCACATATATACATGCTACATGTGAGAGCAGAGATTCTCTAGTCACATATATACATGCTACAGGTGAGAGCAGAGATTCTCTAGTCACATATATACATGCTACATGTGAGAGCAGAGATTCTCTAGTCGCATATATACATGCTACATGTGATAGCAGAGATTCTCTAGTCACATATATACATGCTACATGTGAGAGCAGAGATTCTCTAGTCACATATATGTATGCTACATGTGAGAGCAGAGATTCTCTAGTCACATATATGCATGCTACATGTGAGAGCAGAGATTCTCTATTCACATATATACATGCTACATGTGAGAGCAGAGATTCTCTAGTCGCATATATACATGCTACATGTGATAGCAGAGATTCTCTAGTCACATATATACATGCTACATGTGAGAGCAGAGATTCTCTAGTCACATATATGTATGCTACATGTGAGAGCAGAGATTCTCTAGTCACATATATGCATGCTACATGTGAGAGCAGAGATTCTCTATTCACATATATACATGCTACATGTGAGAGCAGAGATTCTCTAGTCACATATATACATGCTACATCTGAGAGCAGAGATTCTCTAGTCACATATATGCATGCTACATGTGAGAGCAGATATTCTACACTGTCACATATATACATGCTACATGTGAGAGCAGAGATTTTACACTGTCACACACACATATATATATATATACATGCTACATGTGAGAGCAGAGATTCTCTAGTCACATATATACATGCTACATGTGAGAGCAGAGATTCTCTAGTCACATATATTCATGTTACATGTGAGAGCAGAGATTCTCTAGTCGCATATATACATGCTACATGTGAGAGCAGAGATTCTCTAGTCACATATATACATGCTACATGTGAGAGCAGAGATTCTCTAGTCACATATATGTATGCTACATGTGAGAGCAGAGATTCTCTAGTCACATATATACATGCTACATGTGAGAGCAGAGATTCTCTAGTCACATATATGCATGCTACATGTGAGAGCAGAGATTCTCTAGTCACATATATGCATGCTACATGTGAGAGCAGAGATTCTCTATTCACATATATACATGCTACATGTGAGAGCAGAGATTCTCTAGTCACATATATACATGCTACATCTGAGAGCAGAGATTCTCTAGTCACATATATGCATGCTACATGTGAGAGCAGATATTCTACACTGTCACATATATACATGCTACATGTGAGAGCAGAGATTCTCTAGTCACATATATACATGCTACAGGATACATGCTACATGTGAGAGCAGAGATTCTCTAGTCACATATATACATGCTACATGTGAGAGCAGAGATTCTCTAGTCGCATATATACATGCTACATGTGAGAGCAGAGATTCTCTAGTCACATATATACATGCTACATGTGAGAGCAGAGATTCTCTAGTCGCATATATTCATGCTACATGTGAGAGCAGAGATTCTCTAGTCACATATATACATGCTACATGTGAGAGCAGAGATTCTCTAGTCACATATATACATGCTACATGTGAGAGCAGAGATTCTCTAGTCGCATATATACATGCTACATGTGAGAGCAGAGATTCTCTAGTCACATATATACATGCTACATGTGAGAGCAGAGATTCTCTAGTCACATATATACATGTTACATGTGAGAGCAGAGATTCTCTAGTCGCATATATACATGCTACATGTGAGAGCAGAGATTCTCTAGTCACATATATACATGCTACATGTGAGAGCAGAGATTCTCTAGTCACATATATGTATGCTACATGTGAGAGCAGAGATTCTCTAGTCACATATATGTATGCTACATGTGAGAGCAGAGATTCTCTAGTCACATATATACATGTTACATGTGAGAGCAGAGATTCTCTAGTTACATATATGCATGCTACATGTGAGAGCAGAGATCCTCTAGTCACATATATACATGCTACATGTGAGAGCAGAGATCCTCTAGTCACATATATACATGCTACATCTGAGAGCAGAGATTCTCTAGTCACATATATGCATGCTACATGTGAGAGCTGATATTCTACACTGTCACATATATACATGCTACATGTGAGAGCAGAGATTCTCTAGTCACATATATACATTCTACAGGATACATGCTACATGTGAGTGCAGAGATTCTCTAGTCTCATATATACATGTTACATGTGAGAGCAGAGATTCTCTAGTCGCATATATACATGCTACATGTGAGAGCAGAGATTCTCTAGTCACATATATACATGCTACATGTGAGAGCAGAGATTCTCTAGTCGCATATATACATGCTACATGTGAGAGCAGAGATTCTCTAGTCACATATATACATGCTACATGTGAGAGCAGAGATTCTCTAGTCACATATATACATGCTACATCTGAGAGCAGAGATTCTCTAGTCACATATATGCATGCTACATGTGAGAGCAGATATTCTACACTGTCACATATATACATGCTACATGTGAGAGCAGAGATTCTCTAGTCACATATATACATGTTACATGTGAGAGCAGAGATTCTCTAGTCACATATATACATGCTACATGTGAGAGCAGAGATTCTCTAGTCACATATATACATGTTACATGTGAGAGCAGAGATTCTCTAGTCACATATATACATGCTACATGTGAGAGCAGAGATTCTCTAGTCACATATATACATGTTACATGTGAGAGCAGAGATTCTCTAGTCACATATATGCATGCTACATGTGAGAGCAGAGATTCTCTAGTCACATATATACATGCTACAGGTGAGTGCAGAGATTCTCTAGTCACATATATACATGCTACATGTGAGAGCAGAGATTCTCTAGTCACATATATACATGTTACATGTGAGAGCAGAGATTCTCTAGTCGCATATATACATGCTACATGTGAGAGCAGAGATTCTCTAGTCACATATATGTATGCTACATGTGAGAGCAGAGATTCTCTAGTCACATATATACATGTTACATGTGAGAGCAGAGATTCTCTAGTCACATATATGTATGCTACATGTGAGAGCAGAGATTCTCTAGTCACATATATACATGCTACAGGACATGCATATTTGCCAACTCTACCTGATTGCTGCTATATCAAGGAGTCTCCCTGACAATCTCCCTGTCTCGCTGAAGAGTTTAGCAATCTCCCTCATTGCATCTTCCAGTCATTATGAAGCTGTTAATAACCAAAAAAAAGATATATATATAACTTTCAATGGGATAATTAGTATAATTTCACTGCATTGGGTATAAGGCACAAGGGGGAGATGTACGAAGCCCAGAAGCTGTATCAGCGCACGTTATATCAGTGAGTTTTCCTCACCAAGTACATCTTACTAACCGCTTTGGGGCTCATTTACAATTGTTTGTAAAACAATTTTATGACACGTCTCGCAGATGTAGCAGGACACGCCCACATTACCGCCGCGCTCATAGGTGTTGCTATCACAATCTCCCTGACATGCTTTTCAAAAGTAGGCAAGTATGGCTACATGTGAGAGCAGAGATTCTACACTGTCACATATATAGTGTTCCCTCTAGCTCCGGCGCGAGGTAGGGCTCCGGAGGTAGAGAGGGCATGTCCGTGCGCGCGCCAAAGGCGCGTGCGCTCGAACGAGAAGGGGGCGTGGTCATCGAAAAGCGGGCGTGTCTTTAAGACGCGTCCCCTTTTCGTCACTCTTGGGGGCGTGCCCGGCACTTATGGACACGCCTGGCAGCCCCCAAGCCCTGCAGACAGGGAGAATAGATGCCGGGCGCATGCGCCCGGCGTCTATTCTCCGGCGGTGACCGGGTCACCGCACATTTCTTCACCCGCGGGACACTGCGACCCGCGGGTGAAGACGGTTCCCGCAGGCTGTTAGGGCAGGGCGCTTTTTGCCTTCCAGAACGGGAATATATGTGTATATGTAGCGGGAACGCTACATATACACATGCTACATGTTAGAGCAGAGATTCTACACTCACATATATACATGCTACATGTCAGAGCAGAGATTCTACAGTCACATATATACATGCTACATGTGAGAGCAGAGATACTACACAGTCACATATATACATGCTACATGTGAGAGCAGAGATACTACACAGTCACATATATACATGCTAAATGTCAGAGCAGAGATTCTACACTGTCACATATACACATGCTACATGTGAGAGCAGAGATACTACACAGTCACATATATACATGCTACATGTGAGAGCAGAGATACTACACAGTCACATATATACATGCTACATGTGAGAGCAGAGATTCTCTAGTCACATATATACATGTTACATGTGAGAGCAGAGATTCTACACTGTCACATATATACATGTTACATGTGAGAGCAGAGATTCTACACTGTCACATATACACATGCTACATGTGAGAGCAGAGATTCTACACAGTCACATATATACATGTTACATGTGAGAGCAGAGATTCTACACAGTCACTTAGTGTTCCCTCTAGCTCCGGCGGGAGGCAGGGTGCCGGAGCTAGAGAGGGCATGCCCGTGCGCGCGACCGAGAAGGGGGCGTGGTCATCGGAAAAGGGGGCGTGTCTATAAGACGCGTCCCCTTTTCGTCACTCTTGGGGGCGTGCCCGGCACTTACGGACACGCCGGGTAGCCCCCAAGCCCTGCAGACAGGGAGACTAGATGCCGGGCGCATGCGCCCGGCGTCTATTCTCCGGTGGTGACAGGGTCACCGCTTGTTTCTCCACCCGCGGGTCACTGCGTCCCGCGGGTGAGAACGGCTCCCGCTGGCTGTGAGGGCAGGGTGCTTTTTGCCCTCCAGAAGGAGGGCAGGGCGCTGCGCCCCGCCAAAACAGCCTAGCGGGAACGCTAGTCACTTATATACATGCTACATGTGAGAGCAGAGATTCTACACTGTCACATATATACATGTTACATGTGAGAGCAGAGATTCTACACAGTCACATATATACATGTTACATGTGAGAGCAGAGATTCTACACAGTCACTTAGTGTTCCCTCTAGCTCCGGCGGGAGGCAGGGTGCCGGAGCTAGAGAGGGCATGCCCGTGCGCGCGACCGTGAAGGGGGCGTGGTCATCGGAAAAGGGGGCGTGTCTATAAGACGCGTCCCCCTTTCGTCACTCTTGGGGGCGTGCCCGGCACTTACGGACACGCCGGGCAGCCCCCAAGCCCTGCAGACAGGGAGACTAGATGCCGGGCGCATGCGCCCGGCGTCTATTCTCCGGCGGTGACAGGGTCACCGCTTGTTTCTCCACCCGCGGGTCACTGCGTCCCGCGGGTGAGAACGGCTCCCGCTGGCTGTGAGGGCAGGGTGCTTTTTGCCCTCCAGAAGGAGGGCAGGGCGCTGCGCCCCGCCAAAACAGCCTAGCGGGAACGCTAGTCACTTATATACATGCTACATGTGAGAGCAGAGATTCTACACAGTCACTTATATACATGCTACATGTGAGAGCAGAGATTCTACACATTTACATATATACATGTTACATGTGAGAGCAGAGATTCTACACTGTCACATATAATGTCAGCAGAGATTCCCTCCCATGTCAGCAGAGATTCCCTCACATGTCAGCAGAGATTCCCTCCCATGTCAGCAGAGATTCCCTCACATGTCGGCAGAGATTCCCTCACATGTCGGCAGAGATTCCCTCACATGTCAGCAGAGATTCCCTCACATGTCGGCAGAGATTCCCTCACATGTCGGCAGAGATTCCCTCACATGTCGGCAGAGATTCCCTCACATGTCAGCAGAGATATCCTTCTGAAGACGTCGCTGTTGTAGATAATCTGCTTTAGGAATAGGTCTCATACTTGTCTTTTAAGCTTAGCACAGGCGGCCATTTTGTGGGCCTCAGTTCCTCAGCCCCCTGTTTTTAGCTTAGTGTTCCGCTGCGTTCTCCCGTCGGCTCTGCTCACTGTTTGGATGTTGTCATTAGGAGGAGATGGGTTCATGACTGTGGGGCCTATACTGGGGGGGTCCTATAGGACCCCTAATGATGAATGGCCCTGTAACGTTTCCGCATGGTTACCGGGCCATTTATCGGTTAATGAATAGGCCCCTATGTACTGGCTGGTGACAGGTCTCTATTTGCCCTTAGAGGCTGCTTTATGTATCCCTGCCATTTTAAGAGACTGACAGTGCGGATATCTGTTGCCTGTATGGGTGCGAGTGCCCAGTGTGCCACTTTGGAGGGCAATTTTACCTCTCTGTCCTATACATCACCGGGTTACCGCTGGCGATGGCGCTATTTATCATATACTGCTGCTGTACCTGTGCAGTTATCGCTATCTCAATATGTAGAGACCATGGAGACGTGATAACAGCAGCACAGAGTATTTACAAGGGCTCCCGGAAATAGGCTGCTAAGCAGTATAATGAATAAAGCCCCTGTGTCGGTAGCTGTAGACATGACGCCACCTTGCTCGGCCGCGGTCGCTCCGTCAAGTGTACGTTTTATATCGGTCTCACAGCTCAGATCGGTGTGTGTGGGTCTCTCTCCTGCCTGGCTGTGTGTCAGCACTTTTCATGTCCTATATCTAAGGCCGGGAGCTGGGAAATAGATGCCAGGAGCGGAGTAGCCGGGCAGCCGACGTGCCGACACCATTGGCTTATCAGCTTCCAGTGGAGCAGACTGAGCGGATATTACACAAGGATCTTAGGGAAATGTAATGAGGCTCTATAAGGAGCGATCTGCCGCCTCTCCCGCTCTGCGATGGTGATCGTCACTGGTGCTAAACTGTCCCAAGGTAACAAAAATAAAATAGATCAGAAAATGGACAAATTAATCGCAGAAATTCCACAATTAACAATGAGCACATTACGTTATAGCAGGTTCTGTTCACCACGATAAGTGCCGCGGGTATGTGGTAAACGTTTGGGTCTCCCGGGCCGGTGATTGATGAATGGTGCCAGCTGCTGAGAGTAAGAGGAGTCTTGGCGCATCGGTTTCTCTCTCGCCATATGTATTCTCTGCGCCAATCTGCCCCCCTGTGATTATAGTTTCTCTCATCCGCGGGATGAAGGTCTTTATGCTTTGCTCTGTATATGTCTGTTACGCCTGACGACGGCAATTGCATTACGTGGTAAATATTTCTATACGTATCATTGTTTCCTGGTGTGCCGCTTCCTACCTATCTGCGCACGCCAGCCTCGTATTATTGCTGCCATGCTGTCCAGTTAGGGGACGTGCTGGCACCATATAAATGAATGTTTCTAATAATCATTAATACAGCACAGGATCCAGCTCATTGTTTTCACACCATGTTCCAAATAGAGTTATTTTGCTGCATGACTGATGTTCTGCCCGTTCTCTCCTTGGCACCATGTCTGATTTATGTCTCCATGGTAACCAAACATCTAGACGCCAGCCGTTGTACTGTATGTACAGAATTCTGCATCAGCCACGGAGTTTGTATTTAGCAGAGGGGTCTATTTGTCCTGCAGTTATGCTGAAAGTTTCCACTTTTCCTGGGTTCAGGGTCATTGTGCAGCCGAGCTGCCCTGGTACCGGCCATTTCCTGCCCACCCGAGGGTCTGCAGCCAGTTACGCTACACGTTTTGGAGAGATTTCTGCTGCGGACAGCGGAAAGTCCTTGAAGCCAGTGGCGTATTTCCATGGTTGTGTTTCTGCTCTGTAACAATAGTACATCAACAGGAAGCGACCTTGACACGGTCAGGAGAAGTAATTCTTTTTATCAGGGCTGCTGGAGGTGGCGGTGGGCTGGAGACTTCCAGGGCCCGTGACGAGGGGATGTCATTAACACTTTTTTAAACTTTATTATAAACTTTATGAAATCCTAATGCCTTATACAGTACGTAGATGCAGCTAGAACCTCAGGACTTAGTATTTGGAAGTCTGGAATTATATTACATATGGACCCAGTTATTAACCACGGCATGGTGCGGCTAGGAGGGCTGTTATATTACATATGGGCCCATTTATTATTAACCACGGCATGGCACGGCTAGGAGGGCTGTTATATTACATATAAGCCCATTTATTATTAACCAGGCCTGGCGCGGCTAGGAGGGCTGTTATATTACATATGGGCCCATTTATTAACCACGGCATGGCGCGGCTAGGAGGGCTGTTATATTACATATGGGCCCATTTATTAACCACGGCATGGCGCGGCTAGGAGGGCTGTTATATTACATATGGGCCTATTTATTATTAACCATGGCATGGCTAGGAGGGCTGTTATATTACATATGGGCCCATTTATTATTAACCACGGCATGGCGCGGCTAGGAGGGCTGTTATATGGGCAGATTTATTATTAACCACGGCCTGGCGCGGCTAGGAGGGCTGTTAAACATGCAAGGAAGTAAGATGTACGTGAACACATATCGTACATGTCTACTCTCCTGGAAGTCATGGGAGGCTCCCGATTTTTCGGGTAACCCCCCGCACTCCCGGTAGAGTAGGCACTTCTCCTGCATTCCTGCCCACTTCCTAGTGAAGTATTCAGAATGGGGGAGAATTTCCAGGGCGAACGCGGATTCCTGTGTAGGGGGCCGGACTTAATGACACGATTCTGCAAGAATTGCCCCATTTGACCCCGCCCCTATTTAAATTTTCACCAATCGCAATTTACCGTGAGGGGGTGGATCTTCATGATGCAGACCATCAGGCCCCGCCCCTCATCGCCACCCACCTGCTTCCCCCTTGATAAAAGTCGGCCAGTATGACACACATGTACCTACACTCACCACAACTCACTGATGCGCGGTATACTATGAATTGGAGGGTGCAGGGGCGGTTGGTGAAATGTTGCCTAGGTTGCCCAGAAACCCTCCCCCTGCCTTGAGAATATCATTTGAATGCCACGCTCACCTGTTACTAGGCCACAGCTGCTGAGCTATGGGGTAGACGTCCCAGCTTTCTGGCTCAGGCAGGACGGAGAGGGTGAGCGTTTTGCTGCTCTCTGACCGGATTGCAGAGCGGCGTGCGTGCGGCTTTCCTCCATTACAGCTTGTTTTTCTCAGGTCAATGATTTGTTTTAAGCCGAAATGTCATCACTTTTTTTTCTATAAAATATATGTGTTGTCCTGACAAAGTCACAAGCCGTCTGTGTATGCGAAGTTCTTACACTGCAATACAAAAATATTTTCTGCACATATTTAATAAGAGTCTTGCTAGGACGGCTGTCCTGGCGAAGCGGCAGCTAGCACTGTGCCGCTGGACTCTGGCCTAGAGCGTGCGCTTAGATCCGGTGTGCGCAGAAGCATAGCTGGGACTGGAGGAGCACGGAGCCCGCCAGGTGGGTGCCAGAGGATTCCTCTCTGGTGATTCTGCTCCCAAAGCACAGAGCGGGTTGATGGCCCCCACTCCAAAACGCATACTGCCAGATAGTGTGTGTGCGTGTGTTAGGGTATATAGACTGTAAGCTCCAGTGGTGCAGTGTACTGAGATTAATGACAAATATTCTTTATGCTATGTAAATTTGTGGCGCTACATGAATAAATGATAATTGTCCCGAGCAGTTGGTATAACTGTCTGGCTGATGGCGGTGAGGGGCAGAGAGTGTCCTGGCTTCCGATGAGCTGAGCATTCTCCAGTGGGATGTGTTCATCCCCCGTATACTGTGCCCATATCCGTTTTCCCCTTGGTAGGTCTGACCCTGTGCTCTCCCTAACCCGGGCATGTGGGAGAATATCCTCCCTAGTGGCCTGGGACTGCCGTATATAATGTGCAAGGGGCCTGATTCAAAGCTGGACGCAATTTGCGCTCACTCGTCCAGAAAATAGGGGTGGCTATTCAAATGAACCGTTCACTGTTTGCGGTCTGTTCACGCCTCTAGGTCTGAACGAGGGTACAAAACTTGCGGTCATTTTTTTGGAAACTACGCCCCCTGGCCGCTCGCATCCTACCTCATGTCCGCTATTTATTAGATTAATCGAGTACATCGAACAGGGTATGAGCTGCTCGCTATTCTTGTGGTTGGTTGTTACTACCACAATTTTGCGAGCAGTTCTGGCTTAAAAATAACCCAGTGACGTGGTCAATGACGCTGCTGTTTTAAATATGCACACCCATAAAAAGCCCGTTTTGACCTTTAAGCACGCCTGCGATCTCATCTCCACTCCCCGTTTTCAAGCACCTTCCCCTGTTACCACCCACATACGCCTCATCCTGTCACTCAAATTAGCAGGCATTCGCTATTTTGCGAGCACATGAATTTCGGCCGCACTGACTGGTTCGCGCATGCGTATAACGTTCCGTACGCATGCGCAGTTGGGCAAACATCGCTCGGAGCGAACGAGCTGCCACTTACGAGTGGCTCTGATTCAGGCCCAAGGTTCTGTGTCACTGTTATATATACATAATGTGTCCGCTCCTATGATATTAGCAATAAGAGACATTGGACACCTGGATAATGCTTTGGGCAGATTGGGGTCATTATTTGTCCCAGTGAAGGTTGTGTGGTGGGACCTGTACCTTGAAGATGTATCACAGGGGTAAAACTTTCATTATTCTACAATATTAAATGGGTTTAATGAAATGTAACTTAGGGCCTGATTCAGAGCCGGACGTTTTAACCAGAGCGCTCGCTCTGAATCAGGGCCCTCCTACCTGAAAATGTAGCGGCCTCTTGGACGCTCGCATAGCTGTGGGTGACCACCCACAGCTTATGCGAGCGTCCATGATGATGGTCAAGACCATCGCGACCATCGGGCTTGCGACGAGACCCTGCGGTAGGGTCTCGCTGCCCCAAGCCCAGGAGTGAGTTTGGCTCTATCAGAGCCAAAATCACTCCCACTGACATCACTAGTGATGTCAGTGGGGCCGGACCCAGACGGTAGGCGTTCCCATGGGAACGCCTCCGTCTGGCAACCACGCCCCCGGCACCATCACCATCGACAGCACGACCGCTTTAGTGCGCATTTGGGTACCATCGACCCGCTTGCGAGCGTCCTTTATAGTGCGTTAGACTCTTTATAGTGACGCTTCCAATTTCAGTCCTCGTACCAGCCAGGGCTGCTGGTGTCGGCCCATCTGCTATCCTGTAGAGCTGCACCTTATACACAAGGAAATGAAGGGCCCCTCATTATAGGCTCAGGGGTATTATCAGCTCCTTATTTATGGGGTCCTCGGTTAGCTGGGAACAGATAGGGGTCTGTCAGCATTAGGGGAGATTAGGAGCGGATTCCAGCTTGTTGTTCTGAGCCGGTCCGGTCCCCGAGCCGCTCGGGTGGACGCAGAGAGCCGGGAGGCCTGAGGATTTACAGCCAGGAAAGTGGCATTAATATAAAACATGATAAAAGTAATGGCCTGCGCTGTTCTCAGCCGTCGTTATTATTTATGGTGCGTTGCATTACTAGTGAGCAGAGGGAGCTCTTTATCCAGGACTGGAGAGTGATTTGCAGGCGCTGGTTGGCTGGGATTATGCCACATAAATGATCTCAGCCAGAGGGACAGGGCCTGAGAGCTACAGCCAAATGTCATTCCGAGAAAGGTCTCCTGACGAGCATCAGTAACATACACCTCGTAACTCTACATCCACCGACATATATGGGCTAAAGCCTAGATATGCAGAAACCCTGGACGTTGTCTAGTGATGTCGCCATTTTTATGAAGTCAGGGGGACAATTTTTATATGGGTTATCGATGTGGCAATATAAAATCACTTATTGCTGGCGGGTGTAAGGGTTATCCAGGCCCCCGCACGTGGGCATGTGAGTGGCTTTCCGGTTCAAAAATATTAAGTCGATAAAAACTTTTTTTTTAAATATTTTTATTACAAAGTTTAAAAATTTTAAAAAAGGCTCTATTCAAGAAACAGAGAATTTCCAGCAGTGACTTACTCCAGTTATTGCCAGACGGGGATGATTATGCCGATACAAGTACTGCTAGGTTTCAGCGAGGAATGGCAAGGCCAATCCATGCACTTCCCTGAGTGTACGCTGCTGCGTACAAGAGCGCTGGCACTAGGAATGGCGAGGCCAAACCATAGGCTTCCCTGAGTGTACGCTGCTTCATACAAGAGCGCTGGCACTAGGAATGGCGAGGCCAAACCATAGGCTTCACTGAGTGTACGCTGCTTCATACAAGAGCGCTGGCACTAGGAAT